>CM052542.1:52536500-52574701 GCA_028533065.1 Trachops cirrhosus
GTAGCATAGATGGTAGGTAGAAAATAGACAGGGGGAGGGCAAGAATAGTAGGAGAAATGTAGAAGTTAAAGAACTTATGACACATGGACATGAACTAAAGGGGGGAATGTGGGTGGGAGAGGGTGTTCAGGGTGTAGGGTAATGAAGGGGGGGTAACGGGACAACTGTAACAGCATAATCAATAAAATACTTAAAAAAACAATTTCATTTAAATCAATTATTTGGTTTTTACATGTTAAATCTAATATAAGCAATATTTAATTATGGCTACCTTTTAGCTAAATGAGTTCTTTCCTAAAGGCAGTGCTGAAAACCGTATTCATTAACCAATTCTTACAGTGCTGACTTCACTACTCCCAAGTGGGAAAATGAGATTGTGAGAGACCATTTCTCTACTCCCACTATTTTTCTCAATCATGCTACCTACCCAAACAGTGCTGCTCATAGGTGCAATCCTGCAGATCCAAGTTACCAAATACAAATCCACCCTTTAACTCGATCAACCTATTGAATCTCTTAAATGGATCCTTCTGCTTATCATACCACCCTAATTAGCTTACAAGAGGAAAAAGAAAGTTCTTTCATTCTCAAAAGACTAACTTTTGACTATTACACAGTAAAAAATATTTGACTATTAAGTCTTTCTATCATAGTATTGCTAACACTTGGAATGCACTTTCTGCTATAGAATGTAACCTACTCTTTCCATACACAGCTTCTAGCACAGTGAAGTTGTTTAAGTGACTGGATGTTGTAGTTATTGGGTGACTGCCATATGGCATCACATTCCTAAGAACAAACTTCCGATGAAATTGAAGTATGTTTTATAATATGGGGCCCACATTTAAGTACCAGAATGTTTCATCTACATGTTTCATCTAAATGATTTTAGTTTTTAAAAATTCAAATACTAACTAGGGTTAATATGTTAGGAATCCTTGATTTAGTACCTTCCTTAAAACTATACTCCAGTAAAAGAGGCCTAAAAGGTAGGTAGTAGGTAAGAAAAAAGGATCATAAACAAATGTTAACTGGTTTTGATAAATGTCCCTTTGACCACGATGGAAAGAAAACTACATAGTGGGAGACGGAAAAATTGAACAGAATGTAATATATATAAAATCCAGATCTGAGCAGAGAAAATACATAACAAAATATATTCTAGAGTTCTAACATACAGATATTAATACAGGTCTGATTTTTACTAACAGGTAAAATTACCATATCAGATACTAAAACAGACAATTTGTATATCTTATTTGAGAACTTAGTAGTTTAATGTCCAAGTGTTAAATGCTCCATTTAGACTTTCAACATACTATATACATGTAACGGCACTGGTACGTAAAACCTAAGACATTGTACTTCCTATAGCTTTTGGCTTTTAGTACTCTGCTGTATAACTTCAAAAGTAAACAAAGCCAAATGCAGATTGAAAGAGACTCCATGGTAAAGACCATATTCACACCAGTCTTATACACTGTAGGAGAACCAGAACCTAATACTCCTGCTGAAAGAGTGAAATTAAAAGTGCAGAAAATAGCACACAATGCAGAAACAGCACTGGAAAATTTAAGAATATAACAGGAATGACAAACAATACAGATTACGGATGGATAATGAAGCATCTGTTACCTGGATCAGGAGGGGCCTGTTGCTGCCAGTGTGGATATGCATTTCCCCACCCTTGGGGAGCATAAGGAGCTGGAGGACCACTGAAAAAATGGAAATCAATATAAAATACAATTTATCAGAAGCTAGAGTCTTTGGGGAGAGGTACAGAACCAAATCTAATAACTTACTGAGGAGCAGGGCCAGGTGGTCCTGGATTGTAAGGTGCAGGGTTGTAAGGTCCCATTGGAGTTCCAGGCCCAGGAGGCCCAGGAGGCCCATGGGGGCCTGGGACACCATGGGGCCCATGGGGTACAGGTGGCCCTAAAGGATTTACTGGGCCCTGCAAAAAACAAAAAGATACAAAAATCAGAAAAACAATAATGACTGAACAACTCAAATAATCTTCCATTTCTATCCTGTAATATAGCCACAGCAATAGAAAAACTATCATAATTCTACCTTACTGAGGCATGTAAAATTCATTAAAATCAACAGCACTAGCAAAGAATTAAAAGTTTCTTTACTTCTCTTTTTTCACACCATTCTCTTTCCTTCCGTAATTCTTACTTTTGTTAGTATTTCTTTACCATCTTGATCATGGAAGCTTATGAAATATCGGATCCTATTTCTACTCTTCTCTCTCTGCGTCTACATATACTCTCCTGCCAATAACTATAGCCATCTTGACAATATATTCCCCAAGTTGCTTAGGTCTTATATTGTGAACTATTTACTGAATACTTTACCAATAATGTAACTAGTTCTTGCTCAATAAACTAAAAGTGCCCCTCACAAATTTTGTCACTGAATCCCATTTAGATCAATAATTTAAACTCATTTTCTCCCTTACCCTTTATCATTATTTTTTAAATATATAAGAATTCCCTTTAAAATTGGTTTAACAAATCAGGACATTTCATACCCATATTATTCCACATCGTAATTAATAATTCTCACCTGGTGCCTTTTTAGATTAACCCAACTTGTAAAGACCATCAGATTTAACTATCCTAAAACACTCCTTTCACTTCAGTTAACACTGACTATGGGACATTTTGGACAAAAATGTTCATGTTCCCTGACCGGGAACTGGAGACCTTTCGACTTGCAGACCAGTACTCAACCTTCTGGTTGGGCCACATCAACCAGGGTTAAATTTCATGATTTTTAAAGTCCCTTTTATTGTCCTGGCCTGTGTGGCTCATTTAGTTGAGGCACTGTCCTGTAAATCACAAGAGTGCAGGTTAGATTCCTAGTCAGGGCACAAGCTTAGGGTGCGGGTTTGGGTTTATTCCCCAGCCATGGTGTATACAAGAGTGGCTGATGTTTCTCTGCCCACTTCTCCTCTCTCAAAAATCAATCAGCCTTGGTAGGATTACACTCCCCCCAAAATCCCTTTTATTAGCTTGTCTCTGTAAGTCTCTAATTCTGTCATTATCCCTCACTTTTATTATCTATAACTTATCCTTCCCAAATCATAAAAGAGGATTACTGAAAAAGCAGCAACATTTTTATAGGGATATGTGACAGGCACTGTGTATACACATACTTAAGTGCACACACAGACTTACATCACTTTAATCCTCCAATCTTATAAAGTAGGTACTATTATCCTCATTTTCAGAGGAAGAAACTGAGGCAAAGATGCATATTAATGTCCCCCAAGGTCACAGTTAGTAAATGATTCAGAATATTTTGATCTCAAATAGTCTAGCTTGAGTCCATGTTTTTTTTTTTAATTTTTTATTTTAGTTTATTCAGTACAGTTTCTATCCTTTATTCCCACGAGTCCATGTTCTTAACCACTACATTAAACTGCTTCTCCCGGACAATTGATCTTATTTGTCCACCAATCCAGAGGAAATCCAGATCCATACATTCTAAGAACAGTAAATTTCAAAATCAAGACATGCTATTCATTTTTGTAGCATCTATGCCATTACTAAGTCCATTATTTCCTTCATGTCTGTATAATTACTTATTAACCAACAATGTTTATTTTTATGATACTCTTGTATTTTTTGTACATCTATTTTTGACTTCTCAGAGAGACAGATGCAGTGTCAAACTTCCTTTGCACCCCATCCACAACATGACAAACATCAAGAACTTTCTTAAGAAATTCTAATTACTGACAATAATTTAAGATGCTTATTCACTAACTAACATGTTAGTTCTCTGTAGTAAAAGAACACAGTAAAGCACTATTTACCTCATTTACAAAAAAAAAAAAGGCAGCTCAAGACCTTTCATCCATTTTTGTACTACCACCAGCAAACTTTTCTAGTGGAAAGGTTTTTAAGTATGGGAAGTTCTTGCATCAAAATCACCTGAAACATCTTGAAACTAGATGTTGGGCTCTATTTCAGACATTCTGAATGACAACTTTATGTGTTATGTGTATGTAGAGGTAGAAAGAACCCAAGAAGTCTATATTTCAAACTCCCCAAATGACTGTGTAAGAATTAGGATTTATAAATTCCTACTTTAAAGTGGGATGCATCGGATTTATCTTTGCCTCACCAGGGTTGCATATAATAAGCCATTAATAAATATTGAATTCCCATTAGCTATATCCTTCAACTATGTTCTACAACCCTAACGTATCTGCAAGTAATGCTATACCTCTTATCTATACGCACCCAAATATAAGGTCCTGACCACCTGTAACTGAATTAAGTGAGATTACTTTAATTACTGGAAAATCTTTTCTATGGTTATGTTATTTATTATGTGATGACACCTATAATTTAAAACTAAAAATTGACATTTCCCTGTATAGCACTTTTAGGAGCATCTGAATTAATAGTCTTATTTAACTAACAGAATCTATGCTATACACTGACGTTTAAAGCATACTCACACCAATCTTTTCTTCTATGAGTTGACGAGCATAGTCTATTTGCTGTGGAGTGCCACGAATTGTAAATAACTTCATATTAGGATCTGCATTAGGTGGAGGATTTCGTTGAAGTTCTATTCTTGCACCAGATTGTTGGCTTATGCTTTTTATGGTTTCACCTCCTAAAATAAAACACAGTAATTTTTCTAAAGAGTCAAAAAATACAAGAGGAGCTACTTGAAAGAAAATGGAATTAATAAACAGACAAAAACAAACTCACAGATACAAACAGAATGATAATTACCAGAGGGGAAAGTGGAAGGGCAAGTTGGGCATAAGGGGTCAAATGATGGTGGAAAGAAACTAGCCTTCAGATACAGAGCATGCAACAGGGTACACAGATATCATATTATAATGTTACAGACCTAAAATTTACATTATGTCATTAACAAATGTTACCTGCATAAACTTAAAAAAAGTTGCAATTAAATGGGCCAGTAAGTTTTGACCAGCAGTACATCTGCCGATATTATACTATGATTCTCCATTTATTCTACACTTTAAATTGAATTATAAAGCATTTCATGCTTCTCCTAGAATTATGTTCACATTTTAAGACATAACTTAGTATATCTGTATCTAACCTTAAAATGGATTATAATGAATCAAAATATTTGCTTCAATTAAATTGCCTTTACAAGCAATGTAAATATAAACTAACACACTTAATAAAAAATTCAAAGTTTAAAAACCTATGATTCAGAAACTAGCAAAGTAAACAAAAACACCCAAACCACTTTTGGGATCAAGAGAAAAGTTTCTTACATTAATAATTCAACTGTTGGTCTCACCTAGAGGTTAATGTGAGTCAAATCCCATTCTTTTTATTTGAGTATATATAGTCCTTCATTTATGTTTTAGTTGTTAAACATCAACATAACACTTTCCTACTACAATAGAGTGCAGGGAAAAAAAAAATCACTGCTACTTGTTTAGAACTGCAATAGAAATAGCACCCAGAAAATTTAAGTAATGTTAAATTTTTAACTATACATTAAAATAATTAAGAGTTAAAATACATTGCCTTTTCCTATTATTAATCCAGTTTTCCCAGTTGGTACAATGAAATTAAATTCCTGTAGTCCACCAGGTGGTCCCATGTTCCAGTTGCCTTGACCTCTACCTCTTCCTCGACCACCAGGTCCAGGTCCACCAGGATTACCAGCCTAAAGAGGAGAAAGACAATAAAGTCAGCATAAAAACATGCTCTTCTTTCAACAATAAAATTATTACATGTCTACTTTCCTCAACTTTCATGTTCCTAAATCATAAATTTCTAAAAGCTGGGAGATAACTTGGCCCAAATAATCAGTCAATAGTAAGCACCATTTATTCTTTGTATACTGGAATGAATGAAGTATTCAGCTGCTTTCCTGGTCCAGTATGTCTACCATAAAGCAATTTAAACTTTCTAGTTATTCATAAACTATCATCAAACAGATTCTGATATAAAGGGGGGCACTTTCAGATTTAATGAAAATGAAACAAAGAAAGTACTAGTGTTCTATCACACCTGAACACTTCGGAGAAGGTCTGTAATAATCTCTGCAGCATGTTGACATCGATCTGGAGGTCCTGTTATTTGTGCTATTCTGTCAGGTGTTGTTCCATCATCTTCAAAATGAAACCCAAAATAGAGTAATTTAGTTTAAACGTGTCAAAGTAATTGTTACCAATACTCAGAAAATTAAATGTATGTACCCACCTGGCTTAAACTGAATTCGAACACCAGCATCATTTTGTATTTTTTTAATCATCTCTCCATTTCTTCCTATTACAATGCCAACAGCAAATCTTGGAATGGGGACCTTATGCAAACAGAGTAAGTATTACAAGAGCAATTTCCAGAAAAATCAAGCTACCTCAAATCATATATATACAGCACTATTTATATGAAATAAGGTGACAAGACACAAAATATACTACTGTATTCTAAGGTGGAAAATGTGAGGAAAAAAGAGCATGCAATGTTAGAAAAGACTATGTAATACAAAACAGGAAAAACAGTATTGTACTCATGGATTAGCATACAAACATTTAGGAATGAGTATTTTAACTTACATCTATCCCTTCATTTCCTCCTATCCTTGACCCATACTCATTTCGAACTTCTCTGAAACCACCTTGATCACGAATTAACTCTAACACCATTTCCTTTGCTTGCTGAAGTAAAAAAAAGAAAAAAAAATCACCTAATTTAGTAAGCATATCTCAAAACACTGCAATTTATTCATACATGTTTTGCTCATTCTGTACCCCTCAAGCCCTTCTTTGTAAAATATAAACTTAAGTTTACTTGAACTTTGTATGGATCTCCTGTAATTCTAAGAGGTTTGTCAGCACCAGTGTTCTGAGGTCCATCTTGGATCATAACCATTTTAACTCCAGCCCGTTCCTGTTGATAATAAAAATCGTATGTGTTAACAAAAGGGGAATGGAAAGAAACTGGCTTCAAAACAGATGAACAGTAATCATTTTATAAACAATAATACCTGAAGTTGTTTAATAGTCTCTCCACCCTTTCCAATAACTAATCCTGCCTTGCTAGCTGGAATCATTATTTCTTGAACTGCATTTCCTGGTCCATCACCATGATGGAAGCCAGGGGCTGGTCTTCCTTTTTCAACAATTTGGTCCAGTAACCGTTTTGCTGACCTGTTAACAAATTAATAGTCAAGTGAGGAGTTGTAGCATACCCAAAAGCTTATCCAAAGATTGAAATACAAAATATAATCACTTATTTCTTCTAATTCAGTTTAGGAAGCTTCAATCTAAATTTTCACAATTAAAAGAAAATGCCATCAGGGTGAAAGATTGAAACTATTTAATAAATTTTCTAGGTATACAATTTTCAGTATTTTTGAGGATCCAAAATTTCTAAGAAGTAGCACTCAACTTACAAAGTTATCACAATTATTAAGCTTATTCCTCCAAAAACTAAATATTTCACTTTTTATTTTTTAAATTGTATTTTATTGTTCATGGATTACAGTTGTCCCCACTTTTCCCCCCTTGCCCACCTCCACCTAGCGGCCCCCACAACTCCCATGCCGATGTCTTTGTCCCGGGTCCTGCATATATGTTCTTTGGCTAATCCCTTCACCTTCTTTCATCTAGTCCCCACTACCACCTCCCCTCCAACAGCTATCAGTCTGTTCCATGTACCTATGCCTCTATTTTTATTTTGTTCGTATATTTATGCTTTTAAACCATCACTTTGGTCATTCCAATGTTTACTCAGTACATATTTAAGAAATGTCCGCTAATGCCAGGTATTATTCTAGATAATGGGGTTACAGCAATGAACAAAACAGAGTTTCTGCTGGCAATGAGTAAATAAAAATAACAAGTTAAATAATTTACATGTCATTTGCGAAGTGCTATAAAGAAAGTCAAAGCAGAGTAAGATTGACAAAATGTGTGTGTGAAGGGATGCTACTTCAGGGAAAACAGATATGGGAGACCTTACTGATAAGGAGACAGTTGAGCCAAGACCTGAAGGAAGAGGGAGAGATATGAAAATACCTGAGGAAAATGTTCCAGAAAGACGAGATAGGGGGTGTGAAGGACTCAAATGAGAAGCATGTTTGATGTGCTGAAAGAATAGAAAAGAAAAGAAGCTCTACATGAGGCTAGAACAGAGTACGTTGGGAGAAGAATGGTAAAAAATAGCAGGTAAGCCAGCCATGACAGACACTGACTTCCACTCTGACTGAGGAAGCATTTGAGGATTTTGAACAAAGTAGTACTATGAACTGACTCACATTCTAAAAGAATCACTATCGCTACACTATTGTAAGAATAGACTATTGTTGAACAAGCCTCTAAAGAATGGAGACATGTTGCAATTATATAGGCAAATGGCATCACAAATAAGGTGACAGTATAGAAAGTGGCAAAAAGCTGGATTTCAAAAAAATTATGAAGAATAAATGACCAACGCTTGTTTATGGATAAATGAGGAATAAGAGAAAGATGAAGTATTAAAACAGTTGCCATATACATCGAAGATAAATAAGTTTTTTTAAAAAAATCAGGCTGGGAATGGGGTGTAAAATGACGACTGCATTTTTTAGCAATGTGAAGTTTGAGATGCCTAATAGATACTCAACTGGAGGTATTGAGCAGCTGGATATGAGTCTGGAATTCAGGAAAAGAGATCAAGACTAAAGATAAAAATTTAGAGGAATATAAGATCTATGGTACATAAAACTATATATTAAATGAAGTTTAATAGAGTAAATGAACTCATTTTAAGAGTATGTGTGGATATATTCTATAGAAGGACTGAATTTTGTGGCATTTTCATGTTGACAGCCCAGGAAGATAAGGCTGGACAACCAAGATAGACTGAAAAAGAGATGCAGGAAAATGGGTACTCTAGCCAAGTGGTCCACTGTGTCAAACAATGCTGACAGGCTGCATGATGAGGAAGCCATCATCATTCAACAGAACAGTGGAAATAAAAGCCTGACTGGCATGAGTTCAAGAGAAAATGAAAACAGGCAGATGATATGGCAAATACATTAGAGTTCTGTTGTACAAAAGAGCAGAGAAATAGAAATGTGGGGTCCAGAGACCATTTTAATTAAGACGTAGAGATTTTCAAGCATATCTGCATGCCATTAGAAATTATCCAGAAGGTGGGAGAGGAATTAATAGTGCTGGAGAAAGTGGGTTCTATTGCTAAGGCAATGTCCTTCAGCAGGAAGAAGGGGCTGGCCTCAGACACATGATTTTCATACTTACTGGACAGACTCAGGTGTTCCAGTTAACATACAAGACCTTTCTGGAAGGCCACCACTGTCTACAATTTAAAACAACAACAAAAAAAAAGTTTAAGGCTAAGAAAAGATTAATAGATACAATAATTTCACTAGCCGCTTAAAAAATATGCTAGTTTTCTAATCAGTATGAAAATAGCAAGAGAATAATGTTACCAGGAGCAATCTGTATTTTGCATCCAGATTCCTGCTGTATGCGTGAGATCTGTTCACCTCCTCTGCCAATTACTAGTAAGAAAAAAAATTGTTTTTTTCAAGATTGTAAGGTACATTTTGATTATGTTTTCAAGGCTTTAAAATTTAGGTTACTTACTAAATCCAACCATTCCATCTGGAACTTTGTATTCTTCTGTCATTACAGACCTGCTAAGAAAGAAGAGAAACTAGTATTTTCCTTCAAAGGAAGATAATCTATTTACATACAAAAGGTGCTCTACTGATAAAAAATGGAAGTCTGATGGCTCCTAATGGCTCAAACCAGGATTCTAGGAACATGTTTGTTATCAAAATATGTCTTCAGTAGTTAAAATCAGAATCTTAGTTAAAGTGATACACAAGTGAGGAGGTTGTGGTGGATTGAAGTTTGAAGGCTTGTAAAGAAGCCGGAAATGGAGCCCTGGCTGGCGTGGTTCAGTGGTTTGAGTGCTGGCCTGAGAACCAAAGGGTTGCTAGTTTGATTCCCAGTCAGGGTACATGCCTGGGTTGTGAGCCAGATCCCTAGTAGGAAGTGCCCAAGAGGCAACCACACACTGATGTTTCTCTTGCTCTTTTCCCTTCTCTTAAAAAAAAAAAAAAAGCTAGAGTGGAGTTCAGGGGATGTCATCTTAACTGGTATTTTAATTCACCTTAGCTCTTCTAAAATGTGGCTAATTACACCCACCCTTCCAAACTGCCAATGTAGCTCACTCAAAAAGAAAAATGTTCATTTTGTATTACTTTCTTAAGTCAGAGGAAATCAACTATATATACAAAAAAAAAAAAAAAAAAAAAAGGCAGACATATGCTCACCATAAATTAACTTGGTTGTATTTTTACATACATATTTAGTCAAAGTAAAACTTAAAAGGTACCCTTTGCAGATCATTTGACTATACCTTTGCTGCTGATGCATCGGTGGTAACTGCGTCCCAAAAGCTATAAAAAAATTAAAGAATAAAAGTTTTAAATTTAAGTTCACAGGTATTTAATAATAGTCTTACCAAGCAATTCTGAAATCTTTCCCTGATGCACACAGATAACACCTTGAAGAAAGTAAAATTTTATGTGGAATACTTAAATCAACACTGCCAGTGGGCCAAAAAGTTAGTGATAGAGCTGACATCACTAGCAATGATGGGGGACAGGGGGGCGGTGTGCATAAGTGGGTGGAAGTGTCCTTTTTCAAGTGGTCCAAGCACAGATTAAGAAATGGAGTAATAAAATAATGGAATGATTTATAAATTAAATATGTAAAACAATTTAGTGGACACATCTTGTTAATATACATGTGGTCATAATTGAAATGGGACATCACAAAGACAAAAGGTACATATTTACAAAGAAATTCATTCTAAAATAATATTCATGTCCTTCAACTAACTTTGAAGATACCCCCAAAAGACAGTAACAAAACCCTCATTAAAATCCAATTACTTTATTTTTTTAACCCAACTTCAAATAATAAGTACTTACAGTCATTTTGAGGAGCAACTTTCTTAGCATCAGGTTGATCTGCAAAATTAAGAGTCTTTTAATTTTTTGCCAGTAAGTACAAATATAAGACGCAGTTCCCCCTGCCCAAGCAAGAATAAATATCAATATAAATATTTATTGAAATAGCTGAGGGTATGGTGTCATTTGAACCAAAAGTGCCAAAACTCAGCCCAAGCTCTTCACATTTAAAATGCACAGACATTTTTAAGAACATTCTTTTGGATTGTATCAAATCACTGACCTTAATGTATGTTAAGCACTTTAGAATGTTACAAGACAAAGTATTTAGGTCCGTTACTAGCAAAATATCACATGCTAAAGGCTAATGATGCTTCTCACTGTAGAAATTGAAGACTGGAAGAAAAAAAAAACCTATCAAAATGTGAAAATTTGACATATCAAAGTTGAGTGTATTTGACAGTGACCACAAAGCTATGCAAAATAAATTTTAAAATGACATTACAAGGCAATCTCAATCTAAACTGTTCTATTATTCTTCACCAAACATTTCAAGGCATAAACTTCAGCAAAAACTCAAAGCAACTACACGATTACCTTCATCTACTCCTTTACACAAATGAATACAATGCATACCTTAGAATAGACAACTGATAGCTCAAAGTACTACATTCTCCTCCCCCCTTCAAACTTAAATGATTAAACATCAGAATGTTGTGCAGCAAAAACTCAGACACATAATCCAAGAAATATTGTGTCCATATAAGAATCCACTGGTTTATTTCACGTTTACATACTAAACACAGGTAATAAATAAAAATTCCTGCCTTTAAAAGGAGAGGGCATTCCCTCCCAGTGTGTTGTACTGCTCGGACTTGTCCAAGAGCCATCTACACATAAAATAAAAAGAATACATTACATACAACATCTGAAGCATCATTAGCTCATTTTTTTTTGTATATTAAAACCTCACTATATGTGAAAGTCACTTAATAAAACCTAACACTCCTGGTCAAAAGCTACAAATACATTCGATAGGCTCATTCAGAATCCTCCTTTAAAAAAAAATAAAAATAAAAGGGCAAACGAAATTGTATCAAATTTCATACATCAAATCTAAAACAAAAATATGTGCTGACTTCTAAGTTCAGGAGCTTCAACAATTATGGTTTTGTTTTTTTTTTTTTAAATACAAGGCACTGTAAATCTACTGCTTTAAGCCACATTGAGTTAAACCTGAAACACAAAACAAGGTACTAAAACAAACAAAAAAAGTAACAAAAAATGGTATAACTTGCAACACCCTAGAGTAGCAAACTAGAGCAACTTCAACCTTTAAAGTGAAATCTGAAATAGTAAAACAATGAATATACAGCATATAAAGATTAATTCATGAATGATGAGAAAAACTTGTGAAATGCCTCCTATGCATTTTGTTTATATTTTCACCCTCCCCACCCCCTACAGTATATTAATGAGTTGTCTGTGCAAACTGTCAGTCTGGCACAATCTTAAAAAAAGAAAAATGATGTTTTTCTAGTAAGTCAAAACTGGCTGGTTGACTCACATTTTACCTACCTTGTCTAGGTCTCTTTTTCCCCTTTCCTTTTGAGGTCATTATACACCTTACAATTTTAGTAACCTTATGATAAAACTAATGTTTCAATAAAAAAATGTTCGAACACCATTAAAAGTTACTTCAACTAAACTGTGTAAAACAATTAAAATACTTATGGCTACAACTTACCTCCGTCTTCCAAAGGTCTTTTTTGTCCCCCATAACCATAGTCGTTTGAATTCAGTGTTGTACCAGCATCACCTCCAATTTTTGCTGCAATCTTAAAAAACAAAAAACACACTATCATTAAGAATAGCACCATAATTACTACATACTATTCAGTACTTGATTATTTCATATAGTTTGTAATACATATATGTCAAATATCTATCACATAAAAATTAATTTGAGCCCTGGCTGGTATAACTCAGTGGATTGAGTGTGGGCTGCAAACCAAAGGGTTTCCAGTTGATTCCCAGTCAGGGCACATGCCTGGGTTGCAGGCCAGGTGCCCAGTGGGGGCCAATATGAGGAGCAGCCACACACTGATGTTTCTTTCCCTCTTTCTTCCTCCCTTACCCTCTCTGTAAACAAACAAACAAACAAATAAAATTTTTAAAAAATTTGATAAGGTAAATGAAAACTACAGTTCATTACTACCACTAATAACTCCAGAGGGTTAACAAATAATCATCTGAAATTAATCTTATGATACATCTCTTAGAAATCCAATACGAACCTTTAAGACACTGACCAACATAGTTTTGAAGAAAATATGGGTCCTAATTCTATCTTTGCCACAGCTTCTTCCATGACTCTTCAAAATATGGGTGTGGGCTTAACACTTTGTGAGACTCTAAGGCTGCGCTGTCTAATAATGCAGACACTAACCATATGTGGTTATTGAGTAATTAAAATAGTCCAAATTGGAGAGGCACTTTGAAGTGTAAAATATACAGATACTGAAAACTTGAAATTAATATAAAGATGGCAGCCCTGGCTGGTGTGGCTCAGTGGATTGAGCACAGTCTTGCAAACTCAAATATCACCAGTTCAGTTTTCTGTCAGGGCACATTTGGTTGCGGGCCAGGTCCCCAGTTGGGGGCGAGCAAGAGCAACCAATCAATGTTTCTCCCACACATTGATGTTTCTCTCATTTTCTCCCTCCCTTCTCTCTCTGAAAATAAACAAACAGGATGTGAGGGCAATCTGACTGTGACATCTGTCACCCCATTGCTCACCCGGGTTGAAAATAAAGTCTTTAAAAATATATAAAGAAGGAAAAAAAATCTCAAAAATTTTAAGTATTGAATACATATTGAAATGATTATACTTTAGGTATGTCAGATTACATAAAATGTAAGTTGTATTGTATTCCTATAGGACAATCTTGTTCCAAAGAAACATCCGGGTTGGGGAGCCTGGCAAGATGTCTCAGAAACAGAGCCTCAAGTCATTTTATTCTTAAAAACTTAACTTTAGAGTAAGACAAACAAATTGCCTGCAGTTGACTAACAAACATCCTACAAGAAATACCAGCCTCAAGTAGGGCACAATCAGTGGACATTTACTGCATTTCTCTATGAAAGAGGAAATGGAATATTGCTGAATGCCAGCAACAGGCCAAGCTCCACACTACAATAAGATGTTCGCACTCATTTTGTCACTGAAGAATCATAACAACCGTATGAGGCAGTGAGTACTCTCTACCTCAAATGAGACAGAGATCCATTTTACAGTTAAAAAAATCTGAACAGATTAATTTAACTAAGGTTACATAATTAAGTCAATGGTAATGTCCCAATTTCCACACAGTTCCATGCTAATTACTATATGGGGGTTATCACTAAAGCCTGGTGAATATTATACTATTTTCTTTCAATTTTGAGTATGTTTGAAATTTTCTATGATAAAAAATTAAATGAAAAATCAAACTTGGTGACTGAAATGCCCCCAAAGATGTCCTGATGTTGAACTAAATTAACTACATCTCAAGCTTCATTATAACTGGGAAGCTAGAGAAAGAGTATATTCAGTGACTTGAGTCATAAATCCAGTATGTATCGATCAAGTCCCGTGTGTGTATATATATATCAGTTCCCCTATGTCAACCATATTTCCTAAGGTTCCTAGATTTCCTTTTCCTTATCTGTACATTCAGACACCTATAGCAAAGTATATTAGAATTAAGTATAAAAATGCTTGATAAAACAATCTAACCTTCTTTAATCATCTTTCACTTCTCAAAAGCCTGTCTGCATCTTTGAGCATCTAATTAAAATCCTACTTCTTTTCTGAAAGATTTCCTCATCACACTTGAAAACAATGGCTTCTTTCTTCTACCTCTAAGTTTCTTTCCCCTCCACTAAGTCTGTACCACTTGTATCAAAAGGATTGAGCACCGCAATAGGTTAGACTTTGTTGCTACAGCAAACTCAAATTGTGCCAGATAGTTTTGTCCACCCTGAAGTTTTAAAAACACTTAGCATTGTTCTCTAGGAACTTAAATACACTGCCAGGTATAGATGAGCACCGATGTTAAGGAAAGTATTCCAGGCCAGAGAAAATAGTAATACCTATTTAGGCTATGAATATCTTCTCCAGTTAGCTTTTATAAATGCTCCATGAATTTGCAGAGCAGGAACTTCTGCACAGACAAAGAACACTTATTTATGCCTCCCTTTTCATTGAATAGATCTAAAACTATCCAAATGAAAATGAAAGTTGGTATTTGGTTCAGTCAAAAGAACCAGTATCACTATCTCAAAAATTCAGAATACAAAGACATCAGAAGAGCTTTTAGTAAAAACACTACCAACACAGATCTGATTAGTTCTCCAAGAAAACAGAAAATATACATTTCCTAAGTCAGCGATTTTCAAACTGTTTCATCTCATAGCACACATAAACTACTAAAATTTCATGACACAACAAAAATATATTTTTTGCCAATCTGACAAACAAAAAAAAGCATAATTTTGATTCATTCCCACCAGATGGCAATTAATTATGTCAGCTGTTGTCATTTTTTTAAATTGATGATCTCAGGGTGAAGAGGTCAGTGTCTCTTGACCAACTAGTCATATACTGCATGTTTTAAAAATTCTTACAGCACTCCAGTCGAAAACTGCTGTCCGAAGTCATTACAAGGAGGATTTATTTAAGAGAAACAGTAGTTACTAAAATCCAACCTACAACTATATAAAATTATTAGTAAAATTAACTGCAATAAATTTCTTTGATTTTATTTTACAATAATTCAAGCCTTCCCACTTATACCTTGTTCTACTTCTGAAATGAGTAAATATTTTTTCGTTTTTTATTGTTTTAGCACTTTCCACCTTCTGAAGCTGAAAGGAAGTTGAAGAGATTATTTAGTTGTACCACCCTTGAGATTTTTTTCTTTTAATTAAAAACTGGTTCTCAGAAGTTAACTACCTAGTCCAAAATGACAAGCTCCTAATTTTCAGTCCACTGCATGCTTCCTTAGGCTTCGAAGTACTACTATGATTTGGGGTGCGTTGTGATTTTGGTTCAACTGCTTTGGGTTCCTGCCAAATTTTCCTATTCATTCTATGCCCTTGTTCACCTTATCTATACAAAGGAGAAAATAGTTTCTGCACTTACCTTGCAGGATGGTTGTAGATGAATACAAGTTTGGCACAAAGCCTAAATAGTATATAAATCGCTAATTGTTATGAACAAATCAGCATACAGTAACTCAACTATAAAGGAGGATCTACATGACTTAAAATACGTGACTTTAAAATTTTAACGATGTGTCCTGCTGAGGATATATGCAGTTACATTCTGTTTGTGAAAACTGTGCCTGCGGAAGAGTAAGGCATACAATTTCTCTTTTGCGTGCCTAAGATCTGACACAGACACTGCAGGCATTTGAGAAATGAGTATCTGCAAGAACATAATTATTTTCAAAACAAAATTTTATTACTACTTTAATTCATTAAAGATATTTTTTGATTCAATTCAATAAATACTGAGCACCTATTATGGGCCAGGTCTTGATGATTCTCATGCACAAGAAATGTGAAGATGTGTGAAGGATACTGGAAGTATTACTAGGCCACCATTTTATTAATATTATCCCTCTCTACAACACAGGAACCTTTGCTTATGATCCTAACCAAACCTTGCTATTCTATCACAAAATGTTAAAAAAATATACTCAAACGCTAACTTTCACAGAAGGGATTAATCGTAATTAAAATCAACAACTGTATTTTTCATCTAGTCTCAGCCTCTATCTCATTCACTTCTATCTTCATATAACCTTGTGGGGAAAAAAGTAGAGAGATACATTTTAATTTTCCAATTTTCGGAGACAGAATTTGTTATCTTGTGTGATCACCAAAGATCTAAGAATACCAACCTCACCCTCTGGAGTCACAACTTCAAATACAAAAATATAAATTTCTAAAGTGTACAGGTTGGAAACCGTAAACTAGAGAAACAATCCAATGCTTTTGTGCTGGATTTAGCTCACAGAGTATTATAAGAATGTAAATTTCACATTAAAAATAATTAGGATTTTCTAGAAAAAAAGATTTGGCAACTTGGCCTAAATTACCAGATGGCAATAATCAGCTAGAGTAAATGCTACTGTTTACTAGGTAGGAACCAGGGATCCTAATCAGTAATCCTGTTTTCCTGCATAACAATTAACTGTCCAGCCAAAATGCAAATAGTATCCCCACTGGTATACCGCTCTTTGAGAGCAAGAAGCTGTTCTTATACCGCTTCCTGGCAAAGGACACAGCATAATACTTTGGACAAAGAAATGAAACTTAAGGTTAGACAGGAATTTAGGAAATATAATTCAGTAACTATTAGGGAAAAATGGTTCAAATAGTAACCTAACTTGTTCCTTCAGCCCAAGTACTCTTCCCTACATTCCACTTATAAGACAAATAGGCATCCTCAAAGGCAATCATAAGGGCTAATTCCACTAAAAAGATAAAGGTGGAAATCTCACAGTTAAGATTAATTCTGTAAAGAAACAAATTATTATAGCAAATACAACTATAAAGAATCATTATAGCAATAGCATTGGGGTAGCCGACCTACTTATTGGCATATAAAGAGTACAAAAAAATTCCAAAGTTTGAGGAAAATTTCCATATTAAAATAGCAGTCTAACTTAATCAGGAAATTACAGCCCAGCCAAATAATGAAGTGCAGTTTTTTATTTAAGCGTTACAACCCAGTCTTTTAGAAGTTGTATCCATCTGTACTTTTTTTCACTTCATTTTCCACCCTCCTTCCCCCATCCAACACTATCCTTCAATGACTTCATTCTTGACCTCTTGTCATTGCAAAACCCCCATACCTTTGCACATGCTGCTTCTTTTCTCCATTGGTCAAACTCTCACTCATTCTTTAATGCCTTGCTTAAAAAATCAGTCCTTTAACTTGGGCAGTTAAGCACCTCAATCCCTGGTGATGTGCACAGTGCTCAACTCTACAAATGTTTACAGACAAGTAGATTAACAGCGTACATATTTTGTCCACTCCTCTCTGAAAGCATTAATCAGACACAATTCATATCCACTTGGTTCCTTTAACTGTATCATAGATTCCTAGAAGGCAGAAATCCAATTCACACATTAAAAAATTCTACAGTATTTAAGTATAGTGTGCGGCACACATTAATTCAGTATGATGATTGAATAAAAATTCAGGTGAGTCTTCCAACCCAATCTAATAAAACCCCACTAACTGTAGTCCGATCATTATATAAATGTTTCAATTGCTACACTAAACTTGTTCAGAAGTGATAAAAATGAAGTGAAAAAACTGCAGAACTAGTATTAATGATGACTTTTCAATGACTCCCCGAATATTCTTACAATAAACAAGCACAGGTACATTTTTATCTATAATGTGTTCAATTAAAAAAGTAAACAGCAATTCGTTACATCACTTCCGATTCTACAGATTTTGACTCAAATAATCCTTTAACTGGAGGATAAAAAAAAGTTACTAACTGAACTCCTAATGCAACCAAAGCATAGCACAAAATTAGTTTCTGATTACCATTCGATTAACACTGGTGTCCAAAAAATGTCTAGCTCCTATTATGCATAGTGTCCCACGCTAAGATTCTCACTTTTGCTTACATACAAGTCCAGACCGATATCATACATTTTAAAGTTGTAATTATAATACGAACTACCTAAGATGAAGTTCGAATTAAGACATCTTTAAATTTCCTTAAGTACACGTGTTTTTCAGCTTTCGTTTGTGAAAGAAGTGCCTTCAGGGCAAATGTATGCACCTACGTAATACAAAGAGGTCTGGTCAGTTTACGACTCTGAACGGAGAGGCAGATTCAAAATGAAACTTAGAGTAAAATGGGCCTGAAGCCATTTTGAGACACAAGGGGGAAGGACTGGTGTTACACAGTGACACTTAAATCCCGCCCTGAGGAAGGATTCCAACCCAGGATTTAGAGCTCTTAAGTGTGAAAGTCAAGATACCGAACGATAATTGCAAAGAGAGAGCTCGAATGAACTATATAAGCTCTGAGGACTGCTCTAATGACATGCACCTTCCCTTACAAAGGGGCTCATAGGGGCACATCCTAGTTCTGTCCTAAAATCATTACTACAACCTTCTATTGTGTAAAACTACGTGCGCTTTATCCCATGGCGAGCATGTTCAATTTGAGGAAAAGAAAACGCTAACTCCTTGGAAAAAGACACGAGTGCCGCAGGAGCGAGGTAAAGACCTAAAGCCATCTATCTAAGTGTAGCACGCGTTGGGTTCCTACTGGTTCAGACAGCAGGAACACAAAACCGAGCTCCAGCCTCTAACCGGTATTACCAACGTGGGGAAACGTGAGTGTCCGCACATTTCAGAGCCCGGAAGATCACGTCTTTCCTCTTCCTCACGCGCGAAAAAGTAGCGGCCTACTCAGCCAGCGGCCAATTACCGGAGGCTGTCGGGATCCCGTCGCACGGTCCAGACTTACCTGCCGGGCTCTCTGCAGGGCATCTTTGAAAGCATCGTTAACCCCACCGCCGCCGCCTCCACCACCAGCTGAGGCAGAGGAGGGTGGAGGCACTGTTGAATAGTCTGCCATGTCTAACGTACTGTGGCTGTTACCGCTTCTTCGCAGAGACCTTCTCCCAGCCAACTGCTAAGAAAGAAAGAAAATGGCGGCGGCGGAGCCTGTATCACATTCTTGTGCGACCATCGTGCCGTAAAAGGGCGGAGATTGAAAGAAATAAATCTCGCGATGTTTTTAAGTGAGGCGCTCTGTAGGGGGCGGGGCTAAAAAAGGAAAGGCAGAAAGGTGTCGCGAGAGTTGTTTTCAATTTCGCGAGAATGTGACTTATTTTGGCGCCTCCTATTCGCGCGTTCTTTTGTTAAGGCTGTGGGGTTGTGGTTCTTGGGAGGGTAAGGTTGTTGCGGAGACCGCGGTAGGCTTGAGTCTCTGAAAGCCTGAAGAAAAGCAGTAATGTTTACTAACGGTCACTGCCTAAGGTGAATTTTACGCCGGGGGTAGTTCCGTGTATCCTCGGGGTGGAGGGTGACGTCAAGTGCGTAACGACGACGCTACCGTGTCTTGAGAGCTCTGCATCCGGGAGTGCACCTGGGAGGAGCGTGCGCAGGTCGCGGCGAGGTGATACTCCCGAAGACGTCCGCCAGGTCTAGCGGGGACTCGGCATGACTTACAGGGTAGTAAGGTGCCCCTGTATTTTACTTTAGATTGCCAGAGTTTTGAGTTTTATCTCAAATAGAGTTGAATTCAGGCTGTAGGCCCCTTAGTACTCGAGATGATTTCGAAGTTTTTGGATAAATAATGTCTACGAGGCTGTGAATATGACTCTCCCCCCCCCGTTTACCTTTTAAAAACGTAATTGTTTCTAAAATTCAGTTTTAACCAGATTTAATAACCTAGTATTGCATACATACATGACCAGTTTTCTTGAGGTCCTTATAATTAAGAACAGTGTTCGTTTCTTAACCAAAATTGACTCTAGTTTCTTAGAAATAGTTTACCGCAGCACCACCTTGTGAGAATTCAAATGGAAGGTAATGATATGAACTGAAATCTTAGGACTAGATAATTATTTCTGTATTTTCTGTTACCTGCTTAAGTAACCAAGTAATTTCAGGTCTTCAGACTTTCCCGAGTATATTGTGGCACGTACTGTACTGCATTAATAGTTTCAGACTTTGAGGATGCCGTAGGAGATGACGAAAGTGACTTTTTCCAAATTCTTTCCTTTTAGGTAACAAAGAATGAGGTAAAATGAACTTCCCAACTTTGGCATTTTGTGTTTTTTAGGTCTAAAAGAGTACTTATTGCTGGCCTTGGAGTAATTGAGGGAAATGCATGCTGCAGTCTTCTGATACCTAAAACTAAGGTGGCTCCTTGTTTTAGGCCACTTCAAGGACTAAAATAAGACAAATAACTAAACAGCTACATGCACATACATACAAGTTGGTTATTTTCTTCAAGCTTTTCTTACCATCGTATTCGTTTATATAATTTTGATTATTTTTTCAGTGTTCATAGCCATCCCTTTAGATTTTGGAGGAATTTTTATTTGGAAAAGTAGTGAATGTATTGTATGACAGATTAAACAAGCTGGTAAAAGAAAAAAGCGGTGTTGCGTGGTATTCCTAAATAGTTTTCTAGTTGCATTTTGAGAAAGTGTTCAAATGGCATTTATTAATAAGTAATTGATTTTTCATATTTCATTAGTCTTATGTACCAGTCAGACCTAATTAGCAGAGTTAGCACAGAGTGATATAATTTATCTCTAAACAAATAAACTTTATTTAATGTACACAACAATTTTAGTTGTTTCTAAATATTGAAAATAAGGACAGTTTTTCTAGGGTTTTTGTTTTGTTTTTGTTTTATATATTCTCCTGGAAGTATGAGTATTCTAGGATGGGAACCAGTTAGAATCAGTCTAGATCAGGATTTCTCATCCTCAGCACTATTAACACTTTTTAGCCAGATAATTTTTTGTTTTAAAGTACTACTGTGCATTGTATATTTAGCATCCTCGCTCTCTAATATTAAAGGCCAGTAGCATACCACCCCCCTCCCCACCATCAATTGTGACAACCAAAAATGTCTTCAAACATTACAAATGTCCCCTGGAAGACAGAATCATTCCACACTGAGAACCACTAGTTAGCCTTGATTCCTGCCCCAACCTCCATTCATCAGGAAGACTTATTTACCATACTTCTGAACTATGTTACAAATTAATGAACTTTTCACCTCCACTACTCCCAAGTTATCATCACCCTATTCGTGGACTGTTCTGGTGATTTTACTGCTTCCAGCCTTACATCTGTACAATTTACTTTTAAAAATTATGGAATTTTGTATAGAAAAGCATATAATATACATGTAATGTCTCAAAGGTAACAAGTACCTATGTATCCACTCTTCAGGAATGTTGTAGGAGTAGACTGTTTCTAGTACTTTTGAAGTTCAAGGATGCTGCTAGCTGATCGAATGACAGTTGTTTCTTAGGGCAGCTTGAATGATTTCTTTAAAATGCAAATGAGATCATTTCACTTACATCTTCAATTTCATCTTAAATCCTACCTCCTGGAGTGTGTGGCTTAAGGGCCTGATACAGTCAGCCCACTGTCTCTGTACCTTCCCTCTTTACCCTCCTCCCTCTTACTGCACTTCAGCTGTCTGGCCACCTTGTTCATGATCTTTCCTGCCATTTGTGACTTCATACTGGCTTTTTCCTCTCCCTAGAATGCCTTTATAGACCTCATGGGTGATTTGTCAGGCCTCAGTTCAGATGTCACCTCCTTAAATCATCTCTGACCTCTGGTTGTGCCATCTGCACTGTATTTCATTACCATGTCTCTTTAAAGCATTTATCTAAAATCTTATGTTCTATTTATTTACTTGTTTATTGTCTCTTCCACTAGAATGTAAACTCCTGGAGGGCAAGGACCTTACCTATCTTTCCCATTGACTGGGCCCTGAAACAAAGCCTTAGCATTCTAGATATTTGTTGAAGGAATAAATATTGAAAAAATCTGCCTCTACATTTTAGTTGGTTTTGTGACATTGGGAAAGTGACTTAGTGTCTGTGTCGGTGATCTCATCTACATAATAATCATGACCCACCTTGCTGTTCTGCAAAGAGATATCTCTGAGCATTTCAGAAAATAAAATGTTATGCAGCTGGAAATTGGTATTACTAAACATACAGTTTGGCTTCTGGTATATCATACTCAGGAAAAGATAATCCATGGTACTCTGCTTCTGTAAATTTTGGGGATTAAACAGCTATCTTCAAATCTTAGTTTTGGAAAAACTATAACCAGTGACTTTCAATTAGGCTACACGTGAGTTTGTTCTGAGCCCGCTCAATCTCAAAGCCATTTGTACTTTGTTTTTCTAGAGACTTTCAGGATAACTGATGAAATCAGACTTTCTTGACTCAGTTTATTCCCCTTTGCAATGTACATTCTCTGAATAGTGGGTGTATCATAGTTGACCTAAAATTAGTTTATTGTGCTTTAAGAGTTGGCTAAATATTCAGCTAAATTATATATTATAGTCACACCACTATAACAGAATTTGGTATTCCATATTTCATCTTCAGGATGAAGCAAAAATCAGTGTTTTTGAGCTTACAGAAGTGTAGCAGGGAGCATTTACATTTGCCAAAAACAAGGAAAATATTAGTAAAGATAATAAAAGTTGGGCTATTAAATATATTTGCAAGGTTTTTCATTTTATCTTTTTTCTTGGCACAACTTTTCATTATTGGATTTGCTAAATCTGTGTGTGTGTTGTTAACAGATTCTTACTTACAGCTATTGGAGAAAAATCATCCAACATTTCTTTTTAAACAGGCATTTTAAGAGTGGCAAAATTGTACAGGCTTATTGCCTCACCTTTCTACTCACTCATCACCTACCTCCTAACACTTTTAGGCAGAAGGATCTGATAACTTCATGCTGTACTTGGTGTGTCATTTAAACCAGGCCTGTTTTTTCTCAGTGCGCAGTCACAAACTGAGGGTAGGTAGGAGGAAAGTGGCCACTGCAAATTAAAGTAAGTGGTACAGAATATTGTTAGGATATTTGATCATTAGGTTGGTCATTGGTCTTAATGACTTTTATATTCCTTCTGATTGACTTCTAGGATTCTATTTCAGACTAAGGTATGAATGGAAGCAGGAAATATTTGCATTTTAAAGGACAAAGTTCCTAAACAAATGTAACTTTGGAACATTGTGGAGAATAATGATTTGACTAGTGTCTGAAACTGGAGGCAGCTCCATATAATATAGAGGACTCTGGACTTGTTTCTAGAGGATCTAGATTTAAACCTGACCCATGTGCCCTTTGGTAAGTCACACAACTAACTTCTACCAGTATACCAAAAAAGGAGGTAATTTAATCTTTTCTGAAAAGTAGCCAACAGTAAAAGATTATAAAAATGTCTTACGTTTTACAGTGATTTGTTTTCCCTTTCAGAGGATCAACTCACGCTAAATTAGAAATTTCTTCTCTGATTTGGATGTCAGATTTGATGGTGTGTACAGATTGAAGGGCTGTTAGAGGACTGATGAACACAAGTATATTGCTTGGGACCATTGATTTGCCCTTAATCCAACCTTTTATCTGCTTTGTCATTTCTACTTATTCATAACTATAGAGCCCCTGAGCCTTTGCACATATTTTTCTCTTTGTCAGGAACATTTCTCACCTTTTCCATTTTACTGTTGCCTGCTAACTTCTTTCTGTTTTTTTTTTCCCCCAGAAAGCCTGTCTAAAACTCAAATTTAGATATTCCTATTTGTTCTTATGTACAATATTAGGTAATAATACCATAAAATCATTTATATTTATTTGAAATTCCCACTGGAGTGTAAGGTCCATGACAGTAAGGGCTGTATCTTTTTCTTTGCCTTTACTACATAGCACGCTCTAAAACACAGCAATAGTTAATAATAGCGCTGTATATTGGAACTGTTCTAAATGCTTTACATGTATTTAACTTATTCTCACATGGTTTTATGAGATAGGTGCTATTAAAATTTCCATTTTGCTGGAGTACAAATAAGTTAACTAAGTTGCCCAGAGTTACTTGTTAGTAAGTGTTGGAGCTTTGAGTTGAACCTAGGCAGCCTGACTTGAAAGAATGGAAGAATCTATAAAAAGTTGAGTAATGAATGTTGCTCTCTATAATTTCTAGGATATGGGTCACAACTTACTATTTCTTACTTGGATTTTTAAAAAATCATGCATTAGTTTTTTATCAAGACTTAGGCCAAAATTCTTCATGGAAAGACATCTTTTAATGTAAGGTAATAAACATACTTACAAAATTTAAAGAACCCATGTGTTGTACAGCATGATGGAAGCTGTTTTTCTGTATTGTTAATTGCATTGGGTAGATTAGTAATCTACAGTATATAGTACTTTATGGTACGTGTATATACATCTATAGTATGTGTATATATATATATACAAGTATACATATGTATTTGATGATGATTAGTGTTATTTTTCAAATACATTATTCAGGGGGTTTATGTGTTTGTAGTCCACATAACTGACTAGATTGTAAGCACCTTTAAGGCAAGGATAGGATTACCTAATTTTCTTTTTTTTTTTCATGTAATACCACATAGCTCCTATGTAGTGTTTGTGCTGTTTTTCTGTATATTGGATTTCTCTACAAAGTAGCCCATCTGCCAAAAGAAACATATTAAAAGTTTTTATATTAGACTCTTCTGAGAGTTCTGAGTAAAATTCTTTATAATTTAATCTTCTAGAACAAATAACTCTTGAGACAAAGCGTCTTTGTTAAAAGATAAATTTTGTCTGCCCTTTAGGACCTCTTCAGTGAAGGTGGGAGGGAGTGGTTTACCAAAGTACTGTTCCTGACTTTACAGGGTTTTTCAAATCTAACGAAAAAATAACTCCCATTACTGTATCATACAAAGAACCTCTTTGAATGGATATAGAATGCTTGTTTAGCTAGTTGCACACATGTGTTGGCATCCTGTCTATAAACAGGATCTGTCCTTTGACCAGGATCATAGGAGATGAAATGCAGCTTCGTGGAATATATAAGAAATTGAAAGTGAATGTTTAGTGAGAAAAGTTTAGAGCTGTCTGCTCTTCCTGGTGAGTCATAATACTCCCAGCTTCCCATTACTTTAGAGAGAATGCTGTGTTAAAAATTTGGTACTCCAGAAAGCAATTGTCTCAAAAAAAGAAAAACTAGCCTCTACTATGCAACTTTTGAGTGATTCTAGCTAATTCTACAGCATGCATTCAAATAACATAATAAAGTAGAATATAATATAAAATGAAACTGCAGAATATATATATAGTTTCATAATTGACTTTGAATTGGCTCTGTACTTCTTCCACAAATGTGTTTCCAAACCAATATCTGGAGCTACCTCCAAAACTCATTTTGCATTTTGCCTTAAAGCTAAAATGTCTAAAATAAGTTAATATATTTACTGTTCTTACTGTGTCTTTATTTTGTGGTTAAAAAATGTTTATTTTTTTCTTTCCTTACTTGGATCATGTATTTATACATCAATTCTTTCACTTCTGTTACTTTTATCTTTTTCATGAAATTTTTAGCCAACTAAAAATCCAGATCAAAAATCATCTTTTTTCATAAAACAACCTGACTCCTGTAATCTCTTACTTAATTCTGTGGTTGACTGCATTGGCTACAGGGTCACATTTTTTTAAAACATGTGAAGGTTGAGCCCCGACCCCTACTCTCAGAAACTAATTTAATTGATCAATATCTGTATCTGTAAAAAGTTTCCTAGGTTGTTCCACAGTTGAGAACTACTGAAATATAACTGAAGTCTGTATGCTTTGTCAGACTTTTGTTTACTTTTAATAAAGCCGTGAAGTTTATTCTCTAATTGTTGTGGGCATATAGTCTTGAGAATTTAATCTAGAAACATTTTCTGTTTTTGAACACCATCAATTTTTTGTTGATCTGAGGCAGTATTTCCTTTAATATTTTATTTGTTTATTTTTAGGAAGAAGGGAAGGGCGGGAGAAAGGGAGAGAAATATTGATGTAAGAAACATTGATCAGTTGCCTCTTGTATGTACCCAACTGGGAACCAAACCCACAACCTAGATAATGTACCCCAACAATCTAACTGGCAACGTTTTACTTTGCAGGACAGTGCCCAAACTACTGAGCCACACCAGTCAGGGCTGGTTTTATTTATTTTTGCACATTTCTGTCCGGTATCCCCAATACCATTTATTGAAAAGACTGTGTTTACCCATTGCATGTTTTTCCCTCCTTTTTCAAATATTAATTGACTGTAAATGTGTGGGTTTATTTCTGTTCTGTTCTGTTCTATTGATTTATATGTCTGTTTTTATGCCAGTAGCATGCTGTTTCACAACTTACATTGTAGTAAGTATTCTGAATACAGAGATCTTGTCCTCTCCACTTTTCCTTCTGTATAAGGGAGGGGCTGGTCAAGGACTAGATCTTATTTGGTATTCTGAGAATGGCTTGGTGCTTTTACATTGGTAAAAGCCTAATATAAAATTCAGTTCTTTGTTAGTATACTTAAACTTTCCTGAAAGCTAGAGGTCGACAAATTACTGAGTATGTTATTATGAACATTGGGGGGCCTTTGAGGCTGGATAGTACTGAAGAGTAGCTTTACTTAATCTTTTCTTAGAATATCAGACTCGGAGGCTTCTGGTCAAGATGGTGGAGTAGGTAAATGTATTCATATCCTTCCACAACCACATCAAAATTGCATCTAAACTGCAGAACAACCATCATTCAGAACAACCTGAAATCTAGATGAACAGAAGTCTTATAACTAAGGATATAAAGAAGAAGCCACATAGAGACTGGTGTGAGGGATGGAGATGCTGAATGGGCTGGTCCCACGCTCCTGTGGTGGTTACACACGGAGAGAGATGTTGTAGCTGCAGAGGACCTGCCTGTGAAGCTAGGGGTTTCAGCATCACACCAGGTCCCCCAGCCTAGGGTACCAGTGCTGGGAAGAGAAGTCCCCATAACTTCTGGCTGTGAAAACCATTGTGGATTGTGGCTGAGTAAGAAGGAAGGCTTCCAGAGTCTCAGGTGTTTCTCTTAAAGAGCCTGCTCACTGACCAACTTCTAGTCGTTCACTCTGAACTCCAGCTTGAAAGGCACCAGGAACATAGGAGGTGGAACTGTATAGTCCAGCAAGGGCTGAAGGAGCAGCTTTCTCCCAGACAGAAGTTAGGCAGAAGCCATTGTACCTGTGCTGACCCTTTTGCCCACAGATCCCAAAGGTGGGTAGTGTACCTGAGTTTCCATCAACTTGGCTAACACTTTGTCCTACCCTGATTTCTCACCCCACCCAAATCGAGGGACTGCCCAATCCCTTTCCAGTGGGTTTTAGATACAAATGTCCTGTCTTGGCTCATGCTATGGATTTTCTAAAACTCTTTCAAAGGTTCTCAAACACCAGACAAGCAGCATCTGGCCTTGGCGTGTCTCATATATCTTGCTAAGTGGCACAAGGTCTGGCACTAGCAGCAGCCAGCCTTGGCCTCTCCTGGGTACCTCCAAGTCCAGCACAGGTAGTAGCCATCTGAAATTGCTTTGTAATTCATGCTTGGTGGACCAGGGGTACTGCATAGGTGATGGCTGACCTTGGCCTGTACCTCCTCAGAGGCTCCAGAGCCAAAAACCAGATAGCTTCAGACTAAGAGTACCACCAAACCACTTTCATGGGTGGCACACTCAAGGGGCAGGCTTGTGGGGCACCAGTGATCTGCTTATGTGATTTCTGTTCCATGGGGTCTGTGCCTGTGTAGAACAGGCTCTGCTGTGGTTTTGGCCAGTCTTTGAAATTGATGGCATGTAGGTAAATTCCTCTTGTGTCGACAGCATATCAAGGTTCAACTGCAACAGGAGAGTGCGCACAGCCCACATGGGGATTTACCTGCAGTGCTCAGCTTGGGTGACAGAGGAGGCTGCATCAATGGGCCCTACAGGACATCTACCATATAAGGCCACTCTACAAAGATGGGGAGACATAGTAGCTCTACCTAATACATAGAAACAGACACAGGGAGGTAGCCAAAAAGAGGAGGAAAGGAATATATCCCGAGAGAAACAACACAACTCCAGAAAAAGAAAGAAACAAAATGGAGACAATCTAGATGTAGAGTTCAAAACACTGGTTATAGGTGCTCTCTCTCTTTGGAGTTTCCCCATGCTTTTTCCATCCCTCTATTATTCCCTCCAGATGCTTTATCTCTGCTTTTCCCTCTCCTAAGCTTCATGCGCCCTTGTTTTGCTTCTATAATTTGTTTCCTGAGCCTGTAGAGCCTGGCTAGCTCACTTCTACCTCTAAACTTCCAAAGAAAAAAAGAAAAACAAAAAGAAAGAAACATTGATTATAAAGATGCTTAGAACTTAGGGGAAGAGTAGATATTTTAGTAAGAACTTCAACAGAGGAAACATAATAATGGAGATAGAAAACAACAACCAGTCAGAAGTGAAGACTATGATAAATGAAGGATACAGGTAATTAACAGAGTAGAGTAGATGAAGCAAAGAATCAAATCAGTGATTTGGAAGATAAGGAAGCAGAGACACCTAATCAGATCAGCAGAAAGAAAAAAGAATTGAAAATAATTTAAGGGACCTCTGGGACAACATCAAGTGTACCAACATTTGCACCAATAGGGTACAAAGAAGAGAGCAAGGATTGAAACCCCATTCATGAAAATAATGACAGAGAACTTTTTTAACCTGGTGTACAAGTCCAGGAAATGCAGAGAAAAGATGAACCCAAAGAGGCCCTCACTGAAACAATTAAAATGCCAAAGGTTAAAAACAAAGAGACTTAAAAACAGCTACAGAAAAGCTGTTAGTTACCTACAAGGGAGCTCCCATAAGACTGGCAGCTGATTTCTTAACAGAGATTTTGCAGACCAGACAGCATTGGCACAAAAATATTCAAAGTGATGAAAATCAAAGATCTACAACAGATTATCCAGCATTCAGAATTGAAGGACAGATAAAGTGATTCCCAGACAAGAAAAAACGAAAGGAGTTCATCGCCACCAAACCAGTGTGTTAAAGGGTCTTCATGAAGATCAAAAACTGAGTAATAAGATGGCAATAAATACATATCAACAATCACTTTAAATGCAAATAGATTAAATGCTCCAATCAAAGACATGTGGTGGTTGAATGAATAACAAAACAAGGACCTTACAAATGCCATGTACAAGAGGCTTGCTTCAGATCCAAAGACACACAGACTGAAAGTAAAGGGATGTAAAAAAAAAAAATGAAAATGGACATGTATTTTTTTAAAATGCTGGAGTAACGATACTTAGACAAAATAGACTTTAAGGCTATAATGAGACAATAAAGGACCCAGCAATTCTATTTCTGGCTATTCATTTATTCAAAGAAACCCAACACTATAGGCAAACCTCAGTTCTTGAATGTTTCCCAACTCAAAACAGTTTGGTTCTCAACCAAGTTCTTGGAAAATATGCCTGAGTTTTAAAACAACTGGTTTTTGACCTGACAACACTTGCATGCTGATACTTGTATTATTAGTCATGTGTCTGTTAGACACAATTCAGTTTTTGAACAAATCACTTCTCAGCCTTCCAGAATGAATTAAGTTTGAGAACAGAGGTTCCACTGTATATTGAAAAGAATATGCATCCATATGTTCATTGCATCATTATTTGTAATAGCCAAAGTATGGAACCAACCTAAGTGTCCATCAATAGATGATGGTAAGAAGAGATGCATATGAAGTCTGTCCAGAAGGTATCCAGCCATATAACATGAAAGATAGAGACATTTATTGAAGAAGATAGAAGTTATAAGAAACATTGCCCCTGTGTGATACATGCTGCCATCCCCTTAAAGTAGGCACCTTGGGACCTCACACAGTTCTCCCAATTGCTGTCAGCTGCCCTGATGTATTTTCCTGAACCTCATCAGTGGTCTGAAATCTCTTCCCTTTCAAAGGTGATTTTAGTCACAGGGTGCCAAATCAGGGCTGTAGTGGGGCTGAGTCACTTGGGTGTTTTGATGTTTCACCAAAAAACCAAATGAAACGTGATGTATGAGTGGGTGCATTGTGATGAAGCTGCCAATGCCAGTTGCCCATAACTGTGGCCTTCTGAATCATCTGGATAATGTCTGTGGAGGAATGTTCAAGCTTAATGCAAAATTTTATGCAGATTCGTTGCTCTGCCTTTTGAATAAGGTGGCCACACAGTACACATGCTCACTCAATGGCATCTGACTAGTAGAGTGAAGTTGTCATTGTTCAGACATATATATTCCAGTCCTCTCTTCTTGACTGTCAGGTTACATGAATGTCACAAAAACTATTCTTGTTATGTTAACAATGGCTGGACTTTTTCTGGACAGACCTCATGTATACAATGGAGTATGACTCAGCCATTAAAAAAAGAATGACATCTTACTATCTACAACAATGTGGATGGACTTAGAGAGTATTGTTCTGAGTGAAATTAGGTCAGACAGAAAAAGACAAATGCCATATGATTTTACTTATATGTGGGATCTAAAAGCTAAGCTAATCAGAAACACACTCATAGATACGGAGAATATTTTGATGGTTGCCAGATGGGAGGGAGTTTGGGGGGGATGGGTGAAAAAGGGGAAAGGATTAAAAAGTACAAATTGGTAGCTACAAAATAGTCATGGGGATTTAAAGTACACCATAGGGAATATAATCAATATTGTGGTAACTGTATGGTGTCACGGAATGTAGTCAGTAGTACTGTGATAACTGTACAGTTTCAGATGCATTTTACTGGGGGGACCACTGCATAGGTATGTAAATCTCTAATTGCTGGGTTGTACACCTGAAACTAATATGTATGTCAACTGCAATTAAAAATATTTAGAATATCAGACTTGGAAAGGCCATGAAGATCATGTAGTTCATTTTGTGGTGGAAGAAGTTGTGACCCTGATTGCTTGAGTGTCATGTATGAGTGACAAGATTAATTGCAGAGCCAAGACTACATTCCTAATCCAATGTTCTTTATTTCATGAAATAATTTCTCTGTGAGGCAGCAGTGATTGGGTTAAATTTCAGATGGAGGTTTTTTGCTTCTTAGGTATGAGAGGAAGAAAAAAAAATCTGTGCAGAAACAAAAACATTTAGTTTTTATAATCAAGTCATCTTTACTCACATTTACTTTTTGAAAAAGATTATTAGATTATTTGCAAATGGAATCTTAAATGACAGATGGTTATAAGATGTAAAACTCACTTGGCATACAGTTTTGTTGTTGTTTTTTCTTGGAACTTTTCTCGGTTCTGACATTTCCATGTCTATTTATAGCAGTGATCTCTTTGGAATTTGCCTTCTGATTCTGTTTGTTCATGTTGCTTCATATTAACTGATATTCTTATTTAATTTTTTTAAAATGTGTTTGAAAGGACTTGAAAAGGAAATGAAGGAATTAAAGTTTTTAGAAATAGCACCTGAAATTACTATTTTCCTATGAATTATCATAATCATTGTTTATAACAGGTTATCCAGTTGTGGTACCTAATGATACCAATACTAATCTATCAAGATAGAATAGTTTATTTTGTAAATTAAAAATATGAAATCTAAATAAATTTCTTTTATCCAGGACAGTTACTACTTTTACATTAACTACCTTGCTCCTTAACTACATACAGGGTGGGGCAAAAGTAGGTTTAGAGTTGTTCACATGGAAAATAATACAATAATGAATAAATAATGATACAAGAATAAGCTGTTTAACCTACTCACAACTGTTAATCTACTTTTGCCCCACCCTGTATTTTGATATAAGTGAAGATCAAGAGATTTTAGTTAAGAGTCTTTAAATGCTAAAATCCTTAAGGTCAGGGACTGTTTACCTTTGAGATTAACATAATATCTGGCATCCAGTAGGTACTTATTCATCTATTCAATTCAGTAAAAATGTTGGGTATTGTTCTAGGTGCTGGATCTACAGCAGTGAACAAAACAGATGATATCCTTACCCTCATGGAACTTATTCTAGTGAGTGAATGTTGAATAAAACCATGAATCACTTTACAAAGACTCCATATTTGTTTTCACATAGTTACTTGTATCAGCCTAAAAAAAAGAATAATTTGTAGTTTATTAAGCAATGTGAAGAGTTGTAATAGGAAAAGCATAGTAATTAGATCATTCACTCATTAAGCGTTTATTTTCTAGTGTAAGTATGTAAAATTATTTGAAATTACATAAATTGTCTGTGTTCCCAATTGTCATTCAATTCTTCTGTTTGTAACCTTGAGTAAAGGCCTCAGTTGCTAGCCAGGCCACCACCAGAGATCTGTATTGAAATCAAATATCTCTGAATGTCTCTTGACTGTGCCGGCTCAAAACTTCATTCACATCAAAGATCTAATTGTAACTTGTTTATTGTCTGTTCTTCACACCAGAGTGTAAGCTCACAGGGCACTTGTCTATTTTAATAACCATTGTATACCAAGTATATAAAATAATGTGCCACATGGTAGATAGTAAATATTGATCAGCCCTTGACCACTCAAAATGCAATGTCCTCCCTACTTATGGCTACAGCCTACATCTAGTCTTCATTCAGACTACTCAAATTGTAAAAATCTTTAACTCCAGTATTCTCTCAAGAAGACGTATTGTCACTTTAGCTTATTTACTAATATATTCCATCTGTGCTTCTAGTCTTTTGACACTTCCCTTTTCTTTCCATCTCTGTTACTTCCTGGCCTTAACTTTGCTGGTCACTTCAAGAATTCTCAGACTTCTGGTCAACATGATGGCGTAGGCAGACATGGCTTACCTCTTCCCACAACCACATCAAAATTACAACTAAAATATAGAACAACCAACATTCAGAACCATCAGAAACGGAGTTGAATGGAAGTCTGACAGCTACAGAACTAAAGAAACCACATCCATCCAGACTGGTAGGAGGGGCAGAGACAGGGAAGGAGCTGATACTTGTGGTGGATAAAAATTCGGGAGTGATATCTTGGGAGCGAGGAGTCCCAGCCCTATAGAAGGCCCTGCAGCCCAGAGTTCCAGTGCCAGGAAGAAAGTCCCAACAAATTCTGCCTGCAAAGCCAGCAGGCATTGAGTCCATGGAAGAAAGTGCTGACACCCCAAGCAGTTCCTCTTAACCCACACACAGACTCACTCCCCTGAGCTCTAGCACCAGGATAGTAGCTTAAAAAGGCACCAGCGGCATAAAGGGAGGGACTGAAGTACCTGGCATCAAGGTAAGCAGAGGACATTGTCCCTTTTCTGAACCCTCCCCCCACAGAAACAGCAAGCTGGTGCCACATCTGAGACTCCATCAACCTGGCTAACACTGACCCTCCAAGGAGTTCCCCAGAGAATCTGCCCCACCCAACTTATAGTCCCACCCAAGTTGCTCTTCCATATGAGTGGCTGGTCTTGGCTTATGCTGCACAACTTCCTAAGTCCTCTTAAACAAACAATAGTTGGCCTTAGTAATTCCCTGGTCTTGCACTAACAGCAGCCTGCCTAGAGTCACAGCTTGACTTCACCTGGCAATCTCCAAGCCTGACACAGTAGCAGCCATCTCAGATTGCTCAGGCAGAGTGGCCCTGGGCAAAATAAGATGGGGGTTGACCTTAGCCTGCACCACCCAGGAAACACCAGGAGAAGCACACCCACTGCACAGCTGCAGACGATGTCAGAGTACCACCACCCTGCCTCTGCATAGCTGATCCTTTGCAGATGGTGAAGGTTGGTGGTAAGTGGTCACAGCCAATCCTTGTAGCTTACTGGCCTGGGAAAATCTCTGCCATTGATCTGCCAACAGTAACCAAGGCTCAACTACAAGAGAAGAGTGTACTCAGTCCATGCAAAGGGTGCACCTCGAGTACCCAGGTTGGGTGATAGAGGAGGCTGTGCCACTGGACTCTACAGGATACCTACTACATTATAGCACACTACCAAGACACAGAGTCAAAGCAGCTCTACCTAATCCATAGAAACAAAGGGAGGCTGCCAAAATGAGGAGACAAACATGGCCCAAATGAAAGAACAGATCAAAACTCCAGAAAAAGATAAATGAAATGGAGACAAGTGATCCAACAGATGCAGAGGTCAAAACACTGGTTACAAGGGTGCTCAAGGATCTTAGTGAGGAACTCAACAACATAATGAAGATCCAGTCAGAGACAAAGGATATGCTAATTAAAGAAAATTTACACAGAAATAACAGGATGGGTGAAGCTGAGAACCAAATCAATGATTTGAAACATGCAGGAGCAAAAAACAACCAATCAAACAAGAAGAAAAAAAGAATAAAAAAAATGGACATAGTATAAACAGCCTCTGAGACAAGGACAACTTCAAGAGGTCCAACATTCACATCACAGGACTGCTGGAAGGAGAAGACAAAGAGCAAGAAATTGGAAAAATAATGAAAGAAAACTTCCTTAATTTGCTGAAGGAAATAGACATGGAAGTGTCCAGGGAGCAGAGAGAGTCCCAAACAAGATGGATGCAAAGAGGCCCACTCCAGCTCATCATAATTAGAATGCCAAAGGTTATGGATAAAGAGAGAATCTTTTTTTTTTTTAAAGGAATTTCTATTAAGAATTTTTTTTTTTGAAGATTTTATTTATTTATTTTCAGAGGGGAAGGGAAGGAGAGAGGGAGAGAAATATCAATGTATGGTTGCTTCCTGTGCATTCCCAGCTGGGAACTGGCCTGCAACCCAGGCATGTGCCCTGACTGGGAATCGAACCGTGATCTCTTGGTTCACAGGCCCGTGCTTAATCCACTAAGCTACACCAGCCAGGGCTAAAGAGAGAATCTTGAAAGCAGCAAGGAAAAACCAGATAGCTACCTACAAAGGAGTTCCCATTAAGACTGTCAGCTGATTTCTCAAAAGAAACTTTGCAAGCTAGAAGGGACTGACAGGAAATATTCAGTCATGAGAAGCAGGGAACTATAGCCAAGATTGCTTTACCCAGTGAAGCTATCATTTAGAATCAAAGAACAGATAAAGAGCTTTCCAGACAAAAAAAATCCAAAGGAGTTCATCACCAAACCATTATTACATGAAATATTAAAGGGACTTATTTAAGAAAAAGAAGATCGAAACTATGAACAATAAAGTGGCAGAAAATACATACCTATCAATTGAATCAAAAAACAAATAAGCAACTATAGAAGAATGGAGACAGAGCCTTATGGATACGGAGGGCATTTTGACTGTTGCCAGACAGGAGGGGATTGTGGGGGAATGAGTGAAGAAGTGAGGAGATTAAGTCCAAATACATAGTTACAGAGTAGCCATGGTGATGTAAAGTACAGTATAGGAAATGGATTAGCCAAAGAACTTATATGTGTGACCCATGGACATGAACAATGGTTGGGGGATTGCCTGAGGGAATGGAGGGTGCTGGATGGAAGGGGGCAAATGGGGGAAAATCAGGACAAGTTTAATAACATAATAAAATATAATTAAAAAATAATTGTCAGCTCCTGCTGTGACTGGTGTGGCTCAGTTCAGCATCATCTCACACAGCAAAAGGTCACTGGTTCAATTCCTGGTTCGGACAAATGACTAGGTTGTGGATTTCATCCCCAGTTCGGGTGCAATACAGCAGCCAATTGATTGATATTTCTCTCTCATGTTGATGTTTCCCTCTCTCCCTCCCTTCCCCCTCTCTAAAAATAAAATCTTTTAAAAAATAAATAAAATTAAAAAGAAAAGAATTCTCAGCTCCCATTCTCCTTTGTCTTTTAGTTGTGGTCTCTCTTTAAATGCACTACTATTAATCAATTGAAATATTCTGGTGTTAGATGAGCTTCCATTCACCATTGGCTATGTAAGTGCAAGTTATTTAACTTCACCAAGTTTAACTTTTTTAGTCTGTTTGTTCTTTGGTACCCTAAGCATTGTAATGAAAATTAAATGACATTATTGTAACCAGATACTATTGCCTGTACATAATGAAAATCCTTATTAAGTAACAACCAGAAAATCCAGATACAGAATGCCTCTAGGACTGCTTGATTTAGCAGCTCAACAATATATGACATATAGTGTTTTCCATCCTTAGTCTATGGTTTAGTGCCCCTAATGATTGCATAATGGTTGCCACAGTTCCCAGTATTATGCAGTCATGATCATAAGTGGCAAAAGAAAGTTTCTTCTCTTTCTTCTACCCCCTTCCCTTGGATACCACTTGGACTCAGAGCTGAATCACACAGGCTTACTCTAGCAAGTATCATACTTGGTTTTGAATAATTAAGATTCATCTGGGGCTAAAAAGAGAGGCCCCACCTTCCTAGTAATAATTACTACATTTGTGACCCTTAGAATTCTGTCTTTAGACCTTTTTAAAAAATATATTTATTTTTTGAGAGAGGGGAAGGGAAGGAGAAAGAGGGAGAGAAACACCAATGTGTGGTTGCTTCTTGTGTGCCCCCCACTGGGGACCTGTATCCTGGCATGTGCCCTAACTGAGAATTGAACTGGCGACCCTTTGGTTCACAGGCTGGAACTCAATCCACTGAGCCACACCAGCCAGGGCCTTTTTTTTTTTTCCTTTTAAATATAAATCTACGTTCACTCTAGTATAATCTTTAGTCTTACGGATCATCTCTACTTCCAATTTTTTAAATCTTCCCTCTGGAATGCTTCTCTGAATACCATACTCATATGTCCAGTTGCCTATTAGACATTACCATTTGTAGGTTTAATAGGCATTTTAAAGTTGATAGATCCAGTATATTTTTTAAAGATTTTATTTATTTTTAGAGAGATGGGAAAGGAGACAAACATTGATGTGAGAGAGACGTGAATTGGTTGTCTCTCATACATGCCAGACCAGGGCCTGAATCCACAACCCAGGCATGTGCCCCTGACAAGGAATTGAACTGGTGACCTTTCACATTGCAGAACTATATTCATCCATCTGAGCCACACTAGTCAGGGCAATAGGTCCAATGTTAAACTCAATTTCCGCCTCTAGCTCTTCTACTTTCCTATTGTAGTAAATAGCAATTTTGTTCTTTCAATTTGCTGAAGTTGAAAAACCTTGGGAGTTACTGATTTTTCTCATATTCCACATATGATTCATCAGGAAATCCTATGGACTCTACCTTATAAAAGAAATAAAAGAGTACCTTTACTGCCATATCATCATGCAAACCACCTGAATTATTGCAATACATTATTAGTAGTCTTTACCATTCTTCCCCACTCTACTCTTAATTCAGAAACCAAAGCTATTCTTTTTTTTAGTGTCTTTTTTTATGTTTTTTTATTTTAGTTTATTCAGTACAGTTTCTATCCTTTATTCCCATTCCAGCCCGCCCACCCATTCCTCCCCTCTTCCCTCCCCTTTCCAACCCCCGTAGTTTTGTCCATGTGTCCTCTATATTTGTTCCTGTAAACCCTTCCCTTCTCCCCTGAAATTCCCTCCCCTCTCCCCTCTGGTCACTGACTACCTGTCCTCTATTTCAGTGTCTTTTGTTATGTTTTACTTGTTTCTTTGTTTTGTTGTTTAGGTTCCTGTTAAATGCGAGATCATATGGTATTTGTCTTTCACTGCCTGGCTTATTTCGCTTAGCATAATGCTTTCCAACTCCATCCATGCTGTTGCAAAG
>CM052542.1:52575201-52605986 GCA_028533065.1 Trachops cirrhosus
GCAGTATGCTCCGATGTTCCGCGGAGCGCCCGTCCCTCTTCTGGGTTCCCGTTTTCTGGATCCCAAAGGGCACCCCCTTGCCCCCAATTCACAGCTTGGGTATCGTAGGTCCTGGGAAGCACCAGTGCCTTTTTATTTTTCAACGCTGTGGTTTCTAGGAATTTCACCAAACCACGCTCTCTCTCCAGCTTGGAGGCGCAGGCATAGAGGCGGTGCCTTTGGATGCAGAGGGTGAGGTGCTCACCTTCCCCAGGGCTTTGCGTAGGTGCTTACAGACCCTGTGTGGGTGCCTCTTTGTTCGTTCTCACTCCTCTCTCTGCGCCTGCCACCGCCGTCTGGTAAACTGGGCTCCCCGGGTGCTGCTCAGTCTTTGTTTGGCCAGGGAGGGAGCGGATGACCCAGCTCTCTCCCGGGGCCCCCCAGGCCGACCCAGGCGCGCTGCCGGGTCTGGAGCTGCAACCCCCCTGGTCCTCTCGCTGATCCACGTAGTCTCCTTACCCTCGGGTTTTTCAATGTCCGCTGCAATTTTTGATTTCCAATTGGCGATTATTTTTCCCTCCCTGGGTGTGGGAGATGCAAAATCTGCTCCTTCCTACCACGCTGCCATCTTTCCTCCCCCACCTCCACATCTATCTTTTAAAACAAGTTTTTATTATACCCATCAGATACTATAAAATGGGTGTGTAAATGCTGTTGACTACCTAATTCCAAATACAAGTCCAAATTACTGTAACTACTTAAAGAAGGACATTTATAGTTAAGAAAAAAACAGGATTTCTAGAAAAATTTAATTTTAAATAGATGTGGATTTAAGCTTATAAAGACATTTGCCTTAAGTTTACTCTTCTGTTTATAACCTGGACAGTGTAAGAAATGAATTTCTTCAAAATTTTCTTATATATTTTCCCTAAAGTTGCATTTATAACTATGATAAAATTTTGGGGTATTATAACTTATACTCAGAGTCTGAAGCCCTTTCATAGGAATGAATTTAGAGTCTGAGTTCCAAACTTACAATCAAGAAATTTTCTATAAGGAATCTACGCTAATGATACCTTTTCATGCTTGAAGGCATTTTAGGAAAGTACAGTCATCTCCTGGGGGATTGGTTCCATGACACCCCTGGAAACCAAAATCTGTGATGCTCAAGTCTCTAACATAAAATGGCGAAGTATTTCCATTTAAACTATGCACATCCTCTGGTATACTTTGAATCATATCTAGATTACTTATAACACTTAATACAATGTAAATGCTGTATAAATTGTTATACTGCATGTATTATTTGGGGAAAAATGACAAGAAAAAACTATGTACATGTTTACAACCATTGTAAACTTAATTATATAGTACATGACAACAACAACATAATTTTTTTCCAAATACTTTTGATCCACAGTTTGTTGAATTTGCACATGTGGAACCCATGAATCTGGATGACTGACTAGAACATGTAGAGGTAAGATGTGGTTTATTATTAAATGGCCAGTAGTTTCATTATATTTAATTACTTAATTATCTAAAAAGTAGGCCAAATATTAGAACAGATACAGCCTAGTACTCCTTAAGTGTATGTTAACATTGTAAGACTATCATCGCTCACTAGTAGATCACTAATTATAGATAAGTTCTTTGAATTATTTTTACTAAATTCAATATCAGATGTGTGCGCATATTTATAGATTACATATGAGAAAGCATATGGAAGTATTTGATAAACTATATTGTACAAATGTTGTTATAATGGAGAAGACATAGAATAGTAACATTTTAACACTGTCTAAGAGACTAAAATTCAGAGATAAAGGTCTTAAAGGGAACATGTAGGGGGCATGATCTTAGAGGATGCCTGAGTTTTGAGGAGCTGATTCTTGTATTTATGTTAATGTTGTATACCCTGGGACAACTGTAGTAGCATAAATAACAAAATATAATTAAGAAAAAGAATGTAAATATTAATCAGTTTTTATTGATTACAAATTGAAAAGGTAATATTTTGAATCTGGATTAAATAAAATAGATAATTAAAATAAAAAGTGTTTTATACCAAGTAAAAACTCCTGAGTAAAGGGGGATGATTTGTCAATAGACCTCCAAGTGGTAGCAAAAATGCTTGTATAGTTTAAAATAATGAAAACTTGTATGTATGTATAATTACATGAATATTTTTTGCATTTTATTTTATTTTTAATATATTTTATTGCTTATGCTATTACAGTTGTCCATTTTACCCCCTTTATTCCCCTCTTCCCTGCACACCTCCTCCCATCTGCATCCCCTCCCCCACTTTAGTTCATGTTCATGGGTCTTACATATAAGTTCTTTGGCTTCTACATTTCCTATACTATTCTTACCCCTGTCTATTTTCTACCTACCATTTATGCTACTTATTCTCTTACCTTTTCTCCCTCTCTCCCCCTCCCACTCCCCTGCTGATAACCTTCCATGTGATCTCCATTTCTGTGATTCTGTTCCCGTTCTAGTTGTTTGCTTAGTTTGTTTTTGTTTTGGTTTTAGGTTTGGTTGTTAATAACTGTGAGTTTGTTGTCATTTTCCTGTTCATAGTTTTGATGTTCTTTTTCTTAGATAAGTCCCTTTAACATTTCATATAATAAGGGCTTGGTGATGATGAACTCCTTTAACTTGACCTTATCTGAGAAGCACTTTATCTGCCCTTCCATTCTAAATGAAAGCTTTGCTGGATAGAGTAATCTCAGATGTAGGTCCTTTTCTTTCATGACTTGGAATACTTCTTTCCAGCCCCTTCTTGCCTGCAAGGTTTCTTTTGAGAAATCAGCTGACAGTCTTATGGGCACTCCTTTGTAGGTAACTCTCTCCTTTTGTCCTGCTGCTTTTAAGATTCTCTCCTTATATTTAATCTTGGGTAATGAAATTATGATGTGCCTTGGTGTGTGCTTCCTTGGGTCCAACTTCTCTGAGACTCTCTGAGCTTCCTGGACTTCCTGGAAGTCTATTTCCTTTGCCAGATTGGGGAAGTTCTCCTTTATTATGTTTTCAAATAAGTTTTCAACTTCTTGCTCTTCCTCTTCTCCTTCTGGCGCCACTATGATTTGGATGTAGGAACATTTAAAGATGTCCTGGAGGTTCCTAAGCCTTTCACCATTTTTTTGAATTGTTTCTTCATTCTGTTCTAGTTGAATGTTTATTTCTTCCTTCTGGTCCACACTGTTGATTTGGGTCCCAGTTTCCTTCCTGTCATTGTTGGTTCCCTGTACATATTCCTTTAATTCACTTAGCATAGCCTTCACTTTTCCCTCTAATTGGCAGCCATATTCAACCGATTCTGTGAGCATCCTGATTACCTGTGTTTTGAACTGTGCATCTGATAGGTTGGCTATCTCTTCATCGCTTGGTTGTATTTTTTTCTGGAGTTTTGATTTGTTCTTTCATTTGGGCCATTTTTGTTGTCTTGACACTCCTGTTACATAGTAAGAAGCGGAGCCTTTGGTGTTCACCAGGACTGGGCAACTGACTTTGCTGTGTTGTGATGCAGTATGTGGGGGAGGGATCTGAGAGGGAACAATGTCACTTGCTCCGCTTTCTGCCAGTTTTCAGTTACTTCCACCGCTACCCACAATCAAATTGGGCCCTTCTGGTGCTGATTCCCAGGTGGGAGGGCTTGCATACATTCTAGGACCCTGTGGATCTCTCCAATGAACTCTCCTGTGAGGCTGGAAGTTTCTTCCACTGCTGCGTCAACGCCCACAGGTTTTTGCAGTCAGAGGCTTTGAGGCTTCATTTCCCTGTGCTGGAACCCCTGGGTTGTGTAGTCTGCCTCACTCCCCAGTTGTTCCTCCTAGTTTATCTGCACATGAATGTGGGACTGCCCTGTCTGCCAGCTGCCGCTTGCTGGGTCCACCAGCCTCTGCCTTGCTGTGAGCCCTCTCCACCCCGCTGCCCATCTCCGTCCCTCCTACCAGTCTGGATGAATGTGTCTTCTTTAATTCCTTGGTTGTCGGACTTCCATACAGTTCAATTTTCTAGCAGTTCTGATTGTTTTTTGTTTTTAAATTTGTTGTCCTTGTTTTGGTTGTGTGAGGAGGCAGTGTGTCTACCTACACCTCCATCTTGGCTGGAAGTCCTATTACATGAATATTATTGCTTTCATGTATATTATCTCATCTGATTCTCATTATAGCCTTTATAGGTTAGGATTTTAGAAAAATTAAATGATTTGCCTAAGTTATTCACCTACTAAATACCAGAGGTGAGATGAGAAATCAAGCATTCTAATTCATAAGTCTTTATTTTTTAGACATTTGTAACCCCTTTATGCTAGTCCATTAACAGGATTTTAATATTCAATGATAATCAATAGTTTTCCCTAGGCAACTTTTAATACTTCAGTATTTTTGAAATATATGATTCAAAATCATATATTGATTTTGATTGAAATACGATTTCAATCAGTATGATTGAAATATATGAGGCAGCAATGGAAATTAATGCTAGAAAGATATGCTACTCTAAAATCAAAGATATACTTGTATATATTTAAAAAATATAAACATTGTACTTTTTTCCATTTTTTGCTTTTTAAATAATTTTTTATAATTACTCTTGATGTACAATATTATATTAGTTTCAGGTATACAGCATAGTGATTAGACATTTATATAACTTATGAAGTGATCACCCCAATAAATCTAGTATCCACCTGACACCATACATAGTTATTACAATATTACCCACTATATTCCCTACCTGTACTGTATCTCCCTGTGACTATTTTGCAACTACCAGTTTGTACTTAATCACTTCTCCTTTTCACCCATTCCCCCTAAACCCATCCCATTTGCCAACCGTCAAAACATTCTCTGTATCTGAGTTTGTTACTGATCTGCTTGTTTGTTTATTTTGTTTTTTATATTCCACATATAACTGAAATAATTTGGTGTTTGTCTTTCTCTGTCTGACTATTTCACTCAGCACAATTCCTTCCAGGTCCACCCATGTTATTGCAGATAGCAAGACTTCATTCTTTTTTTTTATGAGTGAGTCATATTCCATTTTATATATGTACTGCTTCTTTTTTATCCATTCATCTGTTTTTTTCCATTCATTTATTAATGGACACCTTGGTGGCTTCCATAACTTGGCTATTGTAAATAATGCTGCATTGAACATATGGATGCATACGTGTTATTGAGTTAATGTTTTTCATTTCTCCATAAGTAGAATTGCTGGGTCCTTCTTGTTTCTTGTGATGGCCTTTGTTTAAAAGTCTGTTTTGTCTTGTATAAGTATTGCTACTACAGCCTTTTTTAAAAATTTGTTTCCATCTCCATGACATATCTTTAAACATCCTTTTACTTTCAGTCCGTGTGCGTGTGTGTGCCTTTTGATCTGAAGTAGGTCTCTTGTGGACAGCGTATGTAAAGGTCTAGTTTTGTTATTCATTCAGCCACCATATGTCTTTTGTTTGGAGCATTTAATCCATTTGCATTTAAAGTGATCGTTGATAGATATGTATTTATTGTCATTTTATTACTCAGTTTTTGATCTTCTTCTTGAAGACCCTTTAACACACTGGTTTAGTGGTGATGAACTCCTTTGGTTTTTTCTTGTCTGGAAATCTCTTTATCTGTCCTTGGATTCTCAGTGCTGGGTAGAATAATCTCAATTGTAGGTCCCTGATTTTCATCACTTTGAATATTTTTGTGCCTATACTGTCTGGCCTGCAAAGTCTCTGTTGAGAAATCAGCTGCCAGTCTTATGGGAGCTCCCTTGTAGGTAACTAACAACTTTTCTCTTGCTGCTTTTAAGAGTCTCTTTGTCTTTAACCTTTGGCATTTTAATTGTGACATGTCTCTTTGTGGGCTTATTTGGGTTCATCTTATTCAGGATTCTCTGCATTTCCTGAACTTATATTATTCCCTTTACCAGGTTAAAGAAGTTTTCTGTCATTTTTTTTGCAAAATGTTTTCAATTCCTTGCTCTCTCTTCTCTTTCTGGCATCTGCATGATGTGAATGTTGGTACACCTGATGTTGTCTCAGAGGTCCCTTAAATTATCCTCATTTTTTTCAATTCTTTTTTCTTTCTGCTGATCTGATTGGGTGTTCTCTGCTTTCTTATCTTCCAAATAACTGATTTGATTCTTTGCTTCATCTACTCTACTGTTAGTTACCTCTATCCTTCATTTCAATTATTGTAGACTTCATTTCTAACTGGTTGTTTTTTATGTTTTCTATCTCCATTATTATGTTTCCTACCTCTTTGTTGAAGCTCTAAGTTCATCTACACTTGAGTATCCTTAGTATCCTTAGGTTGAGTATCCTTATAATCAGTGTTTTGAACTCTGCATCTGGTAGGTTGCTTGTCTCCATTTTGTTTAGTTCTTTTTCTGGACTTTGGTTCTGTTTTTTTTGAGGGGACATGTTTCTTTGTTTCCTCATTTTGACAGCCTCCCTGTGTTTGTTTCTGTGTAATAAGAAGAGCTCCTGTGTCTCCGTCTTGGTAGAATGGCTTTATAGAGGGACCCAGTGGAGCTGTCTCCCTGTCACCTGAGCCAGGTGATACATGTGTGTCCCTTGTGTGGGTTGTGTGCCCTCCTGTTGTAGTTGAGTCTTGATTGCTGTTGGCACATTAATGTGAGGGATTGATCTTCAAGCTGATTGGTTCTAAAGACTGGTTGTGACTACAGTGGAGGAACTGTTGTGCGGGGCTGACCCTATGGAGCAGAATTCACTTAGCAGGGCTCTAATGCCTGCTGAGTCTGCCCTTTGAGTATGTTGTTTACAGAGGTAGTTGGGTGGTGTTCTGGTGAGGCCTGAAGCTGCCACCAGTTGTTTTGGTTCTTGGGCTCTTTGGGATGTGCAAGCCAAGGTCAGCTGCATCCTGTGCCCTGCCCTGGATATGAGCTACAAAATGATCAGCAGATGGTTGGGCTTGGAAGAGGCTAAGTTGTGAACTAAGGCCCACTGTCACTAGTGCTGGGCTTGTGACTGCTTAGCAAGAGGTATGGGGCACACCGAGGCCAGAAGCTACTTGTTTGGGGTTTGAGATCCTTTGAGAGGTTTTAGGAAAGTCTGAAGCATAAGCCAAGAAAGGTCATTTGTATGGAAAAGCTACTGGAAGCAACTTGGGTGGGCCTGAAAATTGGGTGTGGTGGGATCTGAGGGAAAATCAGGGTAGGGCAGACAGTGTTAGCCAGGTTGATATGGATTCAGATATGGTGCCTGCCTGTACTTGCAGGGAGTGAGCTCATCAGAGGACCAATGGCCTCTGCCATCACTTCTGTTTGGGAGATAGTTGTTCCTCTAGCCTTTGCCCCAAAGCCAGACAATTTATTTCCTCCCTGTATGTTTCTGGCACCTTTGGAGCTGCTGACTGAGCTCTGGCGCTCAGAGCAAGTGAGTCAATCAGTAAGTAAGTCTGTGCATGGACTCGTTAAGAGGAACACTTGGTATTCCACAGGGCCTCCGTGTCACTCAGTTACAATATCCACTGGTTTTCACAGCCAGAAATTATGGAGACTTGTCTTCCTGGCACTGGAACCCGGGGCTGGGGAGCCTGGTGTGGGACTGGAACCCCTCATTCCTCAGGAGGTACCTCTGCAGCACAGATATCCTTCATGGTTTTTAACTGCCACACACTGCCTATTCTGAGTCTTTGCCCCTCCTACCAGTCTTGATGAAGGTTCTTCCGTATATCCTTAGTTATAGAGACTTCAGGCTAGACTTCACATGTTTCTCAATGGTGGTCATTCTGTTGTTTAGTGGAAATTTTGATGTAGTCTAGGAGGAGGTAGTATAGTTTTTATCTACTCACTATCATGACCAGAAGTCATTTTTCATTAATTTTTAATATTTAAGATGTTTAAGTAGACTTTATTTTTTAGAGCAGTTTCAGGTTCATAGCAAATTGAGTGGAAGGCATAGAGATTTACCATATACCACCTGCTTCCACATATGCTTAGCCCCACCCCTCAAACAACTCCCACTGGATGAAATATTATTTACAATAGATAAACCTATATTGATACATCATCATTCAGAGTTCATAATTTCCATTAGGGTTCACACTTGGTGTTGAACATTTTATGAGTTTGGACAAATGTATGATGACATATGTCCACCATTTCAGTATCACACAAAGTACTTTCATTGCCTTAAAAATCCTCTGTACTCCACCTATTTATTCTTCCCTTCATACTAACCCCTGGGAATCCTTGATCTTTTTTTATTATTTCCAAAATTTTTACTTTTCAGACTGCTTCTTTCACTTATTTAGCAATATGCAATTAGGTTTCCTTCATGTCTTTTCATGGCTTGAAAGCTGATTTTTTTTTTTTAGTGCTGAACAATATTCCATTGTCTAGATGTACTACAGTTTGTCTGTTCACGTACTGAGAGCCATCTTGGTTGCTTCTAAGTTTTGGCAATTATGAATAAAGCTGTTCTTAACATTCATATGCAGGTTTTTGTGTGGACATATGTTTTCAGCTCCTTTGGGGAATGAATACGAAGGATTGCCATTGCTGGATGGTGTCATAAGTCTATGTTTATTTTTGTAAGAAAGCACCAGTCTTCCATGGTGACTATACCATTTTGCATTCCCACCAGCAATGAATGAGAATTCCTATTGCTCCACATACTTGCCAGCATTTGATTTGGATTTTAGCCATTTTAATAGGTGTGTATTTTAATATACATTTTCCTGGTGACATATAATATGACAAATCTTTTTATATGCTTCTTTCCCATCTGTATATCTCCTTTGGTGAGGTGTCTGTTAAGGTGTTTGGCCCATTTTTTAGTTGGGTTGTTTTCTTATTGTTGAGTTTTAAGAATTCTTATATGTTTTGGATAACAGTCCTTTATCAGATGTCTTCTGAATTATTTTCTCCTAGTCTGTGGCTCATCTTTTCATTCTGTTGACGTGTCTTTCTGTGTCTAGATTTATTTCTTTGCAAGTGGATGTCCAGTTCTTCCAGCACTATTTAGCCTTTGATGCTTTGTTAAAGATTAGTTGTCTTATTTATGGGTCTATTTCTGGGCTCCCTATTCTTGTCCACTGATCTTTTTGCCCAATCTTTCACTTATACCACACTGTATTCATTAATGTATTTGAAACACAATGCACTTGAAATACAACATATGCATTTGAAATATGAACTACCTCTGTGAACACTACCTATGTGAAGTTTTGATGTTGAAATTTTAATAGTCTAGATGGGTAAGTAGTAAATATTAACTGGGATATTTGGAAAAGTAATTAATTCTTAGGTGGACCGTTTTTGTGTGTGTGGATGGATGTGTATGCCTACAGAAAGGACATTTTGTTACAGATATGGTATAACTTTTTTCAAAAAAATTATTTTAGATCATATGATGAGATAATTGTCATCACAATAGTACTTCAATAGTCCTCACCTTGTGCTCATCACATTTAAGTACAGCACTTGTTTCTCTCATTTAATCCTCATGGCAACCTTATCAAGTTTGTATTAATGTTAATCACATTTGACAGATGAGGAACTTGAGGCACTGAGAGGTTAAATCCAAGGCCACACAGCTAGTAAGTGGTGTTGCCAGGGTTCTAACCAGAGTGTCTGGTCCCACAATCTGTGCTTTTAATAACTACATTGTCAATATTCCTTGGTGCCACCTTAGCAAATTTTACAGCCACTGCTAAATACTTATATTTGAGATTATATATTCAATTATCTAAAGTACTATTAACAAGGTATAAAAGAGCTTCAGTTTCTTATTCTTGGATAAGAAGTAGCAGGGAATGACAGTCATGATTTACTAATACCAGTCATTAAATGAGAAATTTCAGGACTAAATATACTCATTTAAGAATTAAATATTGACAGAAAAGTTTTTAACAGGCATAGGTAAAATATTAGAAGCATTTGTCTTTGAGTATTTAAGTATGATGATCTGAATTTTAATAGTAACTTTTTTCTGAGACTTTTGAAGGCATGATGCTTTTCTCTATACTAAACTGAGAAGTGATTTGTGAATTGGAGAAAGAAAACTTATTTTTTATTGTCTATGAATAAAGCCACAGTAGAGGGTTAAGATAGCAACATTTGAATGACTAGTTAGGTATTTTTAGTTTTTTGTAGTTAAAATTATCTTTATCTTTCATTCTTATTATCTAGATATATTTAATATTTGCTTTTTGTAGTATTTGAACTATGATTATAAAACAAAAAACTCATACTTTCATTAACATAATTTGTTTATATTTATTATTAAAGCATAATACCCCAAATAAGGAAGCTTTTTAAAGTTATAGAAAACAAAATATAGTATCATTAGAATTTTTACTTAATCCTGACCAAAGCATGGCTCTCTAAAATAGAATGACACGTTTCCCCCAAATATATTATTAAGGACAAGACATTTGTTGCTATTAACTTTGATAAACAAAATAATAAACACACTTAAGTGTTCTGATTTGGTTGAAAAAATGAAAATCATTTCTTTACTATAGAAATGAACTACCTTTACCCCCAGTGTGTGAACTTGGCCCTGTAAACTATAAATATTAAGAAGAATCTGACTCTTTGTAATTTTCTTTTAATAAAGGAAAGACTCGTATAATGGATTTTCAACCCTTAAATGGTAGAGGAAAGAACTCAGTCTGAAAAAGTGAATTTAAGAGTGAAATGTCTCTAAAATACTATGTAGTTTAATAACGATCATATTAATCTATTACTCTATTGCATCCAATTGCAATAAGTATATTTGTATATATAATACTTCTTTGAATAATTTTCTAAGGCCAAATTTCTAAGTAGGTTATGTACAGGGCTTCTAAAACAATTTTTAATAACTTCACAAACGTTTGAAAGAATTATTTACAAAGCTATTGGTGCACAAGTATCTGTTCATTTTATCAAAAGCTAGTCAGTTGTCTTATTTAAGTCTTAAAATTATAATTGCTTCCTTATTAATTGAAATTTCCAAGTTGAGGTGAATTCTGGCCTTTCAATTTTACCACTGTTATTCTTTTATGTGTGTAAGATATTTGAAGAACTACGAAAACCCTTTTATCACCCTTCTCTTCTTGTGGAGAACCAGGTTTCTTTCATTTGTTAATTAATAATGCATTTCTCAGAAATATGAAAAACCTAGTGTTTGGGTTCTAAAATAATTTAATATGGCAAGTCCTTATAATATTTCTAGGTCTTTGAAAATTATTTTATCAGATAAAAAATCTACTTGTTTTCTTCTTAGCATTACTCACCAGAATAATTTATGCTTTTCATAGATAGTAATGTTAATTTTCCTTTGGTAATGAATATGTAAAGGAACTCCCTTGGAAATTAACCCTAGAATAGGTGGTTTTTATTATATCAAACTCGAGTTGCTGATCCCTGCACAGGACTCAAGGTATAGACTATGCCTTTTTTTTTTAAGTTAAAATGACTTTGTATATTAGTGTTTTTTCTTTGTGTGTTTGTTTTGTTTTTGATGTGAACAACTTATCTTTTGACGTTGAGTATTCCTTAGTGGGACTAAAAAATTTGCTGAATAGTCTGTAAGTAGTCTAGATAGATGTTAATAAATTTTTAATACCAAGGTGTTTTTCAAGTAGAGAGTTTTGAGAAATAGGAAATCCTAGTTGTTAAAATGCACAAAGATGAACAACTGAAAGAATTGCTGAATCATAATTGTAAAGCTGTTTGGCATGTAGAATAGGTGTTCCTGTATAGTTAGAGGTTAACATGTGATCATCACCTTTTCATTATACTCTAAACATATACGTATATTTACTTTCCTCATAAATGTGCTTTTTTATTTTAAGTTTACAGACTTAAGATACTTAAATATAAGGTTCTATGCGATTCTTTTTTCTATGCAGTTCTTTGACATTTTCTTATTAATTCATTTTTTCCAATATTATATAAGAAATGGGAACATTTTTGAAAAGATGAAGAAACCATATAGAAAATAAAAGATTAGTTACATACATTGGAAATATTTCTCTTAAATATCCAAAATATATGTATAAAAAAGCAGGCATCAAAATGGAATATAAATGATAGGCTATAAAATTTGTTGATAAAAAGTACAAAACTACAACCAATAACCATAAATAGTCATAGGAAAAAAAGGATTAGAAGGAAATATACTAACATTTAGCAAGGATTATCTAAAGTGGTATGATAGGGAGGCTTTTATTTTAATCTTTTTTCTTTCTGTTTTCCAAAATCTTTAACAATAATTAATACTTATAATTAGGGATAATGTGTGTGTAAAAGAAAAAGTATTTCTCATATGACTACCCCATAAGTAGCATTCCAGATTTTAAGCTGATCCAGTTAAGGTCTTGTAGGAAACATGAGTTTTTACTGTCTGTAACCTGATACTTTTCTCCTATCTTATCTACTACACAGAAGTTCTTCAGTTGACCCTAGGAATGTGGGTGTCTCATTCAGTTTTAGCTGAAGTAACTGAAGTCAGATTTGAAACTTTCATAAATATTACTTTGCTGGAACTATTAACTTTTGTATTAACTACAAAAATATTTTAAAATTAGTAGCTAAAATCTTATTTAAAAGTTATATTTAAGTCCTTTAACTTCTTTTAAAGTATTGCTTTTGAAGTTTACGATAAAGCATATTTACAATGTGAAATTGGTATATTGACTTCCAGGCATTTTTGATTGATAGAGCCCACAATTTTTGAAAATGACACAATTTTTAAAAAAATTTTAATTTAAGTATTTAAATTAAAACCATATTTTAGTATTCTGTATCTTACATTTGAATAACTTGAAATTGAAATGAAAATACCTAAATAAGTTCATGGATACTTTTATTTGTATAACTTTAACTTAATATAGGATGCTTAAGAGCTATAATTATTTTTGGAGCTTTTCACCTAGAATGGAATAAAAAAGTTGTGTACTCATGACATTCTATGCTGAAATATTGTTTTCTTAATCTACTTGACCTCTTAAAAAGGAAATTAAAATGGTAGAGCCAGAAGGAAAATGAATAGTTAATCGTGGAGGAGGAGAAAACCTACCTCAGTACTTTGACTAGCGGCAGCTGGGGAAGTGACGTCCTGTAGCATTTGCTGTTCTAGAAAGTACAGAGACACGTAGTGAAAATGGGAGGATCTAGAAGGAGGCTGTCTCCTGTGTAGTGTATATTTATCTGTAAGTGAGCTGTTGGGCAAGGAATTAAATACGGAGAGGCTGTCTGCTTGCTGCTTTAAAACAGCGAAGCTGCATTGCTGATTTGCTTTAACTTTGAAAATACCCAGCTTGGCTTATTTTTCTTAGAATCGTATTGCTAAGACTGGGGACGCCGTTTTCTTTCACAAAGGGAAATCTAAGTTCATTTCAAGGCATTCGAAATGGGGAAAGACTATTATTCCATTTTGGGAATTGAAAAAGGAGCTTCAGATGAAGATATTAAAAAGGCTTACCGAAAACAAGCCCTCAAATTTCATCCGGACAAGAACAAATCTCCTCAGGCAGAGGAAAAATTTAAAGAGGTCGCAGAAGCTTATGAAGTATTGAGTGATCCTAAAAAGAGAGAAATATATGATCAGTTTGGGGAGGAAGGTAAGTATTCTGTGTATATTTTTCTTTCTCTCCAGCTCTAATGTCTTTCTCTCTTTTCCTTCTTTTTTTAGACTTCTGGTTACCATTAAATTAAATTCTTAGACATATGAAAAGTAGAAAGATAAATAATGGATGAAAACAAAATTTTACCTCTGATCATATGAACATTATTACATGGCTGTGAATAAAATATACTTGTTTGCCTTTTTTAGATTTTGGCATTTTGTAATATCCACATTCTACCATTAAATTTATAATGTTAACATTGTATATTTGAAAAGAAACCTTAAATTCTCTTACATACTAATGAATTGTGTCAAAAATCTTATGCAACCTGTTTTATTTTTTAATGAATTTCTTCCAGAACCAGTGACGATATTTCAATCATTTAAAATCTTAAGATTGCCGGTTCAGATTCTGAGTAGTTTATATTTTATTCACAAAAATAAAATTTTTTGCCTTTCCCATAGCAAAGCTAGTTCAGCCTGAACAAGAGAGTCGTCTCTCTGAGAAACAGAAGGCCTGGGCATTCAGCTCTAGTTGTTTTGGCATTCTGCCTGGAGAGGAAAGAATTTTCCTGATGTCATAAAATACCAGAACAAGTTTTTAGCTTAATTGTAAACAGTAATTGTGTGCCAAGAAAATGAGAATTCAGAAATACAATTTTTGACCTAAAATGGCCACTTAGCACAATTATTGATTTACTTTTAGGTAACATTCTTTCTTTTGAAATTTTACTATCTCAGTATAGAGGAGAGCATGACAACTTCCCTTTCCCTGCTGTACTTTTGTTTCTTGCCTTGTGAGATCAGAAACTAGTTGAATACAGTAAATGGGGTGTTTTAAGATTCTTTTATAACTCTGGATTTTAATTTAAACTTGTCCATTATCTCCATGTAAATGCAGCTATAATGTAAGTCTATTTTAAATTGCTAATTAACAACAACAAAAGTACTTTAATACCTACAGCTTCTGGGGTTTTCCATTTTTAAAATCAGGACTAAGTTATTTTATTATTTTTTCCCAAACGTTCTCTTGTAAATTATTGTAGTTATAAAAACTATTTTATTTGTTTGCTTCCTTTATTGCATTTAATGTATTTTTCTACTTAGAATTACATCCTAAAATACAGTGAGACAGAGACTGCTTGTTTTGAGTTAAAAATTAAATTTAAGCGGGGTGCTTATGTGTCGAAGGGTTTTTTCTTATTTTTCTTTCTGATTTGAGTTGTCAAAAGTTGCAGTTTTTGCTGATAGTTTTGGTGTGATGAGAACCTGCAGTGTCAGGATCTTACAAAGTAAATACTGGAAAAGGCAAGTAGTTGGCAGTTTAATCCTGCTTGCTTCTATGGCCATACTACTCAAAATACTATGATTTGGTTCATCTCAGAACCTAAGAAGGATTATCAGATACTACTATTTCCAAAGAACTCATTTTGTAATTTTGTAAAGCAATCCACAAATAGGGGGAATAAATCGTGATGGAAGGAGACTGACTTGGGGTGGTAAATGTGCAATATAATATATATTTGATGTATTATAGAATTGTGTACATGAAACCTATATAATTCTATTAATTAATTTTGCCCCCATAAATTTAATTAAAAAAAGAAATCCACAAATATAAACTCCCATGGAAAAACAGATATGTACTGCTTTAATTCACATCTTGCTGATAGCTCAATTTTGTCTATAACTAAGCCATAGGATTTAGTGTTCACTGAGGATATTTGTCTTGAAAATTTTCAAGTCACCATATATTATCTTCATTTAACATTACCTTCTAATGGTATTTTTCTTGAGTGATATTTCTCTGGTTTGATTTTTACTGATCATCATCAGTGAGTAAATTAAAAAAGAAAAACAAAAATCTAAAAAACCTAAAGCAAGATCATCTATGTACCCTGAATTTTTTTTTGTTCTTGACTCAGATTATTTATATAAACAATAGGGGTATTAGTGAGGGGAGAAAAGTTTTTAAAGTTTTAAAACAATATTAAAATATTATTCAGAAATATTCTCTCATTATGTTACTTGAAAAATACAGTTAAAATAAAAGTTACTGTATTTGAATCTTTTTTTTTAAGAAATTATTTTTCTTTTACAGAAAAGCATTCTATTTGCCCTTTATTCAGAATGCCTTATTAATCCCCCCCCTTTTTTTAATTCCCTTTAGGTATACTGTGAACATGTGGGAAAATATTTTTCTATTTGTCTTTCATGGGTCTGTTCATTCCTGCAGGCCTGATTCCATGGCCCAATGGGTTTCTCAAGCAGTAACAAAACACTGAATTTTATGATTACAGCTGCTACTAATTTATCTGATACACTTTTTTTTTAAATTAATACACTGTGTCAAAGCCTGATACAGTGGGAAGGAACCATGAACTGAGAAGTATATTAATTGAACTTACTAAATTATATATTTAGGAACTAAGAGAACTAGTGATCCAGTGTATTCATGGTTTGAAAAACTCCAATATCCACAATTTTAAATGCTAGATTTTTTAAAGTTGGGTAAAAATAGAGATGTTTTAAATTTACTATGTGACACAGCAGTTCCACTCCTAGCAATCTATAAAAAAAAAATGAAGATATAGGTCCACATAAAGACATATATGTGAATATTCATAGCAGCATTATTTGTAATGATCCCCAACTGGAGACATGTCAAAGTACTGCCATTTGGTGAATGGCTAAACAAAATGTGGTATACACTGTGTATGTGTTCCCTAACACACACAGAACGAAATACTACTTAGCAACTAAAAGGACTGATTTAATGAAGCCTGCTACATATATCATGGATGAAATTCAAAAACTATGCTACATAAAAGAAGTCAGATATAAAAGACTATATAGTCTGTGATTTCATGTATATAAAATACACGGAAAAGGCAAATTTGTAAAGAAAGAAAGCAGATCAGTGGTTGCCTAGGGCTAGAGGTAAGAACAGGAATTAACTACAAATGGAAACTAGAGAGCTCTTTGGGTTGATGGAAGTGTTCTGTAACTGTAGAGTGGTGATGGTTGCACAGCTCTACAACTTTACTAAAATCATCTAGTAGTATATTTTCAATGGGTTAGTTTTATGCCATATAATAAACATTATTTAAAAAATAAATTTTCTACATAGTAAAACCATTTGAAAACAAAAAACATAGAACTACAGAAATTTAAAATTGGATTTTGAACCAGCCTCTCCCCAAAAGTTTTAGGTATAGTTCTGAATTGTTCAGTGGATGTCAACACAAGTTTGTATTAAAAGACTAAAAAGTTTTTTTAATAACACATACTTATAGTATCCCAGTTTTTAACATTTCTGTATGCTTTCTTTTTTCATTTATTGTTTATGATTTCATCAATAACTTTAAATACTGAAAGGTAGTATTTATATGATCAGACTTTTATTTAGTACATTAATCTCTATACTAGCTTGCTTTTTAAGTTATTTGTTTTAATCAACTAGATCTTTTTATTTGCTATATATTTCTCAAAGTAAATAAATTGGATTTTTATGAATTAAAACTGTTAAAAGGATCTCATATTAGTAACTCTAATTCTTACTATAAACAGGATCTTTATATATTAAGTCTCCTTAACAGAAGAGTTATTAAAGTCTTACAGTTGTTTCTTTGAAGTCCCAATTCTTCTCCAATGCATCTTCTTTTGATAAACTTTTAGTCAACTAGCTGGTGGAATTCTTTGTTATGTATAGTATCCCAAACACCTATTTGTTTCTGGATTGTACATTGGTTGGTTGGTTGTTTTTTAAATAATAGCAGTCTTTCTAAAGCATAGGCAAATTTTGATTGTAGAGTGCATTCCTTGATCACACAGTGATACTGGTGTTTGGGAAACATTTTGGATAGCAGAGGGAATCTGGTAGAATTTTAAAATTTTCCCTGAGTTGTTGAAATGTACAAAATAAAAGAGTTGACTGTATAGTTGATGACATGCCTGGTACAATTCAAGTGCTCAGCAGTGTAAGTGATACTTGCGTAATAATTCATGTTATATTGTAGCAGTGTGAATTTTGGTTGGATTTTTTCAGTTGGTATAGTGGCCTTATCATTTCTCTGAGCAATGTAGTTAGTGAAGGAAAACTTCGAAGCTTCATTGGAGGCTTTTGTCAGCTTTGATACATGTCATTTTACCCAGTATGTGAATCTTCTCAGGGATTCTGTAATACTGACTGAGTTACTGTTTTTGGCAGAAGAGGAAAGGAATTTTAGGGAAAAGCCAAATCCATGATATAATAACTTAACTTCTTTTTATAAGTTCATTATGCGTTCAAACATTTAGATTTTGTCTTGTAGAGGGTTAGATTACCAGCTGATTTACTCAATTTATTTTTTGAAAAATTTTCTTTATTTATTTTTAGAAGGGGGGAAGGGGAAAGAGAGAGAAAGAAACATTGATGTGTGAGAGAAATATCAATTGCTTCTCACACACCCCGCAACTGGGGACCTGGCCCGCAACTTAGGCATGTGCCCTGACTGGGGATCGTACTGGTCACCTTTCAGTTCACAGACTGGTGCTCAGTCCACTGAGCCACACCAGCAAGGGCTAAATTTACTTTATTAATTATTAAATTGTTATACTGTGTTATATTTGTGGAATGAAAGATGAAATGATTGAAATAATTTAATGGGTTAGTCACATCAGTCATGACTTTGAATTATACACATATCATATCATTTACAAAAATCTGTCACTAGCTTTTCTTTTTCTTTACATTTGGAGTTATAACTTTACCACTAAAGTTTAACTAAAAGAAGTTTTTGATTAGTTGCATGTTAAAAGTTCTTGTCTTGTTTATACTTAACCATTCTGTTCCTATAAGGAATATCCCTGACTGCTATTTGGATATATCATTCAATATATATTTTGACAGTTTTCAGATTATTAGATTTCTCTTAGCCTCTCTAGATTTCTATTCATGGATGAAATGAAAAATTTAAAGACCAACTAAGACTGTTGGATGAAGTAGAGTACATGTATACCTTTTAATGGAAAAACTCAAATAGAATAAAACATGCAAAACTAATTTCTGAGTGAGTTCAGTAGAATTTTTTATTATTAAATATCTCACACATGTGTATGTATGAATATGCTTTATATTGCTTTGCTTCTGCCTCTTCTCTCTTCTGACACTCAAGATACCTTTTAAAAGTTCTATTTAGGAGACTTTAAGAATAGATCATTTCCTTTATTCAATAAACATGTGTGCCTGTCATTTTCTGCAAGAGCAAAACAGAAATGAATAAAGTATTTCCTGCCCTTAGACTACTCACTATTTGAGTATATTGGGATCTCTTAGTTTAATCTCTGAATTTTTCAGTTATGATTTTTAGATTCTGTTCCTGCTTGTTTCTTTGGTCAGGAATACCCATATGGCTCATTCAGAAAATTTGTTGATACTGTAGTGATATAAATTCTGTCAGTATTGGTCCCTGAAAAGATCACTATATTATTGTTTTGTGGGTTTTAGTAGACTCTTTCTTTGGTATGTAGTGGACATGATGATTCTAATGTGTAATCTCTTGCAAACTACATATTACTTAGTTGAGCCTTAGGAAACAGGTTCAGAGGGTCACTAACTTGTTGTCTGAAGTGCGTTGCCCACAACAGACAGAAGTAACCAGTCCAAAGGCCTTATATGTCAAGAGTGTTTAAAATTCTTGATTTTTAAAATGCCATTGAAATTAATGCTATCACATGGTATACCTTGATGAACAACTTTGTTATCTGGGATAGTGATAACAATATTAGTGTCTAAAACATTTTTCATATTTATTAGGATTTTTCAGCCACAGAAAGAGTTTTGTTTTAATTTTTAAACAGTGAAAGATGATCTGAAGTCAAACTTGTTAGTATGAATATGTTATATTGTATTGTTGATTGTTGTGCTCATTGACGATAATGGTGCTTAAAGATTTATGGTATACATTTTTTGCATTGATTACTGAAGACCTTTCAATTGACATCTTTTAAAAACTTAAGTTTATACACTTCAGATTGTCAGACCAGTAGCTTATGACATAAAGGGTTCTGAATTTTTATTTTCTTATTTATCTGTGGAATAGAGATTCAGGAATAAGTTACCATTAAAGATGGGTATTTGGAGGAAGAATTTGAAGCTTAAATTTTAACTTTGGATGGAATGATCAAGAATTATGTAGCTGTTATGTATTTAGTTAATAATGGCATTTCTGTGCAGTATGAATAAATTACAACCTAAGTTGGCCAAAGTTTATTAGTAATACAGTTTTTGAAAAATCAATACTATTTTTGAAAGCTTAACATTCAAGAGTTGTAAACTTTATTTCATGCTTATCTCTTCATTTAGGGTTGAAAGGAGGAGCAGGAGGTACTGATGGACAAGGAGGTACCTTCCGGTACACATTTCATGGAGATCCTCATGCCACATTTGCAGCATTTTTCGGAGGTTCCAACCCCTTTGAAATTTTCTTTGGAAGACGGATGGGTGGTGGTAGAGATTCTGAAGAAATGGAAGTAGATGGAGATCCGTTTACTTCCTTTGGATTCAGCATGAATGGATACCCAAGAGATAGGAATTCTGTGGGGCCATCCCGTCTCAAACAAGATCCTCCAGTTATTCATGAACTTAGAGTATCACTTGAAGAAATATATAATGGTTGTACTAAACGGATGAAGATTTCTCGAAAAAGGTTAAACCCTGATGGAAGGAGTTATAGATCTGAGGACAAAATTCTCACTATTGAGATTAAAAAAGGGTGGAAAGAAGGCACCAAAATTACTTTTCCAAGGGAAGGAGATGAAACACCAACTAGTATTCCAGCAGACATTGTTTTTATTATTAAAGATAAAGATCACCCCAAATTTAAAAGGGATGGATCAAATATAATTTATACTGCTAAAATTAGTTTACGAGAGGTAAGTTAGTAAAACTTAAGTTTCTGAAAACAAACAATTATACATCTGATTCTAGGAAATTTAACAGCTAAGATATGTAATGCTTACCAGACATTTTAAGAAAAATTCTCATAGAACCCTCTGAGATAGTACTAAATTTTATGGATAAAATTATATATTCTAAGTTATCTATCCTAACAATTTAAATGCACATTTTAAATGCTAAATGGATTATGTACTATGAGGCCTAATAATGGGCTTTCTCTACTCTGTTTTTACAAGTATGGTTTTTGAGATCTGCCATACCTCTTCACCTTAGTTCATGCATAAGATTTTTTTCCAAAATTGTTAATTTGGAGTTATAATTATATAACAAAAATGTATTAAAACACAAAATAATTTATAAAGGTACTGCTTTAATACATGAGTTCTTATTCTATTTTTAGGTACTATTTCTCAAATTAGAGAAATAGATTATAATTCTGCAAACATGGCCATGTCATTTCCCTGCTTAAAATTCTTACATGACTTCACATAGCATCTATCATCAAGTCCAACTCTTTAGCTTAACATAAAAGGTCATCTTATTTTATTTTATTATTATTTTTTAAAAGATTTTATTTATTTATTTTTAGAGAGTGGGGAAGGGAGAGAGAAAGAGGGGGAGAGAAACATCAATGTGTGATTGCCTCTGGTGCACCCCCCACATTGGGGATCTGGCCCGCAACCCAGGCATGTGCCCTGACTGGGAATCAAACCAACGACCCGTTGGTTCCCAGGCTGGCACTCAGTCCACTGAGCCACACCAACCAGGGTATAAAAGATCATTTTAAATCTGATTTCTACCCATAAATGTATATGCATTTCCCAAAGTTTGTTCCATTATTATCTTGTATATGTCTCTGTCATTATCTGAGTTCTACTCTGTGGAACACTATTGTTTCTCACTCTGCCCCAATACCAACTACTAGTCTAATGTTTAGGTTAAGCATTCTGTACTCACAGAAGCTAAGGGGTAAGCTATGTGCCCCCTTTCTCACAAAGACTTCTGCACGTACCTCTGTGCCAACATTATACTATATTATGACTAGTTTGCTTCTGTGTTCTTTGTGCATTCCTTGAAGTGGGATCTGTGTTCATGGGCCCTACATATGTTCAGCATCTGGTAGGAATGTGTGGCATATAATAGGTATTCAGTAAACATTTGTTGATTAAAACAATAAATGTATTTCTTGTCCTAACATTTTCCCTTCAGAAAAGTAGGTTGTTGCTCCTCACCTTTTCTTTCCAGACCTGAATTTCTCCCTCTTCCCATTCCATCCCTGCATCTTGAATGTTGTAATAACAGCCTCAAATTATCCATTTCAATCCAGAGCAATGTGAAAGACATCTTTTACTTCTCTTTTCCTTTTCCTTTTTCTTTCCCTTCTCCTTGTCTTTCTTTGTAACATGTCTGACTGTGCATGTCCTAAAGGGATTTTCTAATGGGGAAATAGTCTTATAATTATTGATATTCTTTTGGAGGTTAAAATTATGCTGTAGTGGTACCATTCTTTATATCTGGTAATATTTTTATTTAGACTTCTAAGTTTCAAAGTTTGTTAATATTATCTTGTGCATTTCAGGCATTGTGTGGCTGCTCAATTAATGTGCCAACAATGGATGGAAGAACCATACCTATGTCAATAAATGATATTGTGAAACCTGGAATGAGGAGAAGAATTATTGGATATGGGCTGCCATTTCCAAAAAATCCTGACCAACGTGGTGACCTTCTAATAGAATTTGAGGTGTCCTTCCCCGATTCTATATCCTCATCATCCAAAGAAGTACTTAGGAAACATCTTCCTGCCTCGTAGAATGAAAAACTTTGTTACCCATATTTTGATAAGGCACTGAAAATATAAAAGGACTGGCAGTTTACTGATGCAGATGTGAATTCTGTATAAAAACATGTAAATTATTTTGAGGGTTCCTTAAGTTGCATGAATAGAGACGGGTCAAATAAATGGGCAAAAGGGATTTTTACAGATAGAGATGAGGAGAAACCATTCATTCTATTTTATTTCACTTCTCCAAAGTCAGAAATTTAAGTATTTTGCTTATGTGTAAAATTTGTTTTTGTGGAGTTAATAGGTATATTTCTAATAAAATAGTAAACTATCCAAGTACTTTATTTCTTACATCTTTACATTATCAGTTTGGTAGGTTCTCATTTATAATGGAAATTTAAATTTTTAAACTATACATGTGATACATGTTTCTAGAAAATAAAAACCCAAGTCATTTGGAAATATGATTAACTAGATTTAAATCACTATCTGAAGTGCTGCTATAGGGCTGGTACCCATAAAAGAATATCCTCATGCATATGTTTCACCATTTTGTTTTTTAAAATATGCTGTAGCATTTGTTAATAACATAGTTGTAATATTGTTGAGGTGGACCTTTTCTCCATAAAAAGGAAAGTAATGGCAATTTATCTCCTGTGGAAATCCCAACTGCCTGAGTTACTGATATTTTAGAAATAGGCTGTTTTTAAAATGCCATATGTAATTTTATGCAAGTTGACTATATATCTTGGACTTAATAAATTATAGGCACATTTTATTGTCCACTAGTTTAAACTAGTTTGTTTAATAATAAACATGTTTTTAGAGGAAATGTTGTGATTTGGAATTAATTTTCCAATTACACAGTCTTCTGTAACTTACTCATAATATGCTATGTGTACCTTATGCAATTTCCCTAAAAAGAATAAACTACCACTATGGTATTAAACCAAAACATGGGGAAAATAAACACTAACTGCTGCTTATGAATGATGTCGCTACTACTTGTTATGCCTATAAATATTTTACTTTTTCATATGCATAGATTACATTTCTTAGATGTTTTAATTTCTAAACATATTTACATCTAAAAATTGTTTTCTGTTTTATAACTATAGTAAAAATGATGTTTTGAAACAATGTTTGCCTCAAAAATAGTTTTCAGTGTGATACACACACATAAGGTATACTGGATCCTATCACTCTTTAGCAGGACATGAAAACTTTTAAAAATTCAATAAATAGGTTGCAATCACCATCTATTTTTAAGCTTGATTGAGATATAATTCACATGCCATAATGCTTACCCTTTTATTTTATGTTTTATATTTACCCTTTTAAGTGTACAATTCAGTGGTTTTTGGATAGTCACACAGTTATGCAACCATTCTCTAATGCCAGGACATTTTAATCACCCCAGAAAGAAATCCTGTCTCCACTAGCACTCGCTCCCTATTCCTCCAGCCCCTGACAAATATTAATCTATCTCTGTCTCTATGAATTTGTTCTGAATATTTCATATAAATGGGAGCAAATGATATGTGGCTTTTTCTGTTTGGCTTTTGTCACTTAGCATAACGTCAAGATACATCCGGGTTGCATTATGTATCAGTATTTCATTTCTTTTTTATGGCTGATAATATTCCATTATATGGGTATCATAATTTGTTTAATCATTCATTAGTTTATAAGCATTGGGTTATTTTTACTTTTTGGCTATTAATAATGCTGCTATGAATATTTTTGTACAAGTTTTTATGTACATAACTTTTCAGTTTGTTGGGTATATATCTAAAATAGAATTGCTGGGGATAACCATATATTTTAGTTGAATGGAAAATGCTTGAAAATGCCAAAGAATTCAGCTAATCATATTTAGCATTCCATCCTATTTATAAGTGATTCCTTTATAACTTTCTCTGAATGACAAACTTTTTAGGGGAAGTATGAACATCGTGGAAATAATCTCACAAGTCTGAAGACAGAGCTGAAAAGCAAATCAGTATGCTGGGTGTGGTTTCTATTTTAAACCCACTGTCACTTATCAAAATTTTCTTTTTTAAAACGTTCTCTGTAAATTCAACCAGACTCTTGGTTACTTGGAATAGTTTTGAAGTACTGTAGTTCCCAGTAAGATAATTGATAAAAATGTTTATCTTTCTTTTTTTTGTTATTTATTTTTAGAGAGAGGAGAAGGGAAGGAGAAAGAGGGAGAGAAAAATATTAGTGTGAGAGAGAAACATTGATCGGTTGCCTTTTGCACACCCCATCTGGGGACTTGGCCCACAACCCAGGCATGTGCCCTGCCTGGGAATCACCCATGACCTTTCAGTTTGCGGGATGGCACTCAACCCAGTGAGTCACACCAGTCAGGGCTAGCTATCTTTCCTATAAGAAAAACCATAAGTTGCTTATGTTACTTAATTAGGGTATTTTTAGACAAGGTGTGCCCTACTCTTTTGTCACCAACCTATCACTCTTGTATTACATAAAGCTACTTCATACATTTAGTTCATTTGCCTCACTGCCTCTGAAAGCATCTGAGTTTATGACCCCTATTTTACTTTTTATCTTATCACTTCTACCTATTATTAGCTTTTCTTGGGGGCAAGGAATTGAAAATGGTTTTGCTTCCTTACTTTTTAAAAATATTTTACTTATTTATTTTTAGAGAGAGAGAGGGAAAGAAACATCAATGTGTGGTTGCTTCTCGCACACCCCCTCCTGGGGACCTGGCCTGCAACCCAGGCATGTGCCCTGACTGGGAATTGAACTGGTGACCCTTTGGTTTGCAGGGTGGCACTCCATCCACTGAACCACACCAGCCAAGGCTGCTTTTTTATTTTTAAAAAATTATCATTTGACTAGTTATGATGTATAAAATAAATATCTGTGATTGAACTCAGTAAATGGCACAGAAGTGATACTCTATCCTTATATATTGAGGATGGTTTTAAAAAATTTATTGAGTTGACACTGGTTAATAAAATTATATAGGTTTCAAGTATACAGTTCTCTGATACATTATCTGTATATTGCATTATGTGCCCACCACCCAAAGTCAAATCTGTCTTCACTATATATTTGACCCTTTACCCTTTTACTGCCTAGCCCCCTTCCTTCTGGTAGGGAACACCAACATACTGTTGTCTGTGTCTGTGAGTTTTTGTTTATTTTCCTTGTTCATTTGTTTCTTTCAGTTTTACATGCCACATATAGGTAAAATCATGATTCTTGACTTTTTCTGTCTACCTTATTTTGCTTTGCATGATATTCTCAAAATTCATCTATGGGCTATTCAGTTAACCTCACAGAATTAAGGTTAAACATTATCCATAATCTAACACAATGTTTATCCAGTAGTGTGTAATGTAGTATACTGCCTGTGTATCTGGATATATATGTATATATGTGTATATATATATATACACGTACATATGTATACACACATGTACACACACACATATATACCCATGTACATATACATATATTTCACTATATGGAAAATTATACAGAGTAAATGTGACTTTTTAAATAATAGCTTAATCCATATTTATCTGAATAGGTGTTTTATATATTAAATATTTTAACCTTAAAATTTTTTTCTGTGATATTTTTAGTTCATAAAATTCATACATATGTGGAGCTGGAAAGAATTATAGAGAGCACATTTTCTAGATAAGGAAGTAAACCCAGAGAGCCTAAGTGATTTATTTGCCTGCGGTTAAAGAGCAAGCTGATAAGGGAATTCTGAGACTTCTTAGACTTCTTATCTCTTATTTGCAGTACCATTTTACACCTGTGTACCATGATGTCCCCTGTTGCTAAATTTTCAAGACAAGGTCAAATTCTGTCAAAGTGCGTTTGCCTATTTCTTTGTGTAGTCTGTGTAATTTAGCATATTTAAAATATTTTGAGTCATTTATTAACGTGGAATATAAACTTACATTTGATAGCGTTAACTGGAAAACTTTTGAAATATTTGAAATAAAAACTGGCTGGAAATCGCCCAAGTGCCCATCAGTAGATAAGTGGATAAAAAAGCTGTGGTACATTTACACAATGGAATACTACATGGCCATAAAAGGAAGGAATTTTTACCTTTTGTGACAGCATGGATAGACCTTGAGATTATTTATGCTAAGTGTAATAAGCCAGTCAGAGAGAGACAAATACCATATGATCTCATTTATGTGTGGAATCTAATGACAAAATAAACTGATGAACAAAATAGAAACAGAGGCTTGGACACGTGGAGCAGACTGACAGCTCTTAGAGGAGGTGGAGACGGGAGGACTGGATGAAAGAAGGTGAAGGGATTAAAGAACATATATGCATAACTCACTGATGTAAACAACAGTGTTGTGATAGCCAGAAGGAAATGGGGACAGGATGGGTGGAGGCAGATAAGGGGGGGCAGGGATATCTGTAATAGTTTCAACATAAAAATAAAGGGAAAAACTGGCTATTTTTTAAAAATGAGGTAATGGCCTAAAATTAAAGTGTATCTATCCATCACTAATTTAAAAAAATGTATTCCAGTGTTATTTTCAAATATTGTCACAACTGAGCTTTTACCTAAAGTACAAATTAGTATTTTTTCAAGTAAAAATATTACTATCCAAAATATGTGAAATGATATACAAAGAAGAGAGTGAGAGTGTTATGAAAGGAGGGAGAGAAGAAAGATGGGAAGAAAATCCTGCAGATTTTATTAAGGAAAAAATTGTAATGTGGAATAACAGAGAAGCTCTACAATAATTTGGGAATATAGTAATCAAACTAAATATTGATTAGTACATCTTTGTAGCTTTTAGAATTTCAGTATGGGAATGTAGTTCTTGAGCCATTCTTATAGAGATAATTTTGAAAAAAGAAAACTGGAGTTTGAAATAAAAGAAGTGAAGGGCAGAGGAGAATGAGTTTTGGATGTTGCCATAAACATGAGAAATAAAGCCAGAGGCAAAGAATTTCACTCCTGTTTCTGGTAAAGGGGTGGCACTGAGATTAATATTTAGAAATCTGGACAGAAAGTACTATTGTGACATTAAGTTATAATAGGAAGTCTGTATTACAGAAGAGCTTGAGCCCTGGCTGGTGTGGCTTGAGTGCCAGCTTGCAAACCGAAAGGTCACCGGTTTGATTCCCAGTTAGGGGACAGGCCTGGGTTTTGGGCCAGGTCCCCAGTTGTGGGGGGGAGGGGTTGTGAGAAGCAACTGATCAATGTGTTTCTTGCACACTGATGTATCTCTCCCTCTCTTTCTCCTGCCCTTCCCCTCTCTCTAAAAATAAATAAATAAAATCTTTAAAAAAAACAGGTTGAGAAATAATTAGGTATGTTTAATAGGTTAAAAGTTGCACAATATGTTTAAAATTAAATTTATTGGGGTCACATTGGTTCACAAACCCATACAGGTTTTAGTGTACAACTCAATAAAATGCCATGTGCACACTGCATCATGTGCCCATCTCCCCAAGCAAAGTCTCTTTCCATCCCTGTATCCCCCCTTTTGCCCACCTCCACCTACCCCTACCTGTTTTCCTTCTGGCTATCACCACTTTTTGACTTTGTGTTTTATATATATGTTTTTTTTCCTTAATCCCTTCATATTCTTTCATCTAGTTCCACATCCCTGTCTCCTCTGACAGCTGTCAGTCTGTTCCCTGTGTCCATGCCTCTTTCTCTATTTTCTCATCAGTTTTTTTTCATTAGATTCCGAATGTAAGTGAGATTGTATGGTATTTGTCTTTCTCTGACTGGCTTATTTCACTTAGCATGATAATCTCCAGATGCATTCATGCTGTTGCAAAAGGTGAGATTTCTCTTTTTTTCTTTTTCCTTTCCTTTCCTTTTCCTTTTCCTTTTCCTTTTTCCTTTCCTTTCCTTTCCTTTTCTTTCCTTTCCTTCTTTCTTTCTTTCTTAGCTAGTAGTATTCCATTGTATAAATGTACCACAGCTTTTTTATCCACTCATCTACTGATGGGCACTTGGGCTGTTGCCAGATCTTGGCTATTGCAAAAAATGCTGCAATGAACATTGGGATGCATAGATTTTTTCAAGTTAGTGTTTCAGCTTTCTTAGGATATATTCCCAGAAGTGGGATTGCTGGGTCAAAAGGCAGTTCCATTTTATTCTTTGGGGAAACTCCATACTGCTTTCCACAGTGGTCCAGTCTGCATTCCCACCAACAGTACACTATGGTCCCCTTTTCTCCACATCCTCACTAGCAGTTACTTTTGTTCATTTATTGATGATAGTTATTCTAACAGGTGTGAGGTGATATCTCATTATGGTTTTAGTTAGTTGCACAATAGTTTTAATGACAAGTATACATTTTGCATCTCTAGGATTGGGAATGGAGGGGTTGAAGAGATGGGGTTAATTGTGAATCATAAGACCTGAAAAGTATGGGATATTTGGAATAAAGTTAGACTAAAATTTTTCTTAATTGCCTCAATATGCATATTATGAGTCTAACAAAGCAAAAATAAATTTGCAAGTATTTTATTGAAGCTGTGAATTAGAGTTCCTGAAAAGTTTCTAGTGATCATACGGTAAAGGAATGATAAATCATATAGTATTTATTACTTATTAAATATATGGACAATCAGTCTCTTTATTTAATCAATCTTCATTTTAAATGAACCTTAAAAACTGACTTTTTAGTATTCTGTCTAAAACCCTTTTCTCTACAACTTAAATTAGCCAATCATTTTTCTACCACAATGCTTTCAAAAACATAATCTTCTCAGGAAAATTAAATTTTACTGTGGCTTTTATAAATCACAGTCTTACTTGTAAAAGTAACATTGATAATTGCACATCCAACTTCAGAGTACTAATTACACAACAGGAATAGTTACACATTTTATAATAAACCCCCCCCCCAGAATATTTGATGCATATTGTTTGGAGGAAATGATTCAGAAGTTAAAATTGGAACCCTGAGCTGATGATGGAGCCTTAATAGTATTTAAAATTACTGGATTCTATAGGTTTATTTTCATTAAGTTTGAAAAGTGTAACACTGATGACCAAGTGAGATTTATATTAGGTATGCAAAACTGGTTTAATAATTCTAATTTCTCCAATACAGCATTACTCTCACCTCCTTTGTGCTATTATTGGCAAATATACTACATTCCTATATGTTATAGTCACAACAAATATACATAGTTTTATACAATTGGTTTTTAAATTAGTTAAGAGAGAAAAGGAGGATCTTCCGGCCAGGATGGAGGCATAGGTGGAGGCACACCATACCTCCTCGCACAACCAAGATAGGGACAACAACAATTTAGAAACAAAATAACAACCAGAACTGGCAGAAAAATGATCTGTATGGAGGTCGGGCACCCAAGGAGTTGAGTTGAACACGTTCACACTGACTGGTAGGAGGGGCGGAGTCGGGCAGCCAGGCACTGGTTGCAGAGCAGAGAGCAGAGAGTGATGGGACTGGACGCTCCTAAGGCAACCTGGACGTGCAAGGCAACCAGGGTGGCACACATGACCACAGTGGGCAGACCCTGAGTGTATAAGCTGTGGCTGGCTCGGTGGTGGCGCCCCAGCAGACCAGCCAAGGTGGTGATTGTGAAGCAATGCACTGTGTGCAACACAGGGTCCCAGCGCCAGGAAATAGAGTCTTGAGGCAGTGATTGAAAAGGAAGGTCCCATGGGGTGCACAAGCACATCCATGTGGGAATTGGCACCAGAGGGGCCCAGTATTCTTGGGGAAAGTGGGTAAAGGGAGAGAGGGGAGGTCTGACAGAGAGCAGAGCAAGCACCATTGTTCCTTCTCAGATCCCACCCCCACATACAGCGTCACAACCAAGCTACTGGAGCGCCCCGCCCTGGTGAACACCTAAGGCTCCGCCCCCACATGTAACAAGCGCAACAAGACCAAAAAACAACAACAACAACAAAAAACCCAAAGAGATGGCTCAAACAGACCAATTGAAAGCCCCCGAACTCATCCTTTTAAGTGACCAAGAGATAGCCAACCTATTAGATGCACAGTTCAAAGCACTGGTGATTAGGAAACTCACAGAATTGGTTGATTTTGGTTGCAACCTAGATGAAAAAATGAAGGCTTCAATGAGTTAAATGAAGAAAAATGCACAGGGAACCAATAGTGATGGAATGAAAGATGGGTCTCACGTCAATGGAGTGGACCAGAAGGAAGAAAAAATATATACAATCAGAAAAGAATGAAGAAACAAGAATTCAAAAGAAATGAGGAGAGGCTTAGGAACCTCCAGGACATCTTTAAACATTCCAACATCCGAATTGTTGGGGTACCAGAAGGAGAAGAGGAAGAACAACAAGTGGAGAAGATATTTGAACAAATAATAAAGGAGAACTTCCCCAATCTGGCAAAGGAAATAGACTTCCAGGAAGTCCAGGAAGCTCAGAGAGTCCCAAAGAAGTTGGTCCCCAGGAGGAACACACCAAGGCACATCATAATTACATTAGCCAAGATAAAAATGAAGGAGAGAAT
>CM052542.1:52606486-52681594 GCA_028533065.1 Trachops cirrhosus
AACAGACTGTCAGCTGATTTCTCAAAACAGACCTTACAGGCAAGAAGGGGCTGGAAAGAAGTATCCCAAGTCATGAAAGGCAAGGACCTACATCCCAGGTTGCTGTATCCAGCACAGCTTTCATTTATAATGGAAGGGCAGATAAAGTGCTTCTCAGATAAGGTTAAGTTCAAGGAGTTCATCATCACTAAGCCCTTATTGTATGAGATGTTAAAGAGACTTATTTAAGAAAGAGAAGATAAAAAACGTGTAGTAAAATGACAGCAAACTCACAATTATTAACAACCACACCTGAAACAAAAACAAGAAGAAACTAAGGAAACAACTAGAACAGGAACAGAAACACAGAAATGGAGATCACATGGAGGGTTAGCAACAGGGGAGTGGGAGGAGGAGAGAGGGGGGAAAGGTATGAAGAATAAGTAGCATGGACGGTAGGTGGAAAATAGGGGGAGGGCAAGAATAGTATGGGAAATGTAGAAGCTAAAGAACTTATGACACATGGACATGAACTAAAGGGGGGAATGTGGGTGGGAGAGGGTGTTCAGGGTGGAGGGGAATGAAGGGTGGATAATAGGACAACTGTAATAGCATAATCAATAAAATATATTAAAAAATAAAAAAGATTTCTTCCCAGTTTGTCAGGGGAGTTGGGTGGAGTTATAGACAAGGCTGAGGAATTAAAGGAGCTCACTCATCACACCCAATGGCTGTGACTTTCTCTGTAGGACCCTCAGGCAGGGTCCACTGCAGAGACCTAGAAGGGTGGAAGTGAAGCAAATGACTTGGGGAAAGTGCTGAATATTTGGAAGAGAAATCTTCCCAGGAAAAAGTAAAAAAAGTTACTGAGAGGTATTGAGTGAACATGAATTTAATCTCAAAGCTTTTCCTTCCAATTCTACCCTGCAGGGTGTAAGGCACAGAGAAGGCAGATGAAGGTGGACTTGAGCTTAAATTCATTTCCCCAATGGCTCCTCAAAGGCCAGCATATTTGTATTCTAAGGCGTTGTTCTGTTGCTTCAGCATCCCGAAGTTTTTAAGGAAATCGAACCATTTTAACAGAAGGGGGTGGGAGTTGGGGAAAAACGCGGAGATGAGATGCGGGAATTGGTACATTTCTTCTCTCCATATTCGTCCGGAGGGATGACAGGTGGCCGCTCATGGTCCAGATGCCGCTCCCCGGGTTGGAGGAAAGGGCCCTGCCCTGAGCGACCAGGCGGAAGCACCTCTGTCATTGGTCCAGCAGCCGCTTTCACCTGCGTGGAGCCCGGGGGCCGCAAGTGCAAAGCCCGCAGCGCCCAGTCCCGGAGACGGCGGTCCTCAGCGCAAGTGGTCCCCCGCCCTCGGCCAGGCAAGATGCCCCTGGGGCTGCGGGTAAAGAAGAGAGGCAAGTCCAAGGAGACCTACCGGCTGGTGGAGGGTGAGCAGGCGGGTGCGTATGGCGGCAGCTCCCCGGCGCCCCCGGTTCACCGACCCAGGCTGGTTTTCCACACGCAGCTAGCGCACGGCAGCGCCACGGGCCGAGTGGAGAATTTCTCCAGCATTCAGGAGCTCTACACCAAGATCGCAGGCGTGTTTGAGATCTCGCCTTCCGAGGTAAGGGCCAGGTGCTCACGCTCAGCCTCTCGCGCCTTCTCCCCTTTCTCCCACGCTCGGCCCTTGCGGAAATTGGCCCAGCTGGTTGAACCCCGTGCTAGATTCGGCGGGAGCCCAGGGCCGGGAGCGCCCCAGGGGGAGGGAGTGGGAGAGGGGTTTACCGGGTAGGCGAAAAGTAAGTAAGTCCCAGGAGCTGAGAAAGTCGCATTCCCGGTGCTCGGAGATACGGTTTCTTGGAAACTGGGGCGATCTTTCTTACTTACGCAAATAAGCACGCTGTAGTATTCAGCTCCTGGGGACCGAGCACGTTCCCAGGGTCCAGATCTGGCAGGGAGAATGAGCACTCTCAGCTTCATCTGGACTTCATTCTCCTGCTTCCTTTTCAGAGGTGGAGGAGCCACGGTGAGCATCTCCCAGATTAAGTGGGTAGGGCGGGGTGGGGAGAACGAAGTGCCTTTCAGGCCCCACTGAAAGTGCCCTGCTTTGCCCCAATTTGCCCCTCATATGCACCAATACCAGAAACCTTTTGGTAGTAGTATTTCCAATACGTTTATTACACCAAAGGTGGATAACTTAGAGAGTAATACTTAAGTACGTGGGACTAGTTAATGAAGTTTTCAGAGGGGAAAATCAGCTCTAAATTTTACACCATATGCTCGAAAAGGGACCGAAGTTTGCCTTAATTAGGTTGAACTAGAGTTCCATATCTCTGTGATTTCGAAAGCACTAGTTTATGTTGACGTTTATGTGATCACTTCATTTACACTTGACCAAGCGAACCGCAAAAATAGGTGTGAGGCGTGAACCCAAGAAAGTATTTTGTCCACATTTCAAGGAAAAACACACGATCTTTTTGTCCTGGAGTGCAGAGCACTGACTTTGAGTAGCACCAAGCAGCCTTCGGATATCTGTTCTTTAATGTTGTTTATCAAGTCTGTTCAGACGAAATTGAGGTCATGGCAAAATTCCAAGAGGAGATGAAAGAGAGCTTGAAGTGAAACCTTTTGTTCTTTCAGGGTTCCCAAGCCCTGAGGGGTAAATCACAAACCTATTTGTGAATTTTTAATATTGGTATAGAGTAGTAACAATAATAATTCATGTTTGTAATAGGACATTTCAATCCAAAGAACACTTTTATAGGAATATATCCTTTTGATCTTTTCTAGGAAAGGTAGGTGGCAGGTAGTTCGCTGCATCACTGAAGACTGATAAACCTGGATATGGAGCCAGGTTCTACCACTTACTGGCTGTGTGGCCTTGAACAAATTTAACTTTCCTCAGTTTCAGCTAGCTATAAAATAGAGATAAGGACATCTGCTGTGAAGGGCGATTGTAAAGACTGGAGTTTATATAGAGACTGCGGGGAATTAGAACCAGTAGTCCCCAGATGTGCCTCTGTGGTATGCAGATTGTTTTGAGCTAAACACAGCCAAGACCCTTCCAGCTCAACAAAAACTTCTGACCTCCTTTAACTGCCTAGAAGAACTTGAATTAGGTATTTTCTCTTGCTTCTGTCTTGCTTCTGTAGTTATCTGTCTCATGTCTATTTGACTGCTAGATCAGCAGAAAGAACCTTGAGGGTAAAAGAAAGTTTCAGCTTCCCCCACCAATCCAATCAGATTGCATGGTCAGAACTTAACAAATTGTAAGTAATCTCATTAATACCTAACAGTTAGATTGAGGTACAAAGTGATTGGACCTTGGCCACGTTCAACGTTTTCAGTTTTGAATAAACTGACTTGCAAGATAAAATTCCAAGATAATATAAACAAGGTTTTTTTTGTACTTTATCAAAGTTCATAAACTTTTATAACCACAAATACATATGAGCATTAGTATGTTTATGCATATAACAAACATAATGTGAGTTTTTCATTTGAATTAAAAAGAGTTAAGTATATCCATGATAAAGTACTATTGGTTTTGATATAATAGTATGGTATGTCATAAGTATCTCAATAACTTTGAAACAGAAGTCATTTATTAAAATAAAATACATACCAGTGATCAATAAAATGAGATCCCATTTCTCATCCCATTCCCTCTTCAAGAGAAATAGTGATGTAAGCTTTTGAGATGTCACTGGGAACAAAACAAAAAAAATTTTTCTCCCTTAAGAGATTATATACAAGGTCAACTCAGAAGTCCTACCATTTCTCTAGAGGGGCAGTATATAAATAGCACTGTATAAAGAGCTCTTTACTGAGGAAATAAGGGAAGGACTTGACCTGACCTACGTCTGGTGCAGCTGATGGGTATGTATGCAAGTCTACAGAGTGATCATTTTATTCTTACCATAGGAGAGAGGCAAGGGTTCTTTTCATTTTACAGTTGAGCTAAGTGAGCCTTTGAGCACCTTGTCTAGAGTCACTGGGCTGGTATGGGGCAGAGCTAGGATTTGAATCCAGGTTTTCTGATTCCAAGTCCATTGCATAGCATCTGTGAGATTCTTGGTAACTGGATTCAAATTCCAAATACAAACCCGGAAAAGCTTTTTTTAAAAATTTTTTAAATTTTTTAATTATTATTTTTTAAATTTTAGTTTATTCAGTACAGTTTCTATCCTTTATTCCCATTCCAGCCCACCCACCCATTTTTTTTAATCAAATGGTCTCTTCAATTAAAACTTCAGACTTACATTGCCTCAAACAGATGCTGTTGTGAAATGGACAATTCTGGATATTATTTATTTTGTGGTCCCTGAAGGAGAAAGCTAATGAAACACTTGCAGGGTGCAGCCTGTGATCATTACCTTGAAATAGGTGGCCAATTATGCAAAAATCCCTTACAGCTGACATTGTTTTTACTAAACAATGAAATGAGTAATTCCATAAAAAGAAAAAAGTAAATTAATCTCATCTGAAAGAACAGTTAACTCATAAAAATGCAGGGACGGTTTTATAAAAAGTTTAGTATAATTTAAAAAATTCAGGTTATATAAATGAGTCAAACATTAATTTCTTGAGCCATAGTCATAAAATTTATTGAAGGAGCATTTTGAATAATTGACCATTGTAGTTATTTAGCAAGTAGTTGGGGCCATGACATGTTTTCTTACTTTTCTATTACAGGAAAAGCTTGTAGTGAAAGATAATGAATTGTGAGAGCTTTTTAATAAGTCAATTTTTCTTTTTGGTTTATAACATCTATTTATTTTTTAAAATTTTTCCTTTTAATTTAATTTATTGGGTGACACTGGTTAAAAAATTCTATAGGTTTCAGATGCACAATTCTACAACACATCATCTGCACACTATATTGTGTGTTCACCAACCCCAGTCAAGTCTTCCTCTACCCCCCACTCCCCCAGTCCCCCACCCTCTGCCTGACAATCAACATCTTATTGTTCCTGTCCATGAGTTTTTCTTTTCTTCTTTTCTCCCTGTGCCTCCCCCAGGTCCCCCCAACCCCCTAGTAGCTGCTGTACTGCTCTCTATCTATGAGTCTGTCTCTATTTTGCTTGTTAGTTTATTGCATTCCACATATGAGTGAGATCATACGGTATTTGTCATTCATTCTCTGACTGGCTTATTTCACTTAGCATAATGTTCTCCAGGTCCATCCATACTGTTGCAAAGGGTAAAATTTCCTTTTTTATGGGCAAGTAGTATTCCATTGTGTAAATACACAACAGCTTTTTTACCCACTCATCTGCTGATGGACACTTGGGCTACTTCCAAAGCTTGGCTATTGTAAATAATGCTGCAGTGAGCACAGGGATGCATATATTCTTTCAAATTAGTGTTTTGGGTTTCATGAGATAAATTCCCAGAAGTGGAATCGCTGGATAATAAAGAGTTCCATTTTTAATTTTTTTGTGGTATCTCCATACTTCATTCCCACCAAGAGTGCATGAGGGGTCCCTTTTTTCCACATTCTCTCCAACACTCATTTATTGATTTATTGATGATAGCCATTCTGATAGGCGTGAGGTAATATTTCATTGTGGTTTTATTTACGTTTCTCTGATGAGTGATGTTGAGCATCGTTTCACATGTCTATTGGCCTTCTGTATGTCCTCTGTGGAGAAGTATCTATTTAGGTCTTTTGCCCTTTTTTAAAATTGTATTGTTTGGGTTTTTTATGATGTTGTGTTGTATATGTTCTTTATAAACTTTGGATATTGACCCTTTATCAGATGTATCAGCAAATATGTTCTCCCATTTAGTGGGTTGTCTTTTTATGTTGTTGATGATTTCCTTTGCTGTGCAAAAACTTTTTAGTTTGATGGAGTCCCATTTATTTATTTTTTCTTTTGTTTCCCTTGCCTGAGGAGATATATAAAAAATGTTGCCATAAGAAATGCTCCATATTTTACTTCCTATGTTTTCTTTTAGTATTTTTATGGTTTGAAGTCTAACATTTAAATCTTTAATCCATTTTTCTTTAATCTTTTTTGAGTTTATTCTTGTGTATGGTGTAGGAAGGTGGTTCAGTTTCATTTTTTTTGCACCTGTCAATATTTCCAACACCATTTATTGAATAGACTATCTTTACCCCATTGTATATTTCCCCCCTTTGTCAAATATTAATTGACCATAATGGCAAGGGTTTATTTCAGTTGATCTATATGTTGGTTTTTTATGCCAATATCATGCTGTTTTGATTACTGTAGCCTTGTATTACAGGTTGGTATCAGCTGGCATGATTACTCCAATTTTGTTCTTTTTTCTTAAGATTGTTGCAGTTTTTGGGGGTCTTTTGTGGTTCCATATCAATTTTTGGATTATTTGTTATAATTCTGTGAAATATGCCATTAGTATCTTGATAGGAATTGCATTAAATCTATAGATTGCTTTGAGTTGTATGGACATTTTAACCATGTTAATTCTCACAATCCATAAGCATGGTACATGCCTCCATCTCTGTATCTTCTTCAATTTCTTTCCTCAGTGTCTTATAATTTTCTGAGTACAGGTCTTTTACATCCTTGGTTAAATTTATTCCTAGGTATTTTATTCTTTTTGAAGTTATGAATGGGATTATTTTCTTAGTTTCTCTTTCTGATAGTCCATTATTTGTCTATAAAAATGCCACTGATTTCTGGACATTTATTATGTATCCTTCTACTCTACTGAATTCATTTATCAGTTCTAATAGTTTTTTTTGGTGGAATCTTTAGGGTTCTTTATATACAGTGTCATGTCATCTGCAAATAGTGACAGCTTTCTTCTTCCTTTCCAATTTGGATGGCTTTTGTTTCTTCTTGTCTGATTGCTGTGGCTAGGACTTTTAGTACTATGTTGAATAAGAGATGTGAAAGCAGACACCTCTGTCTTGTTCCTGAACTTAAGGGGAACAATTGTAGTTTTTGCCCATTGAGTATGATATTGGCTGTGGCTTTGTCATATATGGCCTTTATTATGTTCAGGTATGTTCTCTCTATTCCCAGCTGAGAGTTTTTAGCATAAATGGGTGCTGGATTTTATCCAATGCTTTTTCTACATCTATTGATATGATTATGTTGTTCTTATCCTTCATTTTGTTTATGCGGTGTATCACATTTATTGATTTGCCGATATGGTACCAATCTTGCATCCCTGGAATAAATTCCATTTGATCATGGTGTATGATCTTTTTAATATAGTTCTGTATCTGCTTTGCTAATATTTTGTTAAGGATTTTAGCCTCTTTGTTCATCAGAGATATTTGCCTATTATTTTCTTTCTTTGTAGTGTCTTTATCTTGTTTTGAAATTAGGATAATGCTGGCCTCATAAAATGAGCTTGGAATTCTTCCCAAGAAGAATTTGCATTTTGGGAATAGTTTAAGAGGGATAGGTGTTTGTTCCTTTTTGAATGTTTGGTAAAATTCTTCTGTGAAGCCATCTGGTCCAGGACATTTGTTTGTTGGGGAGTTTTTTGGTTACTGCTTCAGTTTCACTATTTGTGATCTGTCTATTCAAATTCTCTGATTCTTCCTACTTCAGTTTTGGGAGACTGTATGTTTCTAGAAATTTATCCAATTTGTTGGCATATAGTTGTTCACAATATTTTTTTACAATTCTTTGCATTTCTTTGGTATCAGCTATTTTGTAGTTAGATACTTTACATGTCCAGTAAATGAAGACTCAAGTTTCTTTATAGATTTCAGAAATTATTTCATTTAACTAGGTTATTTAAATAGTTCATTGAATGAGTGGATTAAGCAAATATAGCTCCTTTTCAGTACATAAAGGCAGTCAAATGAAGCAGTGTACTTGGGAAGCAGAAAAGACAAGAATAATGATTTTAATTTCAAGTCCTACATTCAACATAAAATCATGCTATTATTTTTCCAAAAAACAAAATAGACTTTACCTTCTCTTGTCATCTGCCCCCATCCCTTATGCCATCACCCCATTTCTCCCATATAGCAACACTCGAAAGTGGCTGTCTCCAATGAGATACATGCTATATCTCATCTCTGTGCTCAAAACTCTCCAATAGCATCCCATCTCCCATAGAACAAAAAGCCAAAATCCGATGATGGGTTATAGGCACTGTTCCCTCTCCAATGTCATTGTTCTTTCTGTTCCAGCCAGTCTCCAGCTCTTCCTTGAACTCTGGAGCCTCAGGGCTCTTGCACTGGCTGTGGTCTCACCAGAACCTCTTCCTGTACATTGCACTTCCTTTATGTCTGCTCAGATATCACCTTTTCATTGAGGCTGGTACTGATCATCCCATTTAAAATGACAACACCCCTATTCTCTTCCTCACTCAGTGTTCCTTCATGGCAAACTAAAATCCTATGTATATTTAACTCATCTATTTTGTTTATTGTCTTTCTTCCCCCATGTGCTATTGTATAAGCTCCATACAGACAAGGATTTTGTTTACTGATGTAGTCCCAAGGGCCTAGAACTGTGGTGGAGCTTAAAACATATTTGTTGAATAAGCGAATCCTCACAAATACAGAACCTAAATTCCTGTAGCTTTAGCACTAAGCTTTACTACCGGTTACTATACCGATATGTAGGTATTAATATTTTAATATTGTAGTGTGAGCAAAGAGACTAGTCTGTAACAGGGGTTGGAGTGAGGGGCACTACATGCATCTTGAAGTAGGGAGAGGAGTAAGAGGGTGAAGTATGGAGACTGGGAAGCTAAGTAAGAGGTATATGTATTGAATGCATGCATTTCTACAAAATCCATAAATTATGAATTTGGAGGCTATGTTTTCAAGCAAAATTGCTTCTGAGATGAGTTACAGTGTATGGAGAGCTGCCTTGTGAAGCTTCCAGAAGCTTCTTCCTTTTCTCAACTTGCTGGCCCCAGCACTGAACTCTGGTGAAAGTCAGTATTCCCTATTTATGTGGCACTTCTGGAGAACATGAACTGCACTACAGACTTTATAATTTCCCAGCAAAGCAGATACTTGGCAAATGAAACCATGTCTTTCTACTTTACTTCATAAATGGGAAATCTGGGAAGATCAGAGCAAAATGGGATTTACAGGCTTGCAAATAGGCCCCTGAAAAAAAAACAAACAAAAACACCAAAAATGGGGCTTCCGGTCAAGATGGTGATGTAGGCAGACATGGCTCACCTCTTTGCATAACCACATCAAAATTACAGCTAAAATATAGAAGAACCATCAGCTAGGAACATCAGAAATTGAGTTGAGTGGAAGTCTGACAACTACAGAATTGAAGAAACCACACCCATCCAGACTGGTAGGAGGGGGCGCAGATGTGGAACAGGCTGGCGCCACACCCACGTGGAATAAAATTTCAGAGGGATATCTCAGAAGTAAGGAGTCCCACACCCATACCAGGCCCCCCAGCCCAGGATTCCAGTACCAGGAATATAAGTCCCTGTAACTTCTGGCTGTGAAAAACCAGCAGGGATTGAGTCAGTGGAGGAGGCTGCTGGATCCCTAAGCATTTCCTCTTGAGGAACCCACACATGTACTCACCTACTCAGACTCACTCCCTCTGAGCTCCAGCACTGGGGTGGCAGCTTGAAGGGCACCAGTAGTATACAGGGAGAGACTGAAGTGTCTTGCATGGGGGCAAGCAGAGACCATTGTCCCTTTGGCTGAGCCCTCCCCCTACAGAGGAGGTAGGCTGGTGCCATATTTGAGACTCCATCAACCTGGCTAACACTGAGTGACCCACCTTGGAGATCTAAGAGGTTCTACCCTACCCGATTTATGGGCCCATCCAAGCTGCTTTTCCATAAGAGTGACTGGTCTTGGTCCCCAAATCCTATCAAACAAGCAATAGCTGGTTTCAATGACCCTAGCAGTAGCCAGATTAGAGTCATAGCTTTGTTTCACCTGGGACTCTCTAAGCCCAGCACAAGTAGCAGCAGCCATCTCAGATTGCTTTACAGCTCAGGCAGGGTGTCCTGGGCAGAACATGGGTGGGAGCTAAACTTGGCCTGCATCACCCAGGAAACCACAGGACTAATGCACCCAGTGGACAGCTACAGACCATGTCAGAGCACCACCACCCTGCCCATGCAGCTGATCCTCCTCGGGGTGGGACAGAGGTTGGTGGTCAGTGGTTACAGCCAATCCTTGAAGCTGACTGGGTAAATCCCTCCCATTGATCTGCCAACAACAACCAATGCTCAACTACAAGAGGAGGGTGTTCTCAGGCCATACAAGGACACACCTCAAGTACGGAGCTTGGGTGATAGGGGAGGCTGTGCCCCTGGACCCTACAGGATGCTTACTATATTAGACCACACTACCAAGACACAAAGTCAGCACAGCTCTACCTAATACACAGAAATAAACACAGGGAGGCTGCCAAAACAAGGAGACAAAGAAACATGGCCCAAATGAAAGAACAGATCAAAACTCCAGAAAAAGAGCCAAACAAAATGGAGATAAGGAATCTATCAGATGCAGAGTTCAAAACACTTTACAAGGATGCTCAAGGAACATAGTGAGGACCTCAGCAGCATAAAAAATATCCTGTCAGAAACAAAGGATACTCTAATTAAAATGGAGAACAATTTACAGGGAAACAACAGTAGAGTGGATGAACCTGAGAACCAAATCAATAATTTGCAACATAAGGAAGCAAAAAACGACCAATTAGAACAGCAAAAAGAAAAAAGAATCCAAAAAAGTGAGGCTAGTATAAACAGCCTCTGGAAAACTTTGAGAGGTCCAACATTCACATCATAGGGGTGGCCAGAAGGAGAAGAGGAAGAACAAGAAATGGGAAATCTATTTGAAAAAATAATGAAAGAAAACTTCCCTAATTTGGTGAAGGAAATAGACACGCAAATCCAGAAAGCACAGAGTCCCAATTATGATGGATGCAAAGAGGCCCAGTTGAAGACACATCATTATTAAAAGGCCAAAGGTTAAAGGTAAAGAGAGATTCTTAAAAGCAAGAAAAAAGAAGTTAGTCACTCGAAGGTTGCCAGATGGGAGGGTGGAGGAGGAAAATAGGTGAAGATGTGAGGTGAGTGGATGATTAAGAAGTACAAATAGTTTCAGAATAGCCATGGGGATGTAAAGTCCAGTATAGGAAATGGAGTAGCCAAAGAACTTATATGCATGACCTATGGATATGAATGTTGCCTGAGGGAAAGGGGGCACTGGGTGGAGGGGGGCAAAGGGGGAAAAATCAGGACAACTTTAGTAGCATAAACAATAAAATATAATAAAAAATAAAAATAAAATCTTAAAAAAATTGTACAAAAAAACCTCCACCAGAAATGAAGGAATTGAGAATTCTGAGTGGATTTTCCTACTGAGCCCTGAGGACTATGAAGCAAGCCCAACAAACCTAGTAGAAATAGTGTGAGAGAGAAAAGCAGCCCCTCGCATCTGGGAGCTGGCCTGACACAGGTAGGCCTTGGCATTCTCCCATTGGATATAAATGATTTTATGGAATATCAACATCTGATAAGACCACTCTGTGACTGTTTTGGATCAACACAAAAATAAGACTACTCTGTAATTATGTCTGAACAGAGACACAAACATGAGTGTTGTCTAAACCACAGAAATGATCAGGTGTCCTCATTGCCCCCATTTCCTGGTGCCACCCTATCCAGAGCAAACCCACGAGTCCTTGAACATACACCCAAATCTTCTAACACAAGCGTAGTGCTTTCCCACACCCTCTGAGACCCTCACAGTTCCCCATTGTGTGCTCTTTCCCTTGTTGTAAGCAGCAAGAAACTAGAAGTGAGAATTCCTGATGGTCCTGTTATGGGAGAAACTCCCAGACACTTGGTTCTTCTTGTAATGGGGTGCTGAACTGAAGGTACCCCCCAAGAATCCTAAAGGCTCTTACAGCTATCGCTTGGGGAATGAGGGAAGGGGAGCAAGGCCATTGATAGCTACTTAGCATATCTGAAGAACCTGGGCAGTGTTTTAATAATGTTAAACACTGTGCCTTTCTGTGCTCAGAGTCAGAGAGATGGGCATGACTCTAACCCAGGATGTGATGGATGTAGCCAGAGGGGCTTCCTGCCCTGGGGAGAGGGGCTTGGAGGTGGCTCCTACAGCATAGGACCATGCTTACCTGGACTAACATTGGCAGCTGAGAAAGGCAAAAGAAACCAGACTGCTGGCAGGTGGAGCCCAGTGTGGGAGGAGTCAGACATGGGGTTATGGAGGAAGATCCACAACAGGATTTAAACCCAGGCATGGCAGCCATGCTGGGGCTTTTTACCATGCTGTTTGGGAGCAGAGAGGGGGCTCCCTTGACCATGCAGCTTAGACAGCAGGAAAGCAGGATGTAACAGCCCTGTGGGGCTCTTTCTCTTGGCCACCTCGTTTGAAAGGATACAGAAGGACTCCCACCGACCTGCCATGAGGAAGTGCCATTGTTTTGGATTAAAAGCAGGAGTCTAGCTAAGCACAGACAACTGGAGGAAGTCAGGATACAGATGGGAATCTGCCCAGCCAAGCTACAGACTTCTATATCTTTTCCAGAGACAGTACCCCTGACTGGCCTGGTTTGGCAACAGGAGGCAGGACTGTGTGTATGTGTTTGTGGGTGTTTTAAAGGCACTTTGGGATTTAATGGCAACATTCTTCCATTATTCTAAACCTGTATAACTTTTGAATAAATAGTTCCTTTCCTTTTTACCAAACCCTGGCATTGAGAGCCACAGTTCCTATCCATGATGGGCAAGAAGAGCCATATTGTAACAAGACCGCCAGGGGCTGGGGTGGGTTCTGTAACATTCCTGCCAATGCAATAAAAAATTAGAGATCAGAAAGTCTACTAATGTGCAAGCGGGGTTTATTTGCGATCCCTCCTCATGGAAGAGAACATGCCCAGTTATGGTAGGCGTGGGATGCTGAAAGGCATAGGTTCAGGGCAAAGCAGGATAAAAGCAGTGAAAATAAGGGTGACCAAAGGCTGAGGTGGCAAGTGCTGGGGTGGTGCCTGAGGCTTGGTGACCTGGCCTGGCAGCCAGAGAGCCAAGAGCGCCAAGCCCGAGTCCTTTGTCCTGAGTACTTATACAGTTGGTGGGATGGGGAGGGTGAAGAAATAACCTGCTGATTGACAGGTAAAGGTTGTGCTACCTTTCCAGGACAGGGATTTGTATACCCAAAGGTATTAATGGGCTTCTTTCTTTAAGCACTATGGGTCCTTTCAGGGCTTTCAGGGCTTGGGATGAAAGCACAGTTTCAAAGGTTTTCTTTCCCAGATAATGGAAAAGATCCATAGAATTTCAAGGCCTGCTGAGTTAGTGGGTGGGACATGTATCCCTCCTCCTCCCTGCCTTTGTTCCCCCTCTGATTGCTCATTCTACCCTAGTAGTACTTGGCTGGAGGGCATGGACCATTGTCACTGCTGCCTTATTACAAGGCAATTTCTAAAGAGGTACCCTGAGTATGGTTTCCGTGATCCCACCCATCCTCTCTCTTACTATTTCAATGCTCTGATCACCAGTTACTTACAATACCACTGACTGGGTAGATCACAAACAACAAAAGTGTATTACTGATAGTTCTGGAGACTGGGAAGTCCTAGGTCATGACACCAGTATGGCCACCTAATGGTGAGGGCCCACTTTCTGGTTCATAATTGATGCCTTCTTGTTATGTCCTCACATGGTGGTGGGGAGTGGTGGTCTCTCTGGAGCCTCTCTGATGAGGCACTAACCCTATTCATGAGGTCTTTATCTCATGACTTAAACTGCCAAAGACCCTACCTACTACTGATACTATCCCCTTTGGGGGTAAGGATTTCAACATTTGAATATTTTTGAGGGGGGCCAGGGGTGGGGACACAAACATTCAGACCACAGCACTTACGGATTCACCATCCCACCAGCCAAAGAAAGTCTCCTACTCTTGCCTGCCTTTTGAGTCCTGTCCTGTGCCTACTCTAACCTGCAAGCTCATCTACATTGCATCTCTTTACATTGCACAATATTTAGCTGTTTCATTCCTCTATGCATTTCCTCATGCTGTTCTCACTTTTTTCTGATAGCTCTTACTCACGTCTCCAGTCTCAGCTGTTACCTCTTCCAAGAATCCTTCCTTGTGAATCTGCCAATCTAGATTAGGTGTAGTGCTCATGATTGCATGATTTTAACATTGCATTAGTACACCAAATTGGATTCTATCTAGGGGCTGAGGCTTTAAAAATACATCTTATTCCTAGATTCCCAAGATGGTTTTGCTGCTCCATAAATGTCTCATAAGTAAAAATGATGCATACTGTAGGAGATGAAGCTGGAGACGTAGGTAGTGAGACTACAAATGTTCTTGAAGCTGTATGGGTTTTATCTATAGGCAATGAGAATACTCATTTATTCCTGTCTCATGTTGCATAGAGTAGAAACATAACCAACTACTCATTAGTTATATTTTCTTTATAAATGTCTGGCTTAAGTTGAATATAATTATATTTTCTGGAATCACAAAGTATCATTTGAGAAGTTCAAATGTATTACAATCATTATTTGTGCTTACTGTCCATCAGCTTCATTTGTGTATGAAAAACTAAAAAAAGCAAAAAAATAAAAATAAAACAAAACCCCAAACATGACTCATTTTGAGAAGTGGGAGGATAACCTAACCAGCTGCCTTATAGACCTCATTGCTATCTCAGAAGATAAATGGATAAGACTGTTGCTTTTTGTGCTTTCTGTTGCTTTTGTGTGTTGAATTTTGTGCTTGAAAGTGGCATGTGAATAATTTTAAAATAAAGTCCAAATTCTTGGGTAGGGGCCAACCACTCCCAAAGCCATTGCTATCTCATAGCTTAATGGCCGGCCCCTTCACCTTCTCTCACTGGATCCCAGCACTCCAGCCCACACTGAGTGGATGTGGAAGGCTCTTGTAGGTCACAAGAGATGGAGACACTCAGGTTTCCCTGGGCAGTTTGCATGTATGTATTTGACAGTTTGTATGACTAGGTTACACAGGGAGGTAAGGAAGCTTGGGGTAGCAGCCGAGCAGTCAGTTTCCATGGGTCGCTGATACAGAATTCATGCTGTCCAGGTGAACACAGTAGTTCTAGACTATGGAGAATTAAGAGCACATTTAGTTGTCTTTCATCTCCCATCTGAGTCTCTCTCCCTAATTCTTACCCTGTTCTCGACTGATTTTTTCCTCTCATTCTTTTCACTTTGCTCCTTTAAGGCCCTTACTGCCTCATCTCTTTGTGTCTCTTGTTTCTTTGCTTCTCTGCTTTCATGTGCCTCACTCTGTGTCATATTCAAACTTCCTAAGAGAGAATCTCTGTGTTGGTGAGTTAGCGTACAGTGTAGGTGGGGCAGCATTCTTGGGTCTCTGGGTCAGAGCCTCATCTCTGGTCTAGTGTGCAGGGTCCTGTGCTACAAAAACAGGTGAACAGTAGATAAGGAGACTTTTTGGAGAGGATCATGGGCATGACGGGTATTTTCAGATTTACTGAGTTGGGGTTTGACAGCTATCTCCAATGTCCTATCAAGAACATGAAACTTTTTCAGGTCTCTGTTTACCTGAAAAATTTCCCCCCTGCTCCTTCCTTGTTAACTCTGTTGAAAGATAAACTGAGGGGTGTGAAAACTTTTGAGTTTATCTGAGAAAAAAACACTTCAAATTGGGCAGTAGCAATCCAGAATTGATTAGGAGCCTTCCATAGACAGGAGCTAGGGGAAAGGTTTTTAGAGAGAAGATGTGGAAGCAAAGCAAGGACATTGTTTGATTGGCTATAGCTCAAGCAGTTACATTATTTGAAAACCTCATTGGCTGTTTGTCCTTAGATTTTGGGTATTGACAGGCTTAGTTTTGGTTTGTTTCTGTAGACTGTTAAGGTATGAAAACCACCTCAGTCTTATGCCCTTCTTGTTGAATTAATGTTAAGAACTCTTACATAGGATACAGGACTCAAGGGTCAGTACCCAAGCTGTCCCCTATCTCAAGACTGGGTTCCGTACCTCTCCTCTGAGTTTACATGACTCTTATCTGACTGAATGGTAAGTGTTGATTTACTGTCTCTCTCCTCCATAAAAATGAGAGCTGCTCTGGGCAGGAACTAGCAGTTAGCATATTGTAAATATTTCTTTTCATTTAAAACTTTTTATTATGGAAATTTTAAATACATACAAAAGCAAAGAGAATAGTGTGATTAAATTCCATGTGCCCAGCTTCAAGTTATGAACATTTGCTAACAGTTTTTTTAATCCCCCACTTAAAAATGTTTTTATTATTAAATGTAACACAAGTAGAGAAAACCACATAAAATAGATGTACAACTTCATGGGTAAGTAGAACACCTTTGTAACCACACCAATATTAGTGGGTAGTCCTTTGCAGCCACTCCAGAACTTTCTATATAACCCTTCTCTTCCTTCCCCTAAGAGTAACCACTATGCTGACTTTTATGGTAATAAGTCCCATTTTAAAAAGAGTATTATCACCTAAGTATGGTTTCCTAAACATCATAATATCATTTTGACTGCTTTTAAATATCTTTTAAGTCTCTTTTAATCTATAGTTCCCCTTTCATCATACTTTTTCTTTTCCAATGTATTTGTTGAAGAAGCCAGACTATTTAACTTGTATAGTTTAGTTTTTTACAGTTTGTATTTGCTGATTACATTTCCATAATATAGGTTAGCATCCCTTGTCATTTTATTTTTTATAAATTGATAGTTGTTTGTATCTTAAGTCTTAATCAGATAAGGTTTGATTTTTTCTCCAACTGAGACATAATCAAAAGTGTAGTTAAAACTTTTACTGTTTGAATGAGTGAAATAAAAATCAATGGGAAAATAGGGTCAGTCAGTTTATGATGGTGTTAATATTCCTGCTGGAATAGACTCTAGCCAATTTTGAAAAGTCCCTTCTATATTCTATTTTTGTTATCTGTACAGTGAAGCCACAGTGGCTTTCTAGAACCTTTGAGCCTATGGCTAGAATTCTTGGGGAGCCCTTTATCCCGAATGAACCCTGCCAGCCACAGCCTTGGCAGAGCCACATGGGCTTCTTCGTGCATTGGAATGCTGGCAGGATTTTAATTCTTCGAAAGGTATCACTGGGAAGATATTTTCTTCTGTACATTTGTGTGGAGAAGCAAAGATAGTGGATAAAAAAATAATGAAACCCTCCAATAGGAGGGGTACATCACACAAAAGTATATTTTTCTCATTATAATTTTTTAGTGGGTACACATATTAGGCCTGTTCATTCTTATCCTTCACTAGAAAGTTTTTTGATTACTAAGTTTGTGCTGGTCACTGCTCCATGTCTTGGGATACATCAATGAACAAAACAGACAACGATATCAGCCCACGTGGAGCCTCATTCACCCCTCCGTCCTGTGAGATTAGTGCTTATTGAGTCATTGGCCAATACCAGCCAGACTAAGTACACTGGGCATTTGTTGGCCTATTATTCTTTGAGCCCTTATAATGTAAGGTTCCTTTATAGGGTTCCTTAAGGTTTTGAACCTTAAGAAAAAAGGACCTAGAAACTTTGTGAAGCAGGAGGAGAACATAAACATGTCTATACTTTTACTGGAAAACCCTCTATCATTTATTTGATCACTTTTGTATCTCCTTCGTACCATGTACTCTTAAAACTCCCTTCTGTCTGGAAGCATTGAATTTACCATATAGCTTAGTGGTTGGGTTCTGTGAGGCCTTGGGCAAGTTACTAGCTGCTCTGTTTCTGGTCTTCATCTGTAAAATGGTGTTAATGATAATACCCACCATAAAAGATTATTGTGAGGGGTAAATGAAATGATGTATGTAAGCACATAGATCAGTCCCTGGCACATTGTCAGGAGTTTATCAAATGTTGGTTGTTACAATCTAGAGATGAAAGGGCCTTTACTATATTCCAAATTTAACCTGTTTAACTGCCAAATAAATAACCTATGCCTGATTACTTTTAACTAATTTTTGCTGAAGGAATCTACCCATCTAAGTGCTTACTAAGAGTTCAGTATTATGCTTGATGCTGGAAACACAAGGGTAAAAAATTGTTCAGAATTGTTTTGCATTGCATTTGTCAATGCTTATTTCCTATAACCCAAAAGTAACTCTTAGTAATATTCATATTTCTTTGTGCCATATTTCTAGGCATAGAGAATACTTGTGACATAGTTTGTCTCCGCATTTAATTCTATTATTCTTCCCCACTGAACATTTTTTAGCTCATTTTCAGTTCTCCCAACACTTACTAACTCTCCTAGAATCTTAATTGTGCTCAAGTCACAGATAGTGGTTTTTGCTTCTGGGGAACATTACCTCGATGCTAAGGGACGGAGGAAGAACTCTACCACTGCCTTTCCTCAACCTCCAAATCCTAAGGGTTTTTTTTTTTCCTATGCTGTCTGTCTTTGTCTTACCATTCTGAAACGTGAACATATTTATTTGATCACACAGAAGATGCATTACAAATAGGTGGCCATATAATTTATATTCCTAACCAAGACACTTTGTAAATTGGGACCTACGTCATCCTAATTATAACCAAATTGCCTACTAGAAAGCAGGAAAGAGGAAAAATATGTGAGGTTTATCATACACTTGTCAATTAAGCACCACCAATATACTAGCCCAGTTTCCTGGGTAGTAGGGGAGGATGAGGTGGGGAGAGAGGAGTGTGGTCATAAAAATAGAAGCAGGTAGTGAGGCTGCAGTGTTAGCACCACGCCTGGAGCCAGGAGACTCTGGTACTGCTTGTCCTGGCTCGGGTGTGGTGACACATTCCTGGGAGTTGGGGATGGAGCCCTGTGAGAGCCTGCCAGCTTCTTCGGGAAGCCTCCTGACACTGCTGGATCCCCTCCCGTCTTCTCTAAATGCCAGGCCTGCACAGTCCCAGGAGTCGTACAGGCAGAAGTTGCAGTCATGTTGGCAAGGAGAGGGTGGGAAGAAGCTGCTGAGAGTGGGGAGCGGGACCTGATAATAACTGCGAGCAAAGGTGACAGTGTTTCAACAGGGTTGTGCCTAAGTGTCTTTGATTCTGTGACAGAACTGTATTCTGGGCAGTTCTTCTCCACCTATTGCAGGTCTCTGTTTTTGGGCCTCTCTATCCTGGATGTAACAGTTCAAACTTGAGCAACCCTGAGCCTGGAAGAATCTTCACACACACTCTCCAGATTTAGGGCTAAATTCACTTGTGTCACAGTGGCCCGGTCATAGGGGAATTGCGTTTATGGTGGGCAATGGACTAGCCTCCCCCTCCTCCCTCAACACTGTGTCACCTCTCACCTAGGGAACCCTGTAGTACAATATATTTGCCTTTGTCACCTCTCACCCTGTCACTCTGTAGTACATTTTCCTTACATTTTTCAGGTGTCCTAGTTTAGAATAAAAATCAATTTCAATCTTTCTCTCTCAACATGTTTACAGTTTCTCACATGACCCATTTTTTTTCATAAAGTGCTCATCTCTTTTTGTCAGAAATTGTGGTGTAGGGAATAGTAAGGAATAGACCACCATCTCCAGTCACTCCAGCTTGACACCTGAGTGGCTCACCATGCTTGCTTTCCAAATTCCATGATTGATTGATTGATTGATTGATTTCCTCATCAACCTTTTATAGGGCCAATTTTATTTTTTCTAATTTTTAAAAAAATTTTACTTATTTTTAGAGAGAGGAGAAGAGAAGTAGAAAAAGAGGGAGAATCCATGATTTATTTGTTTGGTTTTAATATATCACAGGCTTTGTAGACATTAATTGTAAGGATTGTAAGTCTGCTTCGTGGGCTAATATGAAAACAGTGCCGCTTGAGCATGCTGTGAAACAAATTTTAAAATTTTGCTTAAGGACCCTTTGGGATCTAATGGTCATTTTTAAATTAATTATATTTGTATATTTATTTGGGAAACTGGAAAGTTTAATCACACATCTCTTCATCTCTTTGTTATTATAACTTATCATATTATTTTTCACAGACCACCCTACTGCGTTGTTCTCACTGTTTACATGGAGATGTAAAATGTCTCCCTGTTACAGCCTCTGCTTGCCCTTTTCTGTTCTCTTCCTTCCTACGTGTCAAACAAGAGGAGGCCTTTGAGAAAATAAGTGGTTTAGAAAGCTGGAAAATTTGAGACTGTACCTCATAAGGGGTGTAGCAGTGATTTGTGATGTCTTTAAAATTGGCATGTCACCTTGCAGCATTGTTAGAGTAGGAAAAAGCTCAGATCCCTCCTCTCCGACTGGAGAGTATTGTGGAAGAGGAGGCTCTATATAGCCGCACATATTTGATTGATCTTTCCTGTTGGTTTAGTGTCTGTGTAATGTCCACAGAGCAAGACTAAATCCCATCCCTATTCTTTTAACTTTTTCTTGTGTTTCCAGAATTAATTTGAGATTTTGACTTTTTTTGATACATAGTTGCTTTGGTTCGATTTTATTAATGAAAGAAAATAATTTTTTTTGGGTTACTCTAGGAGGTCATTTGGTAGATTCAAAATGTGAATTTGATTTTCTTTCCTTTGTTTTTGGATAAAGTTATTTTTGTCACATTATTTTGCTCATTAAAAATACTGAGGGACATATGTAGTGGAATTGGAGAAGGAAGAGTACAAAGGATGATTCACCTTTTATTTGAGACTTGCCCATAGCTGCTGACCCACAGCTAATTTAGAAGTGAATCATTTATAGAAATTTCTACACAGTTCGAGGCAGGGCTTTGTATTATATCCTCTGAAGGTCTAAATAGAGCATACAGTATCAGGTTTCTAAATCTCTGCCTTGTAGCCAATTTTATATCTTTTCTCAACTGTGAAACTTGTTTCTAGAGCACTGCAGCCGTTGACAAGGTTAAGGCAAAGTCACTATATGATAAAATATTGTGTATTTTTAAAAACAAATCTTTGAAATTTATTGTGTATCATACTGGGAAAATAATAGCATGAGGTTTTAAATGTCTGTGTTTATAATACAAAGACATTAAGGTAACTAGTTTTGAAATGATTTAACTGGAAGAAATAATTAAAAAATTACTTATTTACAGGAAGTCAAATTAAATATTATCAATATTTCTATATTTACTAATCATCTAATACATTCGACTTTTGAAGTCCAATTAGGAATAACTCCTTTTTGTAAACTGTTCTCACCTCTTTCTCATCTCTTTTATGAAAAACACACAGTGTATTTGTCTTCACATAGATGAAAAACTGTGTAGTCTCTGCCCTCTAGGAGTTTTAAATTCAAAGCTAAATTTATATTTACATCATAGGTACAGCATTATGGGTTAGAAAGAGCCCAAAAGTCTGAATTCCAGTTTTTACTCTTTTATTTACTAGCCATGTGACTTAGACAATCAGCTAATGGGCCTGCGTTAATTTTTGTCCCGTGCACTCAGGGCACAGAGTAATGCCTGCCCTTATGACCTGACTCACTAGAATTAGTTGAGCTCATGCTTTAGGAAGTAATCGGTAATTTAGATGACCGCATGCACATATTTGGAGGCGGAGAGGCAACACTGCAAGGAACAGAGCTTGGGGTTGAACAATCAGAGCTGGAGTTACATTTGTGCCACATACTATGTAATCACAAGCCATTTTACCTCTCTGTCTTTATTTTCAAATCTGTCAAAAGATGGGTATAATAATACCACCCACAGGATTGTTATAAAGATGAAATTAGATAATATGTGAAAGTACCTTTTACACATAAGTAATCACTTAATGTTTATTTGACCTTAATTTTAATTTTTTTTCATTCTTCTAGAACTGTATCTCCCCAGTTCCTTCACTTTCACAGTGCTTTACTGGCAGTGGGAGCCCGTATCCAAACTGTGTGCAGCTAGTAGGGATGAGTGGGTATCCCAGTCTGTGACTGTAATTGAAGAGTTGTTTGAATTCTACAAGTTCCTTGATACAACACATTTACCAAATATTTTGGGGGAATCATGTAGGAGAAGACACCCAGAGCTCTGGGGAAGAGCTTTGAGTAGAATAAGTCTGTCACTGTGGCTTGGCTAAAGTTACTTCCTTGTGTTTAAACATTCAGAGTAAATGGGTAATCTTCTCTGTCATAATTATTTTCTTCTTAGTTTCAGGTTATTTTTAATTCCTGATATTTTAAGGGTGATTAACTAGATGGGGGTCAAAAAATCTTCTTTATCTTTTTGAGAAAGTCTTTGAGACTTAGATAGTAAGAACAGCCCAGATGAAATGTTAGTCATTAATGAAGGAAACATAATCCCAGTGGTTTTCTTGTGTATAAAAATATGGTGTTAACTTCTGATGACAGTATGGCTTAGTTAATTACTAGGTTTATTATTATGTACTTCCGTTTCTTTATTTTCTGTAATGACATTGGCTGATATTTTTTATAATGCTTATTTTAGAAAACATGTAAAAATTTAGCAAGATTTTTGGGGTAGATTGAGATGTAGAAAAGTAGTTGTATCAAAATATTTAGTAACACTGCTGTTTTAGATGGCCACAAGATGTAACTGTTCCCGTTGCTTATATTTACAATCATGTCCACAAACAAGGTAGTGCAAGCAATGCAAGCTACACAAACCCATAATTTCTTCCAGAGATCTTTGGAACATGTGGAATCTTGGGCTAACTCATTTCCTGTTTAAGGAAAACATTAAACAAAAGAAAATTTAAAATTGACTTCCTGGAGTTTTAAGAATGAATTTCGATGTGTTTTTGTGGACATTTGTAGCCTGTGTGTGGGCCAGAATAGCTTCTGAAGCACTAATGAGAAATGATTTATTTAACTCTATCCACAAGCCACATTTTTGGAATATATAATAGTGCCATCAGAGAAAAAGCAATATTATTTTATGTTAATGGGCTTGACACAGTAGTTTAGACTTTATCATCCTAGCCATATTGAGTTTCAAGGGTGAGTAATCACGACCACGTGAGAAGAACTAGATAGTAGCAATGGATCTGTAAAGGCATGGTAAGATTACTGTCTCTGAGTTATCTTTCAACAACAAAGAAAGTAGAAGGATAATGTAATTTATGGGAGAAAATGAAAGTCATCCTGGTTCTGACATTAAAAAGGAGCAAAATCTTATATCTTTAGGAGAAGTAATGTAAGAAGTAATTTTAAGAAGCTGTTAAGCATAGGTATATTGTTCAAGAAGCATCTGTATTCCAGGAATGGTAATAATAGCCTTTATATAGAGCTTTTTAGTTTAAAAATCACTTTCATATATAGTGTCTCTTATTGTCTGTAACTGTGTGGTAGACCAAGTTTCACTGATGCACGTGAGCACCAGGGAGGTCCAGAGACTTAACTAAGCTCACTGCGAGTACAGAACTGGGGTTAGATCCTGGTCTCTTCCCTCTTAATCCATTGTTTTTTCTCTTTCCTTGCATATAATTTTTTCTTTCTTTTAAACAAACATTACAAGGGTGACATACCTCCTCTTTAGAGATCTATTTATTTTCCTGATATTGGAAATATTGGTACTTTTTTGATGCCTGAAATTTTTGATAGAGGGGAGAGGATATGAAATTAAAATAAGGATGTATAATATCACAATGAATTAAAGGAAACACAGTTCACCATGTACCTCAGATTTTTTTAAGTAGGTAGAAAGCACTTTTAAACCGTGAAGAATTATGAAGATCCAAAGGGTAATAATTCTATCAGTCATGAATCTTTTAGTGGAAAACAACAGAAAATTCAACCTAGAATGTGCTTGTGAAATTATTGGCTCATGTAGCTAAACATTCTGGGATAGGACTGGGTAACAGACAGGATGTTTTTAGCCGCAAGTAGCACAAAACTTTTTTCTCAAAGTGGCTATAAAAAGATCAATCATTATTGTATGTAAGGTGGAGTGGGCTCAAGAGTTGGTTAATAGAGCAACTCACCAATGTCAACAACCTAGGTTTATTCCATCTCTTTGCTTTGCCTTTCTTGACATCAGTCTCTTGCTCAGTTGGTTAGTAAGATGGTGCTGGAAGTTCCTAGACCATATACAGATAAGGCAACATCCACAGGAAGAAGAAAATGTCTTTTACTGTGTTTGTTTCTTAGTAAAAGGAATATTTTCCATGAGCTTCCTGGATGTCTTTGTTCTGTAGTTGTTGGCCAGGATTGGGCCACATGCCTATTCCTAAATCACCACTTAAATCTTATGTCTAAACAGGAGGTATGAATCATTTTCCTCTAGAACACATAGGAGGTATAGATATCGGATATCTGAAGGTTATGATAGGAGGGAAAAGGGTGGACAATTCCCAATATCCACTACTGACTGATTTTCCATAACACACTGTATCTGGGGGCTCTGCTCTGTTCCATGTGTCAGTCTTATCCCCACTTCCACTCTCCTAATGTTGCAGTGGTGGCTGTAGTCATTTTAGACTCCATATGAGAGGGAGGGATGGAGGGGAGAGGGGGGATGGGCGGAGGAGCGGGGAGAAAGTGAGAGAAAGAGAGGAGATGGACAGACCTTTACAGTACTTTATAGGGAAAAGAAAAGATTCTCCGGAAACCCCAACAAATTCTTTCTTGGATATTGTTGGCCTAAATTGGATTATGAATTAGTCATGAACTATTTAAGCCGAATCGGGATTCATTCGCCATGGAATTGAGGATGGGGGTCACTCTCACCCAAGCTACCATATGGCTTAAAATGGGGAAGGAAAAGTTTCCAAAGGAAAATCAGGGGGGAGGGGAATGGATACTGCAGAAACTGCGGTCCAGCTGGAAAACAGTGCTAGACCCTCCACCATGTGGCCCCAAAGGGCAGTCGCTTTCTCCTCCCATCAATCCATTTCTTATGTACAAAAGGCATACAACAAGACGAAGACAGTAAGATAAATCTTTACCTACTAAAGTATATGAAGGAGCATATGGTAAGTCCCAAAAAGATGTATGAAGTTTAATAAGTGTATGGAAGATGACAAAGTAATATTAGCCTATGGTGATAATAACAGAAAATGTAGTATTTTAACTAGACTTTATTGGATGGGGAAAATTTTTTTTGACACAAACAGACTGGGTTTGGAAGTTGTATTTAAGCTATGGCATTTTTGGCCAAGGGAATGACATGTGGATATATGGAGATAGAAAAAAATACACAGTATCAAATTGATAAAGACAGAAATTCTAGAACTGAACTGCCCAGTATAGGAGCTGCTACCCAAATATGCATAAACGTGTCTAGTTCAAATGGAGGGTAGGGTTTAAGGGTAAATACACACCAGATCTTAAAAACTTAATAAAAATGTAAACTATCTCAATTTCCATGTTTATGTTGAAATGGTATTTTAGATATAAAGTGTTATATAATTGAGGAAATTAAATTAGATTAACAACCTATTTCTTTACTTTTGTTAGTGTGATTATTAGAACATTGAAAAGTGTGTGGCTTGTGTTACATTTCTATTGGGCAGCGCTGCTTTAAAAAATGGAACAGCCATGATGTTATTGAACAGCAAGTGGGGTTCCGCTGCCCGCCGCCAGCCTCTAGGCAGAATTCCAGAGGCAAAGTTTGGTGGTAAAGGAAAGGAGTCTTTATCGAAAAGCTTCACAATTTTGTAATAACAGCTTTCTACCTGGATCAGTCGCTTAAGCCTATCAATTAAGGATAACCTCTTTAACACCTGAGTTCTCCTGTCATTCCCCCTCTTAGTTTTTAATTATCTTATTGCTACAGGGTTAGTTTACAAACTCAAACAAGATAAGATACAAAAGCTACACAACTTTATAATAGCAGGCTTTTGCCTCAGAACCTGATTCTTCTAGAACGCCCAGAGAAGAATAACCCTGCCACCCTCTGCCAGGCTAGCTTGATCCTAGGCTGCACCCAGAGTTCCTTCCCATCCAAAATACCACATGTTGGGAAGCTCGGGCAGCTGCAGCATGATCATCCAGCCATCCCTGAGGAAGAAGAGAGAGAGAGCCAGTGAGCCAGAGAACCCTAGAGCCTTCTTGTATTTCAAATTTTCTCTAGCCCCTAATTTCTTGTGCTCTGGAGGCATTCAGCTTCTCAGTCAATCCTGTCCTAGGCTGTGTACCATTGCCCCAGGCAACTTCCTCCAACAGACCCTTCCTATTCCAACCAAGTGATGTCATCAGATCTCTGTATCAATGAGTACTCTATCTTATGAAAATTGGCAATGATGTTGGTAAAGCACCAAATGTAGATACCCCAAAGATATTAAGGGTTACATTTTACAATGAAAAACATTAGAAAGTTTTTATGTAATGGATGGGTCTTTTTCCCTATATACCTTGTCTTGAGTTTACTTTCTTTTGTTTTAGTTTGTTCACCAGAGAGTATTAAAAGCAGTGCTAAGTACTACATCTTACTGCCTTTTATCTAGTATATTTATTCTCTGGTGGCAAATATTTTTTAAAGGAACATTGATAATATGACTGCCTCACTGTTTCTTTTCTTATTTTTTAAAAATAAATATTTTACATTAAACATTAATTATCAGTGTTAATTGTGTAAAATCATAATTTTCTTATCTGCAACATGAAGATAATAAAACCTAGTACACAAGTATGCTGCATTAAATGAGATAAGTGAATGTGTATTTACAATGCCATTCTGATATAAATTGAGCAGGGCACTCTTGGCCATTGCAGGAGAGAGAAAGATGACTAAGATCTTCTATCTCTCAGGGTAAGAGTGACGAATATGTGTTACACCAATTGGACTTCAAAGCAAGGGGACTCAGACACTTGAATGAGGTACTAGATTTAAATAATGTGAGAAAAGGGAAAAGAGTGATTGATTCTACCTGGGTAGTCATATTTGAGCAGCGTGTTGATGGACAAGGGCATAGGAGTGGATCAGGCAGATAGGCATTTTAGATTTTGGATTGAAGGAGATGTATAAATAAATGAAGGTAGGAAAGTTCACAATACTTATTTGAGTTTCCTTTGGTTTATCCATGTTCATGGATTTTGATATATTACAACTGGTTCATGTTGCATCATGCTAGCTACCTCACTGGAGCATCTGCCAGCCAGGCAGCTCCTTGCATACAGGGACTGGTCACATTCATCTTTGTGCATCCAGAGTGCAGCCCAGAACCTGGAAAAAGGCAGTTGTCCAATAGGTAACTGGGGACTAGATGAATGAGCACCAACTTTGCAACATTCAGAAAGTGGTGTATCACTTATTTTTCAGTTCAAAATACAATGCAGAAGATGTGTTTGAATTTCTAGACCTTTATCATATACTTACAGATATATTTGGTTTGCTGATAGTTGTGTGAGTGTTAGGTTTTCATTTTTCTGTGAAGAGTTGATCTGAAGCCATGGAGTTTTCTTTACTTGCTACTGCAGCAGGCTGGCTCTTATGCCACCTCCCAGGGACCATTACATTCCTGAAGGTATTCAACACAACTTCCTGTGGAGCTCCATTCCCTGAAGGACAGAGCTGGCTCCACTCTTTTTTCCAGAAAAAAACGAAGCCTCGCCTGCTAACTTTTGGCTACCTGGAATGAAACATTATTTTGCAGAAGAGGAAACACAATGGAAAAGGGGTGTATCTACAGGAAATCTAATTGCTCTGCAGTGAAGCATGTGAAAAATGGAAAGAAAGGAAGTGGCTTAATAACTAGAATACCACTTTGTGTGGAATTTCCTTTTTGGGTTTTGCCTCCTGCTCTGTTATATCATCAGTATGTTTTAATGTTTTGTTTCTTGTCTACCTAGTAAATTGTTTTTATATTGGTGGTATTTTGGATCCACTATGAATCCACTAACAGATTCACTATAAAAAAAACAAGAAGAAAACTATGTTTATTTCTTTATTCATTTCTCATGATTTTGAGAAAGGAAGTCAGGAAAAGCTGTTTTCTATGTATACTCCCTTTACACTCTACCCATTATCAATGATCTTTGTTAGGGGACTAATTAAAACATTGATTTCACCATTAAAATAAGAGATAGCCATTCTTGGATTAAATGATTTTTTCTGTGAATAACACAATTTTTACACTAGAGAATATTTGCAAAAACTTACTAACAACAAAGTCAAATACATTATGTCCTCCCTGAGAACACAAAGGGTTAAATTTAAAGGCCAAGCAGTTAGCACAGCTCCCAGATGTGGATGAAAAGGGGAAAGGGTGGGGGCAGTAGTTTTTCCTTCCAGGCATGTATTGTTTGCACCCTGCAGGCCTCTTCTTAGACCTCATCACTAGCTTCTTTCACACACCCCTGGGGTTTGGTCAGGACTACACTGACCATGCTGGACTTTTAATTGTGTAGCAGGGAGAGCTGTTCCAATTCAGATACATTTTGATGTGGCTTAAAAAGCCATTGGATAAGTAGTAATTATACCATTTATGAGATTCATGAGGCTTCGGAGATTCACAGGTATATCAAGGTCCAGGAATTGGGAATATTGTGAAACTTGGAAATACAGGGGGAGAGTTCGAGCAAGGCTCAGGGAAGAAGGAAGGACTAACAATATTTGTGGCAAATATTACTTAATGAAAAAGTTAAAATTTTTTTTTCATTTAGTCATTTGGTATAAAACAGCTCTATTAAAATGGCCTTCTTTGGTTTGGTACATGGAAGGTAATAAATGTTTTTTGAACTGTATTTCTAAACCAATGCCATATTTTCAACTTTCCTTCTCTTTTTCCATAATTTTGTATTTGGGCCCACAAATTGCCCAAATTGTGGTTGATAGACTTGAGAGTAGCACTGCAGAATTTAATAAAATGAGTCATATTTTTGAAGGAGAAAGAGGTCAGATAAAGACTTGGTGACCATAAGAAGTCCCTTTAAAATCTCCACACAACTGCGTCCAGTTTTTTATTCTGTCCCTACCCTCCTGTGAGTTTGACAAGTTGCATTAAACTCTCCAGACCGCAGTTTCCCCTTTTTTAGAATTAAGGGATTGGAGTAGTTAGTCTTTAAGGCCCACTTTAGACAAGTTTAGATGTTTTCGTTTTAGCATCTCATTCAAGAATTAAATTACTTTTCTCAAGCAGTATAATACAAGATAAATAACATTTTCCTCGTTAAATTTTTTAACCTGTTTTCACAAATAGTCTTGCCTGGATTTTCCCTACAGTATACATAGCATTACCTTACCTCTGGGAACGCAACCTTTGATTTCAGCATTGTAAGTGGGAGGTAACAGAGCTTTAATGCAGTTTGGAGTTGGTGAGACCTGAACTGAATCTTGACTGACAGGTACTGGCTTAGTGACCTTAGGGAAATTATTTACTCTCACCAAGACTCCATTTCCTCATCTGTTATGTGGAGGTGATAATGTATTTATAAAGTTATTGTGATGATGAAATAATATAATGGATATAAATTGCTTAGCACAGAGCCTGGCTTATGGGAAACGATATTACCTAATATTGTTGATGTAACCTTTTTTAAAATTATGGTTTATATTTAATGTTATTTTTGTGTTAGTTTCAGGTGTACAGCATAGTGGCTGGATGATCTCATGCCCTACAAAATGTTCCCCCTGATGTTTCCGGCACCAACCTGGCACTTTTCCTAGTCACCATAACACTATTGACTACATTTCTTGTGCTGTACTTTATTGATGAACCTCTTATATCATAAATTAAGGACTATTCTCTCAAATATTTATTAAGTGAACTAATGACTAGAACGTTTTCCTTATGGAAACTGACCTAAAATGTTTTTTTCTCCTTGCAGATCTTATATTGCACTTTAAACACACCGAAAGTTGACATGGAAAAACTCTTAGGATCACAAATAGGTCTTGAAGATTTTATATTTGCCCATGTGAAAGGGATCAAAAAAGAAGTGAGTGTGTATAAATCTGAGGATGCACTTGGTCTCACCATTACAGATAATGGTGTTGGCTATGCTTTTATTAAGGTAAGTCTTAAAAAATAACTGTGTGACCTAACTGAGGGTAACATTTAAGAAAAATCTACCTGATCAAGAAAAGTTGAAAATGGTCTTCAGAGTGAGAGTCAGCTTGGGAGGGATGGATAGATTGGTAATGTTTCACTTAAAAATGTTTTAAAGATGTTAGAAAGATCAGCCCTGGCTGGTGTAGCTCAGTGGATTGAGCACAGACTGTGAATCAAAGGGTCCCCAGTTCGATTCCCAGTCAGGGCACATTGCCTGAGTTGTGGGCCAGGTCCCCATAGGGGTGCCTGAGAGACAACTACACATTGATGTTTCTCTCCCTCTCTTTCTCCTTCCCTTCCCCTCTCTCTAAAAATAAATAAATAAAACTTTTAAAAATGTTTTAAAGATGTCATTTCTCGTTTACCCTTTTCTTGAAATTCTTCTGTTCAGTTTCAACTTCCTCTAGAATTTAGAACTTCCTGAAAACCTGGCCCCAGTGCCTAGTCTTTATCCATCTGAGCTCTTGCAGGTCAGTAGGTCGTTAATATCTGATGACTTCCATGCTGATTTCCTGATTTAGGGCATTTTCATAAGAACTGAGGAATGGTAAAAAGAAAAGTAGATTCAACTCTTAAAACTAACAGTTCTACTATTGTGATAAGTAGTTGTAAGAACACCTACTTAACATGTACAAGGTAGTTCTCCTTGGTTGGTACTATGATTTTTATTTTATTTTCTGTTGAAGTGTAACAAATTTTTAACGAACAGCTTAATGAATGTTTATATATTTGCAACCAAACTAAGGAAAATTTCCTATTTTTTTATGAAAATAAAAGCTGCCTTCTGCTCCTTCCCAGCCACTGTTCTTCCCCACAAAGGTCGCCACTCTTCTGACCTCTATCACCATACTTTTGCTTGCTTTTGAACTTCATATAGGGAGAGTCATACATTATGTACTCTACTGTTTCTGGCTTCTTTTGTTCAACGTAAGGTCTGAGATTCCTCCATGGGTAAGCACTATTATCAGCCTCTAATTTACAGATGTAGAAAGCAGGATCAGGAGGTTTAAGTAGCTTGCTCAGAGTTGTGCAGCTGAACAGATTCGGGGTTTGAATCTAAGAGATCTGACTCCAGATTTGGCTGTCCTACTGCTGAGCTAAGAATAAGTGATGAACTTCATGCAACAGAGCATGTTTTCATGCCTTTATTTCATCTGAATCCTTGCTTTGCTGAAGCATTGTCATCATTAAAAAAACAACAGCAGCAAAAAAAGTCTCAGGGGAGTCATCTGCTTAACTGTAAATAGTACCTTATTTAACTTCCCTTTTGATAGAATGGGTATTTTTAGCTCTGCAAAAGATATGACTGTGCTGAAGGTTGACTGGGTGACCAAATGGAAAATCTGTGAGTTGGAAAGACATGTGGGACTATCTGGGGGAAGCTCAGGACATGAGGCACACGCAGCAATGCCTTTCTAATGTCAGCAGGGAAGGGCTTGGAAGTTTTGCCAGCGCGCATGGATTTTCCAGATCTCAGCCTCTGATGTTCAGAGCTCGTGTTTCTATTTCTTTATGCCTTGTCAAACATGTGCCTGCCTCATAGAGCTAGTCACTAGCAGTGTGGAGACAGAGAGCGTAGTGGCAAGGCGATGTGGTGCATAAACTAAGCTGCTGACATATAGTTCAGCTTTGAAGAGAAATGAATATTGTGCTGTGCACCCGGTTGATAGGATTTTTTAAAAATTGAAGGGGAGATAATTTCAAACTTACTGAAAGAATGTAATAATAGCATAAAGAACTTCCATAAAACCATTTACTCAGATCTCTAATTTCTACCATATGCTACATTTGCTTTCTTCTTCTCTCTCACACACGTGTTGTGGGTATATATACACACATAGACATATGTATATATGATTTTCTCTGAACCATTTGAAAACGTGGATTGCCTATATCAATCATCTCTTTATCCCTTAATACTTTAGAATGTAGTTACTTAGAACAAAGATGTTCGCTTATATATAACTATAGTACAACTATGGAATTCAGAAAATCTATCCATGATATAATGCTTTTAAACTAATCTAATATGTCCAATTGCAATTTTATCAGTTGTGCTAATAATTTCATCTATGGCATTCCCCCCCCCGCTATAGGTCCAATATAGGATCATGTATTTCATTTAGTTGTCATGTCTCCTTAGTTGTCTTTATCCTAGAAAAGTTTCTCATCCTTTTATAGAATATTCCCTCAATTTGGGCTTTTCTGATTTTTCCTCATGTTGAAAAACAGATTGTGCATTCTTGGCAGGAAAAGTCAATAAATGATGCGGTGTCCTTCTCATTGCACTACATCAGAAGATGCATTACGCTGTTTTGTCTCATTTATGATGTCAATTTTTGTCACTTGTCTAAGGTAGTGTCTGCCAGTCTGTTCACTGCAGAGTTATATTTTTCTTTGCAACAATCTGTGGGGAGATGCTTTGCGATTATGAAAATATCCTGTTCTCTTACTTGTACCCCACAGATTTCTTATCTGCTGGTAAGTCTTGCCTGAGTCAGTTTTTATTATAATGATTGCAAAATGGCAATTGTTTCTAATTCCAGCATTCCTTATATATTTCTTTTAAAACATTCTATTGAAAGAAGCACTGCACTTATTTATTTGCTTATCTATTATCAACAAGGACACATGATTTCTTATTTTATTCAGTGGGTGATAGGCCATTACCATTGTTTATTTCGGGGCTGAGATTTTCCGAGAGCAGCCTGCAGGAGTCCCTTTCAGCTGGCTCCTCTATCCTTTTGACATGGCTCCTGTCATTTTAGCCAACAGTTCCTTTCTTTTGGCACGAGGTGTTCTAGACTCATCTTACATCTTCTTTTCCCCAGGTCTGGAATCAACCACTTCTTCTAGGAGCTCTTTTGTTGTTGTTGTTGTTGTTGTTTTGTGAGGACTGATATTTCAAAATCGAGAGGTGGATGCTAGTTGTACTCATTCACTGCTACTGGAGTGTCCTTGTTTCTGGTCTTTTCAGGGCAGGGTCAGAAACCATGAATTTTAGAAATTACAAATTTTTTATTATGCTTCCAATTATATTCCTGCACCACAGAGTTCTGTTGGCTTCCCCAAATTTCCTTTTCAAAATCATTGAAGTATTTACTCATTTGCTTAGCACTATAATATACACAAAATAGTTTTAGAATGGCCATATCTATACTATGCAAAATAAATCTATTAAGAAGATTTCAAGATTTGTATGTATTTGTTGTTTTTAGACTAAATGTATGTATATAATGTAAGTATTCTATTCAAAGATTACTTGGAAAATATTTTCTCCTGCTTCCTCTTCCCATGATTGTTACTCATTTGAAATACTGTTGAATCTCGTTGCTTTTCTCAATTGAGTTCGAGTTATTCCTCATTCTTGTTGACTTATTTTTTCTGAATATGTAAAATATTATCATGATTCAAAAATTAAAACTATATTAAAAGATATATTTAGAGATGTGTTTCTTTTCCCCCTATCCCTTCTATCCCATTACTCATTTCCCCCACTCCTTAGAAGTAATCAATTTCATTTATTACTGATTTGCCATTCTAGAGTTTCTTTTTGCCAAGATAAGCAGAAAAAAAAGGGACTTTCCAAGAATTTAGCATGGTTCCTGCACCAGGATGATATGCAGTCTTCTCTTCTCTGTATAGGTCCAGTTTTAGTGTATGTGCCGCTGAAGTGAATACTTGATATGCTTTTAGCTATGGCTGAAAGTCAGGGTAGGTTGAAATAGGAGTAGAGCTTGTGCTAAAACTTCAGACGAGAGGGTACAGTGAGGAGAGAGGATTCCATGATTAGGAAGGCAGTGTAGTGTGATGCATAGGAGCGCGCCTTTAGAATGAGACAGGCCTGTTTTCAGTCTATGTTCAACCACTTATTAACTTGGTGTATAACCTTGGACCAGTCATTGAACCTCTCTGTACCTTCCCTCAAATGGGAATATTAGCACCTTCTTTATAGGACTATTTGGGTAAAAACGATGACATGAGAAATGTTTTACAACACTCAAAATACATAGCTGATACTTTAATGATAGCAATAATGACAAATCATCACATAATTAGGAGATGAGATCAATGCAGAGAAATGTATTTCATAGTACTGCATGGTCCTCGCAGATGAAACTCTTCAGGTGAAAAGACAACAGACTTAAATATTTGTGATTTTAGTATTCAAGTCTCAGCATTTCCCAGGAAAAAGTATATGAGGCAATCAGAAAATTGAGTTTATTTGAATAACGAAATCTATAAATTCCTTATACATTTTAAGACTGGAGTTGGCAAACATTTTCTATAAAGGGCCAAATGGTAAACAGTTCAGGCTTCGTCATAATCTCTGGCGCAACTGCAGTCTCTGTTGCACCTACTGGGCTCTGCCATTGCAGCACAGGAACGGCCATGTACAACATGAAACGATGTGTGTGGCTGGTCCAAATAAGTGAAACCTTATTTATGGGTGCTTTGATTTGAATTAGTATAATTTTCACATGTCACAATTATTCTTTTATTCTCCCAGCCATTTAAAAAGGTAAAGATCACTCATAGTGATCACTCATGAGCTATATAATAAAGTAGTTATGTGAGCCATTGTTTGCTGACTTCTAGTTTAAGAGAAGACTTATATTTTGATTCAAAACAGAAATAAGGACTTATACCATGTAGTTAAGAAATTAGACTAAATTGACTGAAAAAACTAAGTTTATTTTGAATTAAGTGATTTATAAAAAACCACAAAACTGTCAGTCTCAGAATATCTTCTTATAGAAATCTTTATCATTTGGGGTACTTTTACTTTAGTAGAACTAAGTTAATCACATTTAGCATGATCTTTATTCCAAGGAATATGGTACTCATATATTTCTTTTATTTTTCTTTTTTAAATATTTTATTATTTATTTTTAGAGAGAGGGCCAGGGAGGGAGAAAAAGAGGGAGGGGAACATCAGTGTGTGGTTGCCTCTTGCACATCCCCTACTGGGGACCTGGCTCACAACCCAGGCATGTGCTCTGACTGGGAATTGAACCAAGACCCTTTGATTCGCAGGCTGGCACTCAATCCATTGAGCCACACCAGCCAGGGCAGTACTCATATATTTCTAACTTTTTGATTACATAATTATCCAGAACTAATAACCAGCAAGATTGGAAATGTACAGTTCAAAGGGGCAGAGGATTCTAGGATGGAAGCTAGGATCTGTGAGAAGAGGCATGTAAAGCCAGAACAAAAGCAGAGATCTGGGAAAATAGACGTTTGAGATCTGGAAGCCATGATAGAGGCAAATAACAGCTTTAGTAGAAGTAAGCAAAAGTGAAGTGGAAAGGTAGGGGTTGTCAAAAAAGAGATTTTAGAGTTCGAAGGTGGTAGGTCATTTTCTTTCCTAGTTTTACTGAGATATAATTGACATATAGCATTGTGTAAGTTTAAGGTGTAGAGTGTATTGATTTCATACACTTATATATTGCAAAATGATTACCAAAGTGATAGGTCATTTTGGACAGCTATAACCCAAAACTCTTCTCATGAGGTCATCTCATCTGACCTTTCTTTTTCTAAAAATTTTTTTAAATCAGTCATTTGGTCTTGGGTTAGTTAGATCTATCTGAAGCTGAGTGTTTTGTGGAAAGAGCATGCATTTTACAATTATACCACCTCCATTTGAAGCCCAAATGTGCTGTTTATTAGCTGTGTTATTTTGGTTAAGCCATGTGCCACTGTGCTTTGATTTTCTCATTCACTAATGGAACATTAAATACTCTCCCTCTAGACTAGTTGCGAGGACTGAATGAAATAATTACTTAAAACTTTATGTGTGAACATTAGTTTGTTATTATGAATGTGGTGTGAAGTCAGTTTTGGGAGGGTCAGCTACACAGATATCAGAGTTTCTGACCATCGCAGTGGTGCATACAGCTCAAAGAACTTTGAATCCAATGCTAAGACTTTGGGGAAGGTGGGATGCCACCTTGGAGTTCTGCTGGTATCTGTGATGAGAAGGCAGAGTTCTGTGCATATATGGGATGAAATAATGGAAGACACTGTAATTGTGGTCTGAAATGGCTGGGGACTTCTGAGTTTAATAATGTTGTCAATGCTTATCTTCCAAAAAATATGTAATGCCTTCTTCTTTGCTATTTTCTTTTTAAATTCTCACCTGAGGGTATTTCCATTGATTTGGGGAGGCGGGGTCGAAAGAGACAGAGAGAGAGATAAACATTGATGTGAGAGAGAAACATGGATCAGTTGCCTCCCTTATGCCCCCGAACAGGAATTGAACTCTCACCCTAGATATGTGTCCTGACTAGAAAGAGAACCCACGACCTTTCAGTGTTTTGGACAACGTTCTAACCAACTGAGCCATCCGGCCAGGGCTCTTCTTTTCCATTTTTGGCATTGATCTCCAAAGTCAGATGAGAGACAGTTCTAAGAGTTGTAGAGAAAGGTATTAATGACTCAGTAAATACAAGTATAGAAATAATGCCTCTTTTTTTTGGCCTCCCTAGTCCTTTGTGCCTGTGTAGCACTTTTAGCAATATTATTAATTTCTATCAAGTTATTATATGATTATCAAAGTATATTAGATTTCAGACATTTGTCTCAGCTTGTGCATTCATTTTTTATCTACTTAGGAAGCTAAGGCTCAGGTAACCTACAAGATATATAATCAATGTCTCCCACTTTGCCTCTATATCTGGTTTACCTTGGAGTGCTCTTCTCCACATTATTATGCTGATTTTCCTGTCTCTTCATCCCAGATCCTTATCTGCTGCCCCTGATGATTACATAGGCTTTGACTTTTCCCTTGCTCACCTGGATTCTCACCTTGCTGCCTGCTGACTTCTGGTAATTGCCTTTCCTCTCTCTGCCTGGGCACTATTCTGGTGCCTTTTGTGGCTACTCACAGGCCCAGACGAACCTAGATTTTTGAGACTCTGCCTTTTAATTTACTGGTAAGATTCATGCATGTCTTTAAAGTCTTTCATTTAATTAGTTTTATGTAATGTTTATTTTCAATAAAATTATGATAATGTATTAAATGAAAAATAATATGTGAGACTGAAATTTGTATGGTGTAGTTGATTGAAGAAAAATATATTCAGGCTATATAAAGTCATAGAATAAAAATTGAGAAGAAAGAGTTACAAATGTTCACATTCTCAAATGATTTCAGAATGGTTAGGTGACAGAATATTACAGATTTTTTTTCTTTGTTTCTTTGAACTCTAATGTTGTGTTTGATCTCGCTTATGTTTCTACGAGTCGTGTGTTGTGGTTACCTTTTTTGTTTTGTGGCTTATAAGGCTGATATGGACTTATATTATAACAATGCCAGCTCAATTATTAACTTTCTGTTTTTTTTGCTTTATAATTCACTATTTGTAATGATAAATGGTAAGCTCTTTTTGAATGGGCATTCTTGTGTCATTGGCATAAAACATATTAGTAGTTACTACTACAGTGAATATAGCAGTGTTCTTAACATTTTGGGGTGAGAAGAACCTATTGTGAGTTTTGGAATATTAGCAATAAAATTAAAAAATTAAAAAATGCTCAACCTTTCCAGGTTAGTATTTTATAAGATTTTATTTTCTTTTTGCAATATTATGAAGATGCTGGGGTACATGAAATCAGTTCTTCTCTTAACTCTTGGATTCAATGATCCATCAGGTCGATGATTCAGATGGCATTCTTCCTCCTCGCAAGAATGGCGAATACACATACTTTTGTCACATAATAGCAGCAGTCCCTGATATTTCCATCCTGTCATTCCTCTGAAGGATTTGTGACACCCGAGGCAGAACGTTGCCTTCATTTTGCTCCATTTCTTACCTCTGTGCAGGAACTTGTGCATCCTTTGCAGGGTCGTCACTTGGAAAGTTTTCTGGAGTTCCTGTTCCTAAAATCCCTTCAGAAATTCTTAGTGCTGTCTTAGGGAGTCCTAGGCTGCATTTTGAGACTGCAACAGAGATGTATTGTATACAACTCAGATGGATTTTTAAAAAATAAATTTGAAATTTCTCCTTAGGTAAAAGTTCTTCTCACCTAGAAGATATAAATGTGAAATGATAGTATAAAATCATTCTTATTGGATCCCCAAATAGTAAACACACCTGTCTTTTATTAGGTATCAATTTTCTTAGCTAAGTTCTACTAAGTCTTGAGTCACTGCATTTGTAACTAAGGTTTTAAAAATATAGCCAGTAGAAAAAGCTCAAGCTCTATTCTTATGTCATGGTCTTCATGCTGAAATGATTCAATAGTCATTTATGGCGGAACTTTTCTCTGCAGGCATTGTGCTAGATACAGGGCTTACAATGGTAAATAAGACCATCTCCTTTCCCAAGGATATTACAGTTCAGTAATGGAGCCTGAGAAGTAAATGAACAATTGCACTGTGGTAATGCTGAACTTGGCAAATGACTTGATTTTCCTAAGCCTCAATTTTCCTGATCTGTGACATGAGACACTCATTCAGGTTGTTAAAATTAAATGAGGTAGTAAATGTAAAGTGCTTAGCTTAGAGCTCAAGCATATGTAGCAAGAAATATTATAGAAGCATGGCACCTTACCTAATCCTGGTTGAGTGGGCTGGGGGTGATGTCAGGAAAAGCTTCTCAGAGGAGCTGGTGACTGATGGAGCTGAATTCTGGATGATAAGGAAGAAGAATGGTTGGAGGTAAGATAGTTGTCTTTTGCACCTTGGTATTCCATCTCAAAGTGAGCATTAAACTGCTTTGTTAATATGTTAATGCATTGTATATAATACCTCAAGAACATGAAAAGTAATGTTATGCAGTTCTATTTTATATTAAGTGTTATCCTTAATTTTCTTCTAGAGAATTAAAGATGGCAGCATAATTGATTCAGTTAAAACTATCTGTGTGGGAGATCACATTGAATGTATAAATGGAGAAAATATTGCTGGCTGGCGTCATTTTGAGGTTGCTAAGAAGTTAAAGGAATTAAAAAAGGAGGAATTCTTTACCTTGAAGTTAATAGAACCTAAGAAGGCATTTGGTAAGTCATTTTTATGTGTGTGTGTGTGAGATGTTCCTTTCCCCCTATTTTCCTTCCTTCCTTCCTTCCTTCCTTCCCTCCTTCCTTCCTTCCTTTATAAAAATCTTTTTATTACCATTGTTTATACCATAATTATATGTTTTCAGGGCTATCTCTGTGCTGATACTTTTTACATCTTTTATTAAATTTTTTTTCAATTCCAGTTTACATTTAATATTATTTTGTATTAGTTTCAGGTGTACAGCATAGTGCTTAGACAGCCATATACTGTATGCACTATTCTCTCTGGTATTCCCAGTATCCCTGACTTAGCTCTCTAAGGGAACTGAGTACTTCAGGGTGGTTAGTACTGTGGTGTGGTGACATGCCGCTAGTATATCAGTTAACAACATAGGAAATAATAGAATAATAGACAGTACTACTTATAAGGAAAACAACCAATAAAGGGAAAAAATGCCTAGAAGGATATTCTCTCAAAAAGGCTTTTGGACTTATGAAATCTTTGAATCTGATGTGGTTGTTCCAAGCTAAGAACGTCACATTGTATTGTGTTCATCTTCCTGAGCAGTACGATTTTTGTTAGCTCTCTAAACTATATCAACTGTCCTTCATGGTCCTCAATAGCAAAATCTTTAGTCACACACAGAATTGGTATTTAAAGTAGTTATCTAGTCTATTTTAAAGACTTCCTTCAATACTTTTCTCCCATTGGCATTTTGAATTGGCAGGGTGGAACAGTATGGAATTACTTTGGTGTGACATCTGTATTGCTTGGTTTTAGCCATGGCAGCTGTGTTCCGACTCTTGTTCAAACCCCCAGGGCCATCTCATCTCCAGGAAAATGTGCCAGCTTCTCTCACAACCCAGCACTATTTTAATAAGCCAAATGATACCCTAGTGTTCATCAGTGTTAAAATATCTTCAGAATCCTACTGGGCCTGCCTTTACTCATCCACGACCCCACCCACTTTATGTTCTTTCCTTTGCTCGCACAACACAAATAGTCCTTGTAGTTTGTCTCTACAGGCTATTTTCTCAGGGTAGTTAGTGACAGTGATGGGAGAATGCAGTGGGTCTGGGGAATTACATTTCTGCTTTCTTAAGCAAATAAGTGGCAGATCCTAGCCATCTGGAACTGGAAATTTTTTCCTGCTTCCAAGTGATTTTGTGCCCTTTAATAGAAATACTCTGTAGGTTACATTACTTATGGGAGACAGAGTTCCAAGAAGATATAAGAAAAGAATGGTTTATGCCAGTACTGCTCCTGGAGGCACCATTCCAGAAACCACTGCTGTAGATATGGTGATGGTACCCAGTGCACTGTGGCATCTGAGCTCACTTCTAACCAAGGAAGGTGGGCCAGTACTTAGATTTCTGACCAGCAGCTCCTTTTGAAGTGGCTTTGCTTAGTAACAAACTTCCCAGGTGTCATAACATATAAATTGGTAGCATATATCCCTGACTGGTGTCACTCAGTTGGTTTGGCCTCATTCTGCAAAGTGAGCGGTTGCTGGTTCAATTCCTGGCCAGAACACATGCCTAGGTTGCAAGTTCAGTCCCCAGCTTGTACAAGAAGCAACCAATTGAGGTTTCTCTCACACATCAATGTTCTCTCCTCTCTTTCTCCCTCCCTTCCCCTCACTCTAAAAAGAAATAAATTAAATCTTTAAAAAATTGATAGCATGTATGCAGTTTGAGAGAGATATTCTTATTTTATTTATTTTTTGTAAATCAAAGTCATTCTCATTGTATAACCCAAGGAAATCTCTACCATTCAATCTTGTTTTCCAGAATTAGTCTTTTCCTATTTTTCTCTGTTGCCTCATAAGAATTGCATGAGCAGGTTTGAGAAGGACACTGGGTACAGTTTTCCTAATGAGGGTGTATTTATTTCAGCATTCCAAATTCTCCTGGTGCAGTGGGTTAAAATACCTGGAGGTTGGTTTTGGGAGAATGACAGGTTTTTATTTTCCAAGGTTTCTATGACAGCTTAACACAACTTAAGTCTACTGGTCTACAAGCATTTTCCACTCTGTGGGTTGGCCCTTGCCTCTGGGGCCCAGCCTGGGGACTTTTCTCTTAGAAGTAGGCCATGCTGCACTGCTCATTCTTCAGCCCTTAATTTTGCAGTTTATCTTTTTGCCTCTGAAATAAAGGCAACACTAATTTGTTCCTTATCCTCTGGCTTCATACCAGCACTTGGCTCTTTGCCAAGGAGGGGGAGTGTACATCAGGGGGTACCTGGATGACCAGGCTTCCCCCAGTTTCCTCAGTCCCAGTCTTCTCTTTTGCTGTTTTCTTCATTCCTGTGTTTTTCTAGCATTATCTTTGATGTAGTGATTCAAATTTCATAGTTTATTTTTTATGATTATCTGATTCTCTGGCATCTTGGATTTGTACCAGGAGAAAGGGCCACTCTAGGTGAGGTAGAATTTTTTCTCTGATTCAGATAGGCTATCTTGGCTGAAGCTAAGTATTTCTGGGATTTTACCAAAAGCTGTCAGAAATGGCCACGCACCAGTATTTTCTTTCCTTTTTTAAATCCTCATCCGAGTACAGGCTTATTGATTTTAGAGAGAGAGGGGAAGGGAGACAGCAAGAGAGGGAGAGAAATATTGATGTGAGAGAGAAACATTGATTGGTTGCCTGTGGTATGAGTCCTGACTGAGGACTGAACCCACAGTCTAGGCATGTGCCCTGACTGGGAATTGAACTTGTGACCCTTCCATCTATGGGACAATGCTCCAACTACCTGAGCCATACTGGCCAGGGTGCCAGTATTTTTTTTATCAGTTTTCCTAAATCTTTAGGAAAGCTGATAAGAAAATGCAGAGTCATGTGGATTGTGTGTGTGTCCCAAAATACAGGAAGGAGTAGTGTAGTTAACTGCTTTGTAATGATGTAACATGGATAATGAGCACAACTTCTCAGGCATGAATGGGGTCCACCTGCTCCCATTTCTATATTTAGGTCTACCACTAGCTACATCCTACTTCTAGGGCCATTATATGTGTCAAGATTTTCTGAGAGCTATGGAATAAGCACCTTCTAATTTAGGGACAAAGATTTTTTTTTCTTTTTTTTCCCCTGAAAGTCTGAACATGTAGATCTTAGAAACAAAGACTGTCAATCCAGCCTTGGGAAGAACCAAGGTGGTTTCAGGGATGTGTGAACCAGGAACCCCTCATGGTACTGGCTTAATGGACTCCTTCCTGTTATTTTCTGAGTTCATGTTACTTTGCTCAGGATTCAAATTCCTAGGCTAGAGGGGCACCTGATTAGGTCATATGCCCATCTTGATAGCTGGGAATGTAAGCTACGTGATTGATAGGCCCACCAAAATCACACAGAACAGTGAAGGGGAAGTTTCCTTTTGGGTAGGAAAAAGGCAGATGCCCACACTACCATTCTCCTAAGCTGATGCCTTGTACTTTAGGCAGAGCAGTGTTAGTTTTCTCTTGATTTTGACTCTAGCTGTGAAGGATACATTCAGTCTGGGAGTATCAGAATAAATCTGGAGGGATGAGGGCATTGTCAGTTGGCTTCGGGTAACCAGACTTAAGGAATTTTCTGCTAGGTGTTGGATACTGCCAGTTGTCTGGCATTGGGCTATCTAGAGGTCATGACAGACCAAAGCTTTTTCTTAGGGGAGGAGTAAAGCTTTGTTCTTTGTGCTGGCTACCAGGTTTGGAAGGGGACTTGCTCCACAGATATGAACTACACTTCTGGGAAGGTCTTTCATTTATGTATCCCACAGATAATTTGAGGATCTGCTGTGTTTCACATACTCTGCTAGTCATAGCAGATGCTGAGAAAAAAAGACTAAGTTATAGTTCCTGTCTTTTTAGGGGCTCACAGGAGAATGTTATGTACTGAATTATGTCCCCCTAAAATTCATATGTGGAAGTCCTAATTTCCAGTACCTTAGAATGTGACTGTATTTGGTGACAGTGTTTTTAAAGAGGTAATTAAGTTAAAAAGAGGTCATTAGGGTGGGCCCTGATCCAATATGACTGACGTACTTATAATAAGAAGAAATTTGGAGCTGGAGACATAGAGGGAGAAAGCCATGTGAACATGAATACAGTCATCTGCAAGCCAAGGAGAGAGGCCTCAGAAGAAAGCAACCCTGGTAGCAGCTTGATCTTGGACTTCTAGCCTCCAGAACTATAAGAAAGTAAGTTTAAGCTTGGAGTTGTTTTGTTATGGAAGCCCTTGGAAAGTAACAAGGCCAGTAAGCAAACAAAACAAACAAACACACAAACAAATGGTGTAATTTCTTTGACTATGGCAGTAGATCTTGTGCTCCCTAACAATCTGGAGGGCACAGGTTTGGTATCTTAGTGGTCCTTTGGCCTTGGGAAGATAGCAAGAACATACTGATATATTTTCATTCAGCAGATGTTTGAGTAATTAGTATATGTTGGTCATAGGGTGCTAGTTGTTGGTATACTAGTCACTGTTTATTGGAGAGCCTGCTACATGCCATCATCATACTACATGCTTGGTATATCCATGAATAAGATCCAGTTCTTACCTTTAGGATGTTCATGTCTAGTGGGAAGAGATGGATATGAAAAGAAATAAAGTCAATGAAGGCTGTTAGAGGTAGGAAAACATACTAGAGGTATAAAAGTGGGAGACATTAAGTCTACCTTAGGAGTTTCCTGGAAAAGAGATTTGAGATGAATCTTAAAAGAGCAGGGAAGTTTGTCCTAGGGAGAAGGAACCGACTAGCGAATGCATAAAGGTATGGAGTGATGTTATATATCTGGGAATATGATGATGTGTGTCAGTGTGATTGGGGTACAGGTTATAGGTGGTTGTGTGGCAAGAAACGAAGCTCAAGTGTCAGTAGAGACCAAATTTTCAAGGGCCTCATTATGAAGATAAAGAGTAGGCAATGAAAGACTAATGAAAGGGTTTAGGTAGGGGAGTGACACGATGAGACTTGATTTTAGAAGGATATTTTGGAGACTTGTCAGTGGAGGGGTAGGTTATAAGTAGTTAGGAAATCCGTAAAGATGCAGTTGTGTTAGTTGAGGAGACAGTAGAGGAAATGCTGAATTAAGGCCAGGAGATAAGAAATCGTTCAGAGGAATGGACAGTGGTGTGCTGGAGCCGTTTTTGCTCATCTCTTCCCAACTCTGTGTGCAGAGACATCAAGTTGGCTGCCTGAAATTGGCTATGGTGGGGCGTTTACATCACAGAAACAGGCAAGTGATGTTAAGTTGGGGCTTTTAGCCTGGAGAGCTGGCTGTTAAACATTCACCTGCATACCACTGAATATTAAGAAGGTAGAATTGGTAACCCATTGGATGTAGAGGTAAAAGAAAAGAAATCACAAGCCGCAACACACAGATTTGTTAGGGACTGAGTGTGGTGCTATTCTTTGAAATAAGGAATATTGGAAAAAAAGGATTTGGGTGAGGTGATAGGGAAGAGGTTAAACTTACAGTACGGTTTTGGGACAATTCAGTTGAAAACCTGGAAGCGGTAGATGGATCTTGAGAACTGGGGCCTAGAGAGTGGGATTCAAGGGTACAGTCATGTGCTGCTTAACAACAGGGATACATTTCGAGAAGTGTGTCATTAGGCAATTTTGCAGTCATGCAGACATCAGAGTGCACTTGTACAAACCTAGATGGTATAGTCTACTACACACCTAAGCTATATGTTATAGCCTATTGCTCTATAGGGGAGGAAAAATAATTTTTCTTCTACCCTTTTGAGTTGTTGGCTGAGACATCCTGTAATAAAAGATTCACAGGAGAATAAACAAGCAAAAGTTTAATAACATGCATACCTCCTGTATATAGAGACCCAGGAAAAACTGAGTAACTCATCATAGTGACTGAAGCCACCACCTTAAATACCATCTTCATCTGAAGACAAAAGAAGCTGTTGGGGGTGGGGCGGGGAGATCAGTTATGGGAGGTTACCAGGAAAAGTGCAGCAAACAAAGGTAAGATTGTTGTGCAAATTTAAGTCCTGAATTGTAAGTTTCTAGACATATGGTCGTCCCCCTTTTGTGGTACAGCTTGAAAGATACTCTTACAAATGGAGATTTTTCTTCTAAATGGAAATATCTTCTGCAAAGAGTAACTTCTGCTTGGTTTTCAGAGTTTCTTCCATGTCTGCCGTTTCTTAAAATTAACCTCCTAAAATGATCCTTATGCCAAACGGATATATTCTGGGGTGGCCACTTCTGCTCCCAGCAGAAGTTCCCCTATTGCTCCCAGGCTACAAACCTGCACAGCATGTTCTGTACTGAATACTGTAAGCAGCTATAATGTAACTGTGAAAAGATCCTCACTCAGTTCCCAAAGCCAAATTTGTGAGACAGGTGCTGGGGAGAAGGAGGTGATTTATTAGAGATGATGGCAATTCAAGATGGGGTACTTTTCCCCTCAAAAACCCAACTTAATAATCTCAATGCAGGCAGAGACTTTTATAAGGATGGAGAGGGAAAGCAGAGCAAAGAGACTGGGGAGGGGAATGTGAAGTGCCACCTCTCCTAAGAAGGGGGAGCGTGAAGGAGGGAGAGGGCTGTAGGGGTGTGCATCGGCTGCTTCTTGAGCTTCCTCCCCTCATTAGGCTGCTATCTCTCTTCAAACAGGAACTTGTAGATTTACTGTGGACAGCTGTGGATCCTCGGGGCTGGGCCAAGCAGCCCTTTCTCCCTGCCCCTGACCCCCAAACAAACTTCTCTAAGCTGTAAAAGAAAGCTAGATAAGAAATGAAAACACAAAGCTTTATTTACATACTCTAAGAAAACCGAGGGTTGGCTACAGCCTGGAGAGAAAGCAGAATACACACCCTTTATTGCTTAATTGAAATGTTAAGTTATGTTTATAGTAACACAATGGCAAGTATTTGTGTAATTGTGCTGCAACAATGTCACTAGGGACAGGAACTTTTCAGCTCCATTGTAATCTAAGGGATCACTGTCATATATGTGGTCCATTGTTGACCAAAAGGTTAAGTGGTGCATGACTGTAATTTGAAGCCATGGAAATGGATCTAATTACTCATAATAATAAATGAAAATGATGAAAAACAGAGCTGTGGAGAACCACTGCATTCACGGTGTAGAAAGAAAAGCCAGCGCCGTGAGGAATGGCAGACGAGGAGGAATACAGCCACGTAGGCGGCCTTTACCCAAGCACTCAACAAGTCACTTGTCCTGAGAGCAGACGCTCCATTGCAGCTGTCCTAAGTTGGCTGTGGGGCTCTGAGGGAGGAGCAAAGACCTTTCTGAAACATACTATCAGAATCTCCTGTGCTGCTTTAAAATCAGTTTTTCTGCCAGTGGTTCTTAACCAGTGTGTTTAGAACACAAAGTAGAACAGAATTGATGCTTTCATAGTGCTTTGTGCCTAGTAAGGATGGGTATTATTTCTATTACACTGTTTCTGTGCATATGCGTGTGTATGTTTCACTTTTATTTGTAAATGTGTGTCTAAACATGTATATTTACATATGTGTATGTATTTATGGGTCATGATATAATCTATAGATTTCTCACTCTGTGTCATAGCAAAAATCATAGGAGAGCCACTGTTGAAATGACTCCCTTGTTGAAAATCTGCAGTTTAATCAGAAATCTCTCCCATACCTAGTATGGTCTCTCTTGGTCAGCTGCTTTCTGATACAAATTTTCCTTCTTCTAGCCATGAGTTGATGGCAACCTTCCTGGTCCTTATCAAGTATCGGCTGGAATGTCTCTAGCAGTATTTTCTCTTTTCTTTTCTTTTTTTTTTTTTTGGCCATGACACACTTCCTTCTCTGTTGCCAATGAAAAGGAACATGTCTCCACAATGAGCTCAACCCTGCAGACTCTGCCCTGTAAACCTAGGTTTTCCCAAGGCTATGAAAGTTCACTCTTCCATTTAACTGGCTTAAGGACCATACTAGTTCAACTGGTTTGTTTTCCTATGAGGCCTTTAATTGAAGAAAAATAATTACTTAATGTATGATGCTTTGCTTTAGTTTTACTTAGAGGAATCTCTATGTGGTTTATCCTGGAGAAGATTTTTAAATTTGTAATTGTTGCCCTTTATGGAAAGAAGTGGAAGGGGGCCTGAAATGTTTCTGCAAAGGGTTTTGAAAATAAGAAATGGACCTGAAAGAAAGTTTAACCCTTAAAGCATTGATAGTCTTTATTTTGGGGTTAGATTTTGTAACAGACCTCTGGACTATGTCTTCTTTTAGAGGTTTTATTTCTGTGCCATGTGCCCATCAGAATAGGATGTTCAGTATGTGGATTATGTCTGAGTCCTTTGAGTCATTCACAGCTGGAAAACTCAGCCCCCGTCTTCATGATTCAGCTTAACTGATGTACTCATTTTTAAAGACTAAGTGTATTTGATTTTAAAGAGAAACTTTGGCTTTTAAGCTTTTTTTAGATATTTCAAACATTTAAAGGTATTTTCTATTATTCATGCTATTTCAAACAACAAATGCTTTTGGTACTTTTTCATATGTACTGAATTCCACCAAATATCCTGGGGGAATATGAAAAAAGTTACAAAAGAGACAACAAATGTGCAAGTCATTAAGTACCTAGACTGTGCCACGTACAGCTGTGTGATAAGGTGACATTGTGTAATTACTTAACTTTTCTGTGCTTTGCTTTCCTCACACATAAAACTGAAGAAGATGATGATATCAACCACTTCGGGCTGTTGTGAGTTTTAAATTATTAAGCATCTGAAAAAAATCATAGAATAGTCCTTGATGCATAGTATGTCTTCAGTGCAAGTCAGCTGATATTCCTACTGTTGTTATGCAGGTGTAACCTTTTCTTTAAGGAGTAGTTTTAGAAACAAGATGAACCTATGTGAGGAAAAACAATGTGGTGAGTTGCTGATTAGCAAGTATTTGTAGATCCTGGAAAGACAGATGGTAATACCGCCATTCCATATTGAATAGTGAAATATATCATTTTATCATCGTCATAGCTGCAGTTCACTAAGTACTTGTTAAGTAGGAAATCATTTAATCCTTTCTGAAAGGATAAGCAATTTGTTCAGAGTTTTGAAGCTAGCTAGTGAGAGACAGAGGTGGGCTTATAACGACGCAGTAAGTTTCCGCAGCCAGCTCTCCAGCAGCTGGTATGTTGTCAACATGTTTGTTGTTCTCAAGGAGCTTACAATTGACTTAAAGAAGCGGATACATTAAGAACCAAGTTATTCTATTAATAGCAGCAATAGCTACCATTCATTGAATACTCATTAGAGACAATATGGCATCGTGTTCTAGAGTATAGGGTCTGAGCCAAACTGCTTGGGTTTGATTCCTGTCTCTGCTGCTTATTACCTGTGTGCCTTTGGGCTACAGTTACTTACTCCCCTTGTGTCTGTTTACTTACCCACAAAGTGTTGTGAGGATTCAGTGAGTTAATGTATGTAAAATACTTAGAGTGGTGCTTAGCCCACAATGCCACCTAAGTGTTAGTCATTGCTCCTAGGACTGCTGCTGTTAGGGCCTGATTTAATCCTCATGCCATTCCTATGAAGTTTTCTAGATAAGGAGACTGAGGCTTTGGGCAGTTAAATACCTCACTGAGGTCACTCAGTGGTGGGTGGGAAGTGCAAGAATAGTACTCCAGTCTTCTTTGCTCCCCAGGCTTTTGCTCTTAAACATATGTGACTGCCTCTTTAGAACTGTGATATGTGCTGTGATGCAGATTTAAACAAAATGAAATTCCACTGAAAGCTGATTTGGCCATGATTGGGAAGGGTTCTAAGGCTTAGAGAGTGATGGTGGCTAGGAGAAGTGGTAAGATTGGGAAGAACTTCCCCATATGCAACAGATGATTTTGGCAAGTCCCACTATTACTGGGGACCAGGGCCCATTCCCATGTAACTTCTCTTGAGAGGTGACAGGATGCCTGATAGAGTCGAGTAGGGATATTAGAGCTGTCAGAGCTGTGGCCTTGCAATCTGAGGTGAAAGGCTCCCTGTGCCCTTGACTTGGCACACTGACTTGGACATAGAACTTCGGGGCAGAGTCTGTGTAAACTGAGCCTAACATCAGCCCTCCAGATCTTGAGACAGGGAGAGAGCCTTCTCAAGCATTACCGAGACGCAAACCTGTGGTGCAGGGAGCTTAAAGTTAGATTCAGTCTGACATTTTCCCCCCCAAAATTGTGAAGTAAAATCCAAATCCACTACAGATGTTTCAATGGGTGTTCAGAGAAGGGAAAGACATAAGTAGGCTGGACTAGGTGAGAAAGATTCCTAGAGAAGATTGCACTTGAACTTGGCGATGGAAAATGGGAAACTATAGACAAGGAAGGACGGTTTCCTGTGGGAAGTGTTCAGGACAGTAAGGAACCTAGCCTTGGAGGGACTGCAGCAAATCGGCATGCAAAAGTAGCTCCAGGCCTTATTAGGAGGACCTCTGGAAAGTAGGAGGGGGACCTGACCTTGTCTTAGAGGATACTAGGGAATCATTTGGCTACTAGAACTGAAGAATGACATGATAAAATGGGTTTTAAGGAATTGATCCTGGAAGAACAATGTGACTATATTTGATTAGAGGAGAACCCATGTAAGAGGCTGTTGCAACAGTTTGGGGGTAAATGATAAGAACTGGGATTAGGGGCAGCCGTGGGAATTTGAAGAAAAGAAAAAAGTCTGGGTAATATTGCAAAGGCAGAAATGGCGGTAGGGGGTACATTGGCGATGGTTAGCTAAGGCAGGGAGGAGAGAAAGTTGAAAAGAAGCAAAGGTGGCTCCCAGGATTTTTATCCTCAGAGCCGGTGATAAAAGCGATAATTGGCAATGAGGCAACTGAGATGTAGAACTGGTTTGGGGAATGTCAGGGAGAAAAGTTCAGTTTGAGATGTTTTATGTATTGTCTGATGGTGGCACTTTCTTTCATGTTTTTTTTTTTTTTTTTGACAATGTGTTAAAGTGCTTACAATGACAAATTTGGGGGTGGAACATGCCACTTAATCTTTTTATGTCATAGAGTTTGTTCTGTCCTTCCTATACCTACGTAGACACGGGTTTGGCATCTGCCAGAAAGATATTATGGGAAAAGATAAATGAAGAAGCAAGTTCTTTTGTGGGGTGTGGCGGGTGTGTTAGGCGAATACTAGTGTAATGGACAAATGTGTGTCCAATGAGAGACCCAGCTGGATAAAGACCCAGACTACATATGCACTCTTTTCTACTCTAGTTGTTGTTGACCTAAGAATGTCCAAATTTGTAGAGAGTTTATTTTTTTAAGATTTTATTTTTATTTATTTTAGAGAGAAGGAAAAGGAGGGAGAAGGAGAGAGAGGGAAACATTGATCTGAGAGAGAAACATTGATCAGTTGCCTCTTGCGTGCCACCAACCAGGGACCTGGCCCACATCCCAGGCATGTGCCCTGACAGGGAATTGAACTGGTGACTTTTTGGTTTGCAGGCCTGTGATCAATCCCTGGGCCACACCAGGCAGGGCTGTAGAGAATTTTTTAAAAATATATATTTATTGATTCCACAGAAAGAGAAAGAGGAAGGAAAGAGAGAGAGAGAGACATTGATGTGGGAGAAACTGATTGCTTGCCGCCCACACATGCCCCAACGAGGGACTGAACCCACAACCTATGTACATGGCCCTGACTGGGAATCAAACCCACAACCTTTCAGTATATGGGACAATGCTCCAACCAACTGAGCCACCCCAGCCGTGCTATAGAGAATTTTTACAAAAATTTATTTAAGCCAAACAGAGGATATCACATGCCAGGAGGCAAGATCTCAACAGACTGAGGAAAATGGTTCTCAGGATGACCATTTGCACCTCCTCTTATGCATTTGGAATTACGGAGGGAACATGAGGAAGAATACGTGAGTGTGGGAGGAAGCAAAGTGGGGGTTGGATTACCCAGGGTAGTTAACGGGATTCTGTGCCCACTTGAGCGTGGTTTCTCTCCTTACTGGTCTGATGGGAGGCATTTCAAAGGTGTGTTTACCTAGGTGCAAGGAACCCATGGACAGGGCTTGCTTAAGGCAAAGATAAACCTTTTACTACAGAAGTTATGTGCCTGGGGGTGACCTGCCCATTTAGGACTTTATGGTTAGATCACTCTGTGAGGTTACTTCCTGTACAACCCCTTTCATCCACATTGTAAACTCTCATTAAAAGAAAATGTAGTAAATGCTCATGTTTTTATTTGAGAAAAGTGCAGTTATCATAATTTATAATACTAATAACTTTGTGACCTATATTTCCCAAAATACTTCCCCTAAAGAAGTGATTAGAAGGGAAGGGTTTACAGGAACACATATAGAGGACACCTGGACAAAACTAGGGGGGTTGGAAAGGGGAGGGAGGAGGGGAGGAATGGGTGGGCGGGCTGGAATGGGAATAAAGGATAGAAACTGTACTGAATAAACTAAAATAAAAAAAAGTGATTAATTTCTTAGAAGGATGTTTAGGGAGAGTTTGGAATGAATATCAAACTAGTAGGTAGATAATAGTATTCAGCTGTTTTTAAGCTTAGCAATTAAAATCAGAATGTATGATGGTATAAAAAATAATGTTAGAATTTAAGCAGCTTCCTTAAATTGTCTGAACAGTATGAATATAATGTAACTTATTAGAAAACCAGTAATTATACTAATAATATATATTTTACCAGAAAGTATACCGTGAGAAATGTCTCATAATTATAGGAAAATGCATTTAAGAAATGGTGCTCAAAATTGTGATTGGAGTATGTTTTCAGAAAATGTTAAGTGGATAAGCAATTCCCTTTATTTGTGAAAATAATGTTTGATATAGCATGTGGAAAGGCAGATTATAAAACAATGTACAGTACTTTCCCATTTGTAAAAGCCATCTTTAAATGTAGAAGAAAAATTACCTCTGCATATATGTATATTGCAATATTAACAGTTCTTATCTTTAGGTGGTGAGTTTATAAATAATTTCTTTCTTTAGGCTTCTTGTATGTGTGTGTTTTATGTTTTATATGTAAAATGAACAGACTAACTTTCATAACCAGAAAACATTTATTTTAAAAAAGGAGGCTAGATCCACAGAACAGAATGGAGAGCCCAGAAATAAGCCCACATCTTTAGAGTCAATATTCGACAGAGGAAGCAAACACATACAATGGGCTAAAGATACTTTATTCAATAAATGGTGTTGGGAAAATTGGACAGATATGTGCAGGAAAATGAAACTAGACCACCTTCTTACACCACACACAAGAATAAATTCAAAATGGATTAAAGACTTAAGTGTTAGACCCAAAACCAAGAAAAATCCTAGAAAAAAATGTAGGCAGCAAAATCTCAGACATTTTTGCATCAATGAACTAAAAAAACAATCCACAGAATGGAAGAACATATTTGCCAATATGTTATTACATCTAATAAGGGGTTAATATCCCAAATTTATGAAGAACTTACAAAACTCAATGCCAAAAAAAAAAGCAATTAAAAAATGGGCCAAGGACCTGAGTAGACACTTCTCCAAAGAGAACATACAGATGGCCAATAGACATATGAAAAGATGCTCAACATCACTAATCATAGAGAAATTCAAATTAAAACCACAGTGAAATATCACCTCACACCTGTCAGAATGGCTATCATTAATAAATCAACAAAGAAAACATACTGGCGAGGTTGTGGAGAAAGGGAAACCCTTTTGCACTGTTGGTGGGAATGCAGATGGGTGCAGCCACTGAGGAAAGCAGTATGGACATATCTCAAAAAATTAAAAATGGATCTGCCTTTTGACCCAGCAATCCCAGTTCTGGGAATATATCCAAAGGAACCCAAAACACCAATTCAAAAGAACATAAGCACCCCTATGTTCATTGCAGCATTATTTACAATCACCAAGATACGGAAGCAGCCCAAGTGTCCACCAGTAGATGAGTAGAAACAACTGTGGGACATTTATACAGTCAAATACTACTCGGCCATAAAAAAAGAAGAAAATTTTACCCTTTGTGACAGTATGGATGAACATGAAGAACATATGCTAAGTGAAATAGCCAGTCAGAGAAAGACAAATACCATATGATTTCACTCATATGTGGAATATAATGACCAAACTGAACTAACAAGCAAAATAGAGACAGATTTATAGATAGAGAGCAGGATTAGGGGATGGAGGGACTGAGCAAAAAGGAAAAAGGACTCATGGACGGGGACAACGTCCACGTGTGGTGGTGTGGTGATTGTGGGGAGGGGAGATATAAGAGGACTAAATTGTAATGGAAAAGATGCAACAAAAATAGTAAAAAAGGCTAGCATTCCTAGGCTAGGAAGTAGAGAAATGGAATCATTCTACTTTTAGTGGCTTTATAATTTTTAACTATGTAACTTCTCATTTTAAGCCGTTTTCATTAATATTATAAATATGTCCATGTTAGAAATGTGGTAGAATATTACATTGTTATCAACTCTCTTTAAATTGGCAGGATTGTTTTTGTAGTATTTTTATTAACTTTTTAAAGGCCAGGGTAAAAATACATGTAATAAACCATTATAAAAGTGAACAATTTTTTAGTTTTGAATTTTCATGATAAAAATCATACTATGGAATATAAGACGTTTAAAAGAGTAAAAACAAAATATTTTAGCCATCACATTTTTTTTTAAACTTTCACATATTTCAGTTCAGAAGCCTGTGATCTGTTTTTTAACATGGTTCCCTCTGGATTAAAGTTATGAATCTTCTTCCCAGAGATGCACATTAATTATTGCCTGTACTTTCAGGGAGTTATAAAAACATGGCTGAGTTTTTCTCAAGTGGCACCTTAACTGACAACAAAGAGATTTTGGGTACAGTTGTTCTACTTCTGACACTTGTCATGCACTATTCAGTCCCATCAAAGGAACATTTAAGAGTAACTTTGTGTTTTTGGGGGGTAGGGTTGGTTCATGTGTTACCCGTTCTTTTGATCCAACATACAATTGATGCTTTGTGCATGCGGCTCCCACATGTCTCCTTTTCCTTGCTTTCTTTCGGCCCCAGCACCCAACCAGCTGGATTTTAAAAACCTTCAACATAACAGAAACCCAGCTGTTCTAAAGAAGTCAGATGTCCATAGTGGCTGTACCAGTTTGCATTCCCACCAGCTGTGAATGCGTGTTCTTTTTTTTCTACAACCTCTCCAACACTTGTTACTTCCTGTCTTGTAGATGATAGCCATCCTAACAGGTGCGAGGTGGTATCTCAATGTAGTTTTGGTTTGCGTTTTCCTAACTAGTGAAGTTCAACATCTTTTCATATATTTGTTGGCCAGTTGTCACTTTCTAGGAAGAAGTGTCTGTCCAGGTCCTCTGCCCATTTTTTAATTGGATTGTTTGTTTAGTGTTGCGTTGTATGAGTTCTTTTTATATTTCGGATATTAAACCCTTGTTGGAGTGGTTGTTTGCAAATATCACCTCCCATTTGGTTGGTTGCCTTTTTATTTCGTTGCAGAAGCTTTTTGCTTTGATACAGTCCCATTCATTTATTTTTGCCTTTACTTCCCTTGCCTTTGGGGTCAAATTCATAAAATCTCCTCTAAGACCAAGGTCCATAATTTAGTACCTATGCTTTTTGGTATGTATAATAATTTATTGTTTTAGATCTTATAATTAGGCCTTTGATCCATTTTGAATTATTTTTGTCCATGGGGTCAGACTGTGGTCTAGTTGCATTCCTTTTAGTGTATCTCTCTAGTTTTCCCAGCACCGGTTACTAAAGAAGCTTTCTTTTCTCCACTGTGTGCTTTTAGCTCTTTTGTCAAAAATTATTTGCCCATATACTTGTGGGTTTATTACTGGGCTCTCCATTCTGTTCCATTGGTCTGTGTGTCTGTTTTTTTTTTTGCTAGTACCATGCTGTTTTGATCACTGAAGCTCTGCAGTATAATTTGAAGTCAGGTACTGTGATACCCCTGGCTTTGTTCTCCCCCCACCCCTCAGCATTACTTTGGCTATTTGGGATCTTTTGTGATTTCATACAAATCTGATGACTTTTTGTTCTATTTCTTTAAAAGACATCATTGGGATTTTGTTGGGGATTGCATTAAATCAGTATATTGCTTTGGTTAATACAGCCATTTTAACTATGCTAACTCCATGAAACAGACTGACACGGACACTGGCCTGCAGTGCCTGCGGTGTTATGGATGAGATGAGATAAATTCACATGGACTACTGAGTCCTGTGGAGGAAAACGAACAGCACAGCCACTCTCTCAAGAGGAGAGCATGCTGACCTTTGCCTTGACAAGCTTTTATTGTCTTTTTAATAGCATACATCAAAGAAGGTTTTCATTCATTATACTTAGGTTTGCTTTAGGTAATTACTTTTTACAGACAGCAATGGAAGGGATGTTACTGATGATTTCTTACAGATTAACAAGGAAAAAATGTTGCAAATGCAAGGGAATGAGAAGAGTAACAGGTGTGGTTACACTTCAATCCTTGGGAGGATTAGCACAGACTTCAGGAAGTTACTTTAAAGATATGCAGCAAGTGCTTGCTGCCTGAACTCAGGATGAGAGAGTTTTAGCAAGAGCAAATCACAAAGCAGCCTAGGTGTAATGCCGGCCTGAATTCCCATGGGAGAACTTCTTCACGGGCGTGGTCTTGTGTGCCAACTTGCCCCCCACTGGTTTTCCACGTGGGTGCTGAGCTACATTTCCACCTCTCACAAAGCGGTTCCTTACAACAGAATAGCTTTCCATTTCATTGTTCTTTTCAACCTCTTTTAATAATGCTTTGTAGTTTTCAGTTTGTAGGTGCTTCAACTGCTTTGATAGGTTTATTACTAGGTATTTTATTCTTTTTGTTGCAAGTGGAAAAGGAACTGTTTTTTTCCCATTTCTTTTTCTGAAGTTCCATTGTTACTCCTCAGAGATTCTCTGGACGGCCTGTTCCCGAACAAGGAGGAGCAGAGCCCAGCCTCCAGACCTGGAGGAGGGGTTGTGGCTGCCCAGTGTGGGGGCTGTGGAATCCCAGCATGGCTCCACACTCTGCACTGCCTGGAGATCTAGTATGCCTCACCGGGCTGCTCAGAGGTGGCTGTGCCGCTCTGCAAGCAGGTGCTGTAAGACCTGGAGAAGATATTTGGCCACGACCACCCCGATGTGCCACCATACTGAACACCCTGGCGCTGGTCTGTCAGGACCGGAACAAGTACAAGGAGGCTGCTCAGCTGCTCAGTGATGCTCTGGCCATTCCCGAGAAGACAGTGGGCAAGGACCACCTGGATGTGGCTGCGACTGCAACAGTAAACAACCTGGCAGTTCTGTACGGCAAGTGGGGCAAGTACAAGAAGGCCAAGCCTCTGTGCAAGTGGGCACTGGAGACCTGAGAGAAGGTCCTGGGCAAGTTTCATCAGATGTGGCCAAGCAGCTGAGCAACCTGATGCTGCTGTGCCAGAAATAGGGGAGAGCTGAGGAAGTAGAATACTACTGCCAGCGGCACTGGAGATCTGCGCCACACACTTCGAGCCTGATGACCCTAATGTGGCCAAGAATGAGAACAACCTGGCCTCCTGCTCTCTGAAGCAGGGCAGCTACCAGGATACAGAAACCCTGTATAAGGAGATCCTTACCTTCGTGCATGAGGAGTTTGGCTCTATCGATGGGTACAACAAGCACATCTGGATGCATGCAGAGGAATTGGAGGAGAACAAGGATAAGTGCCAGGACAGCACCCCCTGTGGGGCATATGGCAGCTGGTCCAAGGCCTGTAAAGTAGACAGCCCCATAGTCAACATCACCCAGTGCAGCTTGGGGCCCTGTACATATCACCCTAGAAGCTGCACACACCCTGGAGGACTGTGTCAGCTGGGGCCGCAAGCAGGGCCCGAACCCTACAAACCAGACGCAGGTGGTGGAATTGCTGAAAGACAACAGCAGTGGGTGGGGAGCCCGCAGTGGCAGCTGAGATGTGGCCAGGGGCATTGGGGCTTGGTCTGAGTGTGACCAGTCTGGTGGAGCAGGGACGCAGTGGCTCCTTGTGATGCAGTGGCTCCTTTGGGAAGCTGCGAGGTACTCCAAGGTGCAGCAATGAGTTGCTTGTGAAGAAACTGCAAGGTGGTGGCCCTCAGGAACCTCCTAACACCAGAATGAAGTGGGTCGGTTCTCTCAGCTTCTCCACGAGAGTATGGAATAGCCAGTCCAGCCTGGAGGCACAGGCCTCTGACAGCTGCACCCTCAATCTCAGGGTAACCTCCTCCCTTGTCATTGCAGCCTGACCCTGGAGGCTGCGCCTGCCCCTTATTTAATCCTTCCAGCAGGGGCCCCTCTTCCCTAGGTTAATGGCTAGTGAGAGAGGCTGGTTGGGGTCCTCTAGTAGAGACTCAGGGTCGGTCATCCCCGATCTCCAGAGCTAAGAACACTCTGCCTGTTGGGTCAGCACCGCTGTCCTCCTCTGGCCATTGCTTCTGTGTGTAGAGAGATAAGGTATTGGCTGCATCCTTCCCCTCAGTCCATGGTACTGCCGGGGCCTCCCCTCACCCCATATGTCTTTAGTAGTAGCGCCCAGACCTTAATCAACCCTATTTCACGTGGTGGAATCTCCCAGGCTCTACAAGAAGTCTTGGGCCTCCTTGAAAGGTTCCCTGGGCCTTGTCAGGCTCCTCTGGGACTCTGAGGGGTGCATCCTGCTCCACAATGACCCAGGGATGTATGCTTTGCCCCAGAATACACAGCCCTCCCCTTAACCAAAAGGGGAGGTGTCGTCATCCAGCTTTAGGATCTGGCTCCTGAATAGCAAGTGCTGTTTCTCCTTCTGGAACCACAGCCTGCTTCTGCGTGCTGCAGCCTCTGCTGCGCCCCTGCCGGCTCCTCTCCCAAACCACTGGTTCACCTGCACCAGGTGCTGCAGCTGAGCTCACAGCTTCTGCTTCTTGGACTGACTCTACCGTCCAGGGGAGGCTCCGTAGGCCTCCACAGCTTCAGGAGAGACCAATGGAATGAGAAAGGCATGATGTTCCTCACGCAGGGTCTTCAGCTCTTGGATGACGGCTTCAGTGCCTGGCCTGCTCTCATCCCGGGTCAGCTTCTCTGCAGAAGCACCATTGTGGAGTGTAGACTGGTACAGTCACTATAGAAAACAGTATGGAGGTTCCTCAAAAATTAAGAAAAAGCTACAACACCACACGATCCAGCAATCGTCTTCTGGGTATCTACCTTTGGGTAAGACTCGAAAATATTCACCAAAATATATGCACCCTATGTTCATGGCAGCGTTATTCATTGCAGCCAAGACACAGAGACAACCAAAGTGTCCTTCCACAGAGGATTGGATGGAGAGGGTGTGGAGTACTGCTCAGCCATAAGAAAAGATGAAATACTGCCATTGCAACAACGAGGATGGACCTCGAGAACATTATGCTAAGCAAAATAAGTCAGGAACCACATTTTACTCATTGTGGGATATACAACTGAAAACTCATAGATACTGTCAACAGTGTGGTGGTTACCAGCTGGAAGGGGTGGGGGGAGTAGTAAAAGGTAAAGGGGGCCAAGTTCATGGTGACGGATGACTTGACTTTGAGCAGTGGGCACATGAGGCAGTGTGTAGGAGGGGTGTCGTGTAGGTATGCAGTCGAGACCTATGTGATCTACTGGCCAATGTCACCCCAACAAATTTAGTGAAAAAAAGCTATACATGAAAAACAGTAGTCTGAGAAATGTTGGAGAGAGAAAGGACACATGGAAAGAGGATATACACAGTTAAAATTTTGGATTCTGGGCGATTGCTGGGCAGAGGGAGTGGGGGTTAGAGGAAGGTAAAGGGGGATCGATGTTGATGGAGATTCAACAGGGTGGCAAACACACCACACAGTGCACAGATGACGTGCTGTGGAATGTGCCCCTGAAACCTGCATAATTTTGTTACCTCATGTCACCCCAACAAATACAATACAAAGAAAGACCAAGTGTTAAATTCTGGGTTGTAAGCTGGGTTTTGTCAACTATTCTCAGAGAAGTGTGTGTGTATGCGTGTTGTGTGTGTGTTGGCGGTGAAAGTCGGGCAGGGAGCGCATGAGGTGTTCGTGGTCAGTACCATTTGTGTACGTCCAGGCTCTTAGGAATGTGTCAGTCTCCAGAGGAACTTAAAATTGGAGTGTTTATGAGAAATCACCCAACTTTAAGTTAGATATGCATCCAGGTTGTGATTATGTAAGAAGGGTAAGAGAACTCCAATTTGTGTCCAACTTTTAAATATTGACAACTAATTTAAAAAATCTGAAAATGTGGCATACTCCACCAACATGTCTCTGGACCACATGTCACTGTGAACTACCTCTCTGCAGCCTTGGCTTAAGAGAGCTGTCCTTCATGCCCAAGTCCTTGCTCTGGAGGCATCTACGCACACTAAGCTTCTCAGGTACCCCATGGGAAGAAAGTTCCAGATGAATCGTTCCCAGGACGGGTAGAGACCTAGCAAACCAAGAGTCTTTGAACCCATGGCCTGGAACGATTTCTCTTTACCTTCCTTTCCCCGCTTAGCCTTGCTGTCTTAGTCCTTGATGGCTGGGTCTCTGCTCGGACATCACTTCCTCCAAGGAGTTCTAGGCTCTTGAGATGAAGAAGGAAAGCCCCTTGGACCTTTGCTGCCATCTTTCCAATGGATTAATAACTTGATGACATCTGTTCCTTGTGAATTTTGTGAGTGTGAATCAACCCCTGAGATTCAGGTCACCTCTGGTAACACTGGGAAAGAAAGAAAAGAAAAGAAAAGCATTTCTGGGCTTGCCACGCTGAGGAACATTTGTGTACGCATCCTGCAAAGTCCTGCCTGAGTTGCCATTTGGCCACTATTTTGATGTTTCTCTTGATGTTGTGTGACTCCAGGGATGGAAGTGACAGAAATAAATCAGTGAATTTGCTGAGGGCGCTTAGTTCACCCTACATGGGTGGTTAGGGGAGGGGCTATTTGTTTCCTTTTTTAGGATGGAGTGCTGATATGTTTGGTCACTTGCTCACGTGGTGTCAGGCAAATCTAACTGGGGACTTGTGTGTGTGTGCGTGGGGGGGAGTGGTGCATGGTCCAATGCAAGGGCTCTGGAGGGCCTCCAGGGCTGGTGCCCTCAGGGTGGGCTGGGCTTAAACTCCACAGCTTTGCAGAGTCTGCATGGAGTGATGGGAAGGCCATCTGTTCTTTCCACTCGCCTGTGAATTGAAGCGGGGAAAGTGATAGTTTTATAGAAAAGGTACCTTTGTATTTGAAGTGACAATTTTCTGAGCAATTGAAGAGAGACTGTTGCATGTTTCTCATTCTTAGAGAGAAAACCTATGCACTTGGTGTTGATGGGGAGGGAGTGGGAAGAGCACCTCTCCTCTCTCTCTCTCTCTCTCCAGCAGCCCTGTCTACCATGAGCCAAGCCACTGGGCTAAGCACCTTTCCAACATTAGCCCCTTGGATGCTTTAAACAATATTGTACATAAGTGTTATTGTTATTTTACAGATAAGGACTTATTCCTCAAATTAACTCAATTCGTAAATGGAGGAGGTGGGATTTTAACTCAGGTTCTGTGGTTTGCCATCTCTTATTCACTGAGAAGCTATTGGGATACAGCTGGTCCCTCTGTGTCCACCTGCCATTGAAATCATGGCTCTGCCCTACTATGAGAGCTGGGATCTGTGCTCCAGGCCAGCCTGGGCCCTCATGGGACCAGAGCATGGCCTTGCTCCGTGCAGAAGTGGGAGAATGCCCAGCTTCCCTGCTCTGTCCTCCTGGGTCACCCGGGAATCTAAGTCATGTTGCATGTGCTCCTCCTGAAATTAGGGCCTAGGGCTGAGGGTGGGACTAGAGACAGACATCCTTCTGCTTCTCCGTTTTCCCATCTCTCTGGTATAGCAGAGACTGTGTTGGTGTGTTTATTGAAAATGCCAGTTGAAATGGGGTATTGTAAAGAATGGAATAAGTGTTTATAAACATTTTCAACATATAGACATACATTCTTTTAGCCCTTTGTAAAAGGCCCTTACTTTGAGCAGAGGACACAAACCGAAGTTCTGTTAGCCTTCTGTAATCACAACCTTAACTCGAGTCTCTGGGTTCTGTTTCATTTTAAGAAGACAGAAATCTAAAATGATGGCTGTTTAAAGATTTTTTTTTCTAATCTAGCATCAGCTTGCCCACGCCTAATTTTTTTTGCAACTCACTCTTATGGAGTCTTTCCAAGCAGTTAACCTAGTTTTCCTAGCAATAATAACTCCTTGTTTCACACTTATAAGTTCACATACTTTTAATTTAAATTACATAACTAAAGTAATGATATAATTGCCACAAGAGGGTTTGGGAACAAACATGACTGCTCTTGGTGACTGGGAGCAGCTGTCCACCCAGCAGCTGTGAGTGTCCTGTGTCCTAGGGGACCCACAGCAGGCAGGTACGTACTCAGTATGCCTCACAGGGGCGGGGACCCCTGGGTCCCCCTGGGGCACCCAGTGAATCCAACTAGCTGCAGTCCACTTACTAGTGTGTGTTGTATGAACCGCATCCCTCTCATTATTTGGCCCCTGGAGAGCCCCCGTGCAGATCCACTCATGAGAAGTGACCGATTTAGGACTCGGCCTGGTTGGTTAGACACGCTTACACAGGCCAGCATCCCCAAAGTAGGCCGGACTGAAAATATTCACAATCTTCAAAAACTTAAAAAAACACAGGACTCGTTTTTCCCCCTGCAGGTGAACAGAACTGTCCCGCATGTTTTCATGTATCAACTGGTTGATTTATATTCCTGAATCACAGGATCATAAAGACTGATTGATTCTCTTTCCTTAGCACTGGAAACTGCCTTTTTGGAGGCCTGCAAGCCAGAACTTAAAATTTAACTTTTGCTTTGGCGCCACCAAGTGGTTAGTTTTGAGATACCACTCTCGAAGAGAAGGTTGAATAAATATGGTGATAACGAGAAATCTGGATGAATAGCCAGGCAGAGAGACAGCACAGAGGATTTTTAGGACAGTGAAACTATTTAGTTTGAAATTACAATAGCAGATAGATACCATTATTTTTTTGTCCAGACTCACAGAATGTACACATCAAGAGCGAACCCTAACCTAGACTATGAGCTCTAGATAGTCATGTGTAGGTGCGGGGTCAAGGATCTACCAGTGTGCCCTGTGGTGGGGTTCACAAAGGGGGAGGCTGTGCGTGTGTGTGGGGAGGGGTGTATGGGAAACCTCTGTGCTTTCTCCTCACTTTTGCTGTAAGCCTAGACCTGCTTTAGAAAATAAACCTTATTAATTAAAAAAAATCTATTCTGCATACATTTCCCTTTGAGCAATGAGTGTTGCAGGTAAGAGCAAGGTAAGACAGAGACATCCTCGAGGGAGAAGACTGGCTGCCCTCTCAAGCATGGATGACAGTTCCTTCACGGAGCTCCCACATTCCAGAGTCTTGGTCCTTAGCTTTGTAAATCCCAGAGGCCTTTTATTTTTACAGTGTGTCCGGAGTTGTTCAGTTTTCCAGGGTTACACCATGCTCACCAAACTTACAAGAGACTCGTTGCTAAGTCAGAATGCCAGAGTATCACTTTACAGTTGGAAATGTGTAAGGGGTGGCGGACATTCAGCACATTACCTTAAGTTCATTTCCCACCCACCAGGAAATTCATATGGGAAGACAAATTACACCGAGTAGGTCATTTGGTGAAATCTCAGTGGGGCGGAGTATATGTGGGAAGGGGGTGGGGAGTATAAGGCTCTTTATCTTGAAGGTTGGTACCATGAAGCGGACACTGTCTGGATCACTGTAGGTCTGTACACAGCTCAGCGGAGAACACTCCCATTGCTGGGCGGTGCAGAATCCTGGACAGTGCTAGTCACAGACTGGTCTTGCCTGTTTCTTTGGACCCTTTTTTTGAATCTATGCTGGGCATCGTGCTTCTGTTAATCCATTCTCCTCAGACAGGGCACGATGTAGCTGGTAAGACCAATGCTGTAGACCTGATGATGCAGCTCTGGGCTCCTGAGAATCCGGTCACCGTCTTTAGCATTCACATCATCAGTCACCATTTATAGGTTTTTGCTTAGGGGATCTGCTCTACTTACCTCATGATAATTTTTAATGCTTTCATTCTCAGAGGAAAACTGATGTTTTTGGCAATTCTGTCCCTGAATGCAGGTTAAAATTAATATGTAAAATCCTTAATCGCTTCGGAGTAGATTCTCAATAGCAAAACACTACTGGCTGAGGGTGGGAATTATTCTGGGTTCTGAGTCAGTACGAATGCATTCGTGCAGGCCCACTGATGTCTTATGCCTTGATGGCTGGTGCGGTGCTCACTACCTGCTTGTATTTACCAGCCTGTCCTGTGATTCCTCATTGGAGCTCAGTTATCTCCAGTTCTTGGTGCACCTCCCCCCAACCTCTGTTCTTGCTCCCACCTGCTGCTGCGCACAGTCCCAGGTCGAGGGGGCTAGGACAGTGTTTGCAGGAGTTATAAATTGGTGGCCCGTGGTTGGAATTTGATCCACAGGTCTCTTTTATTTTTGCCAAAATGTTTTTAAAAGTTTGACACAATTGCCAAAACTTAAAAATCAGGAGATTCATAACAAACTCTGAGAATTCAGTTTTTGTGCAAACAAGTAGATCTGGGCCTCTTGATACATTCTCACAGGGACTACGTGTGGGAGTGGCCTAGGTAGGGCATGCTCTTTCTACTTACCCTAAGTCTCCACCCTACCCTTTCACTCCTTTACGTGACTGCTTGGTATTGGGGGGCAACTCTTCATAAGCTGGAAAATCAGAACTGAAAATAAAACACAGACACAAACCAGGCATAAGGGGAAGAGTGGCTTCCCATGGATTCTTCCTCCCTGGCTCTTGCCTGCCTCCTAAGGGGCCTGCCTTCCTTGGAACCCATTTCCAGCCTCTTTTTCTTTACAATCCTTCTTCTCTCCTTATGTCACCTCTAAATTTATGCCTTGTGCTTCCACGAGGTGGGTGTTGGAGGGTTGCTGGGGGAAGCAGACAGACTCTGGGGTCATGAGACTTGGATTTGAATCCCAGCTCTTCTCCTTAGTGAGTCTTTAGTTCCCTTTTCTGTGAAATGAGGGCTATAACTTGCCTCACAGATTGGTATGAGTATTTTGTATATAAAGCATCAAACAGAAGGTAGGTATTCAAGTAACATTTTCTATCTCCCTCTATTTAAAAAATTTTTATTCAGATATCGTCTTTCTCTTCTTTATGACCTTGAAGAAGTCCAGCTGACCTCTTACCTCTGCTTTCCTGCCAGGTACACCTTTTTACTCTTACAATAAAGCCAACCATTTTATTTTTTATTCCTTATAACTTGCATTCTTTCCCTTCTGTACATTTCAAATACTTCCCTTTTCCTTTTGTAGCCAGACCTCTTGTAGAGACTCCCATGAGACTAATGAACAACAGGTGAATTTGTTTTGGGACATTCTATAGGAAGCAATGCTTTTTATAAAATCTCTGTAATCATTGTAGATAGTTTTGTGATGGAAACTACAGTAACTTTTATAGCACTCTGTTGGAATTGTTTCTGAATAGATATACCTTTCCCCATCTATTGTATCTTTACAGAAATAGAGCCAAGGTCAAAAGCTGGAAATTCTTCAGCAGGAAGAATTGGTACCGGAAGGGAGACACTTCGCCTGAGACCAAAAGGTCCTGCCACCGTGGAGGAAATGGTACGTTGTGTTCAGTTGGTCCCCGTTCTGTTTGGACACATGTGGGAGTTTGTGGTTATTGGCACTGGGAAGAAAGGTACAACCGTGAGCTTAAATAAGATGCCATACATTCTAACTAAAGCACGACTTTTAATTCATTGCCCACTTAATCAATATGAAAATTACTGAAGGTGTTAAGAAGGAGCTATAGAAACTAAGTGCGTGAGAAGAGACTGTGATCTATAGCGATCCTCAGCTACCTGCAGGCAACTTCCTTTTCCTGGAGTCTGTAGACATCTGGACTGGCTCAAAAATGTTCAAAGGTCTAAGAACCGAAAAAAGTCTCAGAGCCACCTGTAGGAGTAAACACACTTAAGATTCGGATAATGAAAGATAACATTCATGATTCCAGTCTCCTCAGGTGAAACATTTCGTAGTCATCTTTGATTGTTCCTGGCGCGTTCCACGTCCCTTCCATCAGCAAGTCCTGGCGGGTCTGCCTCCACAGCAGGCCAGCATCCAACAGCGAGGCGCCACTTCTGCTCCCACCACTCTGGCCCAAGGCGCCCCGTCTTATTTCCCTCTAGTAGCTTCCCGTGTCACTCTGAATGAAAGCAAACTTCCTCAAATGACGGACAAGATCTGACCCGGCATTTCTTCTCTGATCTCATTTCCTGCCACTCTGCTCCTGGCTTCCTCTGCATCCGCTACGTGGGTCTCTCTCTGTCCCCTCTCACTCCAGATGTATGCCCTCTCGGGGTCTTTGCTGTGTCCTCTACCTCAGTGCTTTGCGCGTTTATGGGCATGGTCCCCCCCCCCCCCCGTTGCCTTCTTCAGGTTTCTGCCCACACATCACCTTCTCTAAAAGGATGCCTCTAAGTATCTTGTTTAAGTAGCTATTCCTGCTGCCCCATCTTCCTTACCCTTAATTTTCTTTAAAGCACTCAACACAATGCGGCTCATTATTTCCTTGTTTCCTTTTTGTCTATTGTCTATCTCCTTTGCTTGTGTCTTTTTTTAAAAATTTATACTTTTACTTTATTTTTTCCATCACCATTTATCCCCCCCATACCTTCTTCCACCTCCATGCTCCCCCCACCATAATCACCACACTGTTGTCTGTGTTCATGAGTGTTTTCTCTCTCCTTTTCTTTTGCTTAATCCCTCCACCCTCAGCCCCGCCTCCCCATATGTCTTGTTCCCTGCAGTATCCCCCAAACCTAGAACAGCACCTGACACATCAAAGGGGCTCGAATCTTTGCTGAATTAATAAATTAACATATAATTCATTTAAGCTTGGGAAGAGTGAAGATTTCACTTATTGACTGGGTCAGTGTTTGAGTGAAAAACAGCAAAAGTAGAAGAGACAAAAATAGAATGAAGAATGGGGAGAAAAAGAGGACAGCAGGAGTTAGGGGCAGGATTCGAAGTGGCAAGCGGGAGGTCAGGCCTGCTCACCACAGCGAAGAAGACAGTGCTGATGAAGTCATCCTGTGGGAACTAGGGAGATGAGGCAGGCGGTGGGGGCCAGGGAAATTCAGAAGGCAGGAGCACAGGAGCACAGGAGCACAGCCCCTGGGCCCATCTAGTCCCTCTGTGTGTGCATATTGTCCCAGGATCCCCGAGTGATTGAAGAGCCAAGGTGTGAGACAGGCGAACCATTTGGAGGCTCTTTCTGTAGAGCGGGTTCCCAGAGCCTGTGGGACGACTGTGGTCAGAGTCAGCTATGGGGAGGCTTGACTGAACAGACACTCAAGGAACCATGAGGCCAAGGCTGCCCTTTTTTTAAAAAAAATTTTATTTATTTATTTTTAGACAGAGGGGAAGGGAGAGAGAGAGGGAGAGAAACATCAATGTGTGGTTGCCTCTCACACACCTGCTACTGGGAACCTGTCTCAGAGCCCAGGCCTATGCCCCGATTGGGAATCAAACCGACCATCCTTTGGTTTGAGGGCTGGCACACCAGCCAGGAAAAGTCCTTTTCAATTTTTGAGCCACCGAGAATGTTGTCAGTTTGGGGGAATCTAGAGGAAGATTTTGAGTTGGGTGCCTTGGTCCTGGATGCAGAAAAGAATTGATTTGGAGGCAAAGGGCAACAAAGAAACCAGGGATAGTCAAAGGCGTTTTGAAAGTGAGGTATGATGAAATATGTTTAAAAAAATCCAGGCAGTGACTTCTGGTCATTCCAAGTCTTTCCCTTTCCTTTGCCCAGCACACCACCAGACACATTGCCAAGACCAGTAAATGTTTATTGAACAAATGAGTAAACTTCAGTGGAAGAAAGGAAGGTGTAAGGCAATGGAAAAAGCAGTGGGAGGGAGCTGGAAGTGAGGAGCTGGGGTTGTCAGAAAAGGACAGACCCTAAAACGGCCTGCAAAGTTCGCAGGGGCGGCAGGGAAAACTCCATATCACTTCAGGGGAAGTGTCACTTCTAATAGTTAACACAGTTAATAAATATTTTTTAAGCACCTGGTGTGTATAAGCTGCTGGAATGAAAAGAGTAGCTGAAGATCTCTCTGGGGAGGTAGGCAAGATTCATTCAATGATAAACATCTAAAACTCCATTCCTATTGGCATAGCCTGTTTCATTAAATAGGCAATTAAAATAGCTCATAAAGAAAGGAAAGAGCTAGTGTGGTAATAATATTAAATCTGATACAAATGACTTACAATCTATTTCAAACACTGAAGGATTTATAGATTCAACAAATCATCCCCTCATTACCTAGCACAGCTTCTGATGTAAATTCTGATGACTTTGTGAATGACACTCCACCTACACACCTCCTAATTTATTCAATAGGTGGTCCAGGAGCTGGTTGGTGACACAAAGGCTGGAACAAAGACCTTGTTTTCCTCTGAAAGGAGAGAGGCATGAAAGGAAGCTGTGACAAACCGGGGGAAAGGGTTGATGTCACAAAGCAGGGGCTGATCAGCTGCTGTCGGGGAAAGAGGGGAGGCCAGAGAGTTCCCTCCAGAAGAAATGGTCAAGTTGGTTAAGGATGGTGAGAAGGGTGTTGTAGGCTGAAACAGTGATGGCGTTGGGGGCCCTCGAGGTGTTCATGGGACTGGAGTGTGGGCGCTGGAGGTATCTGGTGGGGATTGGTGAGGCTGGAGGTGCAGGCCTGGGTTAGGATGTGAAGGGCCTGTAGATAACGGAGGAGCTATTTAAGAACTTTGAGGGGAGCAGCACTGTTTGCACTTAGAAGAATTTCTTAGTTCTGGGGGGTGGGTTGTTGAGCAGGGTGGATTTGAGAGACTGAAGATTGTACGCGGGGAGAGGAACTGGAAAACCTGTGCAAATAAGAAAAGATGGAGAATATTCTTCAACCATAAGAAAGAAGGAAATTCTGCCATTTGGGACTGCATGGATAAAACTTGAGGGCATTATGCTAAGGGAAATAAGTCAGAAAAGACAAATACCGTATGATCTCACTTACATGTGGAATCTGAAAGGAAAACAAACCCAAACTCATAGTTACAGGGAACAGATTGGTGGTTGCCAGAGGCAGGGTGGGGGATAGGCAGATTGGGGACGGGCAGTCAAATGACGCAGACTTCTGTGCACAAATACGTCCTGGGGATGTGGTGCACAGCACGGTGACTACGGTTCGTGGTACTGTGCTGTATATTTGAAAGGTGCTAAGAGAATAAGTCTTAAAAGTTCTCATCACAGGAAAAAAATTTGTAACTGTGTGTGTGATGGATGTTAACTAGACGTTTCGTGGTGATGATTTTGCAATAGCTACACATATCGGATCATTATGTTTGTACACCTGAAACTGACGTAATGTTTTGTAAAGTATACTACAATTTAAAAAAAAACAAAAGAAAAGATGAGAGCTGAACCCGGCAATCAGAGTGTGAATGGAAGAGGGGTGATGAGATCAGGAGCCATTTAGAATTACTGACAGAGTGGTGGTTGGCAGCTCTATGTGGGAAGCACTGGTACTTGCTGTGGTGACTTACACACAGCCGGGCAGATCCGAAGGTAAGCGCCTAAGTTACTTTGCACAGCCTGCTGCTTTACAGAGGCCGTTCCAGACGCTGGAAGGAAGGCAAGAGGGATGTGTCGTGTCTGATATTGTTTTAAGGCTTAGTTAAGATAAACAAAAACATGAGAAAGTTGTAACAATATTCTCAGGGAACTAAAAATAAAATTTTATTTGCATGAAAATGCAAATATTTTAAATAAGTTTTGAGAATACAAAGTGACATACATTTATAATAATACTATAAGTGTGACTCTCTTACAATGTAATTATGAATTCAGCATTTGCACTTAGAGATTTTTAACACCTTTGGGCATTTCTTTTTCAGCTGTGAAGTCATTTAAAACCAAATATTGAAGTAAATTTTTCATGGGACAAGACTTTACCAAATATAAAACTTAGATTTTAAAAGAATAATATAATACAGGGTAGGGCAAAAGTAGGTTTACAGTTGTGAGTATGCAAAACACAGTTTATTCTTGTATCATTTTTATTAATTATTGCATTATGAATATGAAGAACTGTAAGCCTACTTTTACCACAACCTGTATATCCAGTCATTTTTTTCACTGAAAACATTTTTAAAATATTGAGTTGTAACATTATATTAGTTTGAGTTTTCCAATATAATGATTTCATTACATATTGCAATTCACTGAAACTTTTAATATCAGTTTTAGAAAAAACAAAAATGTTTTGGTACTATTAATATGTAAGACAATGATTACTTTAAGAATATTTCACCATGACCTTATCCTTAAAAAAATCTATTTTTGTGTATTTTTATAGTGTGCACAATAGATTAATATGGTAATACATATGCATAATTTATAAAATCTGCAAGTAATAAAATTAAATAAAAAATAACCAATACGTGTATATGTTCAGAAATGTCTTTCTCTGGGGTGAGCCACTGAAAGGTTTGGAGGCTCTGGCCGGCAGGATGAAGACCAGAGCCCTTTTCATGGCACCCCGGTCCCCTGAAGGTCTAGTCCCGCCTGCCCCTGTGTTTCTCATCACAACGGCTCCTTCCGGCCCCATCCCACACTACAGTCTTTGATCAGGCTTGCTGACCCCCGCGTAGACTTTGCGTTTAGCCTTCTTTGTGCAGTGCCTGCCCTGCTTATCGACACCAGTTCATCTTTGAAAACACAATCTTGGCAACTTCTTTCTGAAGACTTCCATGACTCTTAGAGATTTAAATTTTCTTCCCCCGTGATACCTTACTTATCCTTAAAAAATTGTGTTTATTATTGTCATTTAGCCATTTATTTTCACATCTGTATCCCCTTCTCGATCATCAGCTACATGGAGATTGTGTTCTTGGCTTTTCTTTGAATCCATAGCACTTAACGCTGATGCTAAAAATTAGTACTTACTGTATAGATTTGTACTGAGTTGCAGAACACATTCTAGATATATTTGCATTCAAATTAGCTGAAGTATACAACTGTGAACTAGCTTCATCTCCTATTTTCCCCTATGTATGCCTTGACATTCAAGAAATTTCATATAACAGTATAATATCTTATTTCCCTTTTCTTCGATAAAGCCCTCTGAAACCAAAGCCAAGGCAATTGAAAAGGTTGATGATCTTCTTGAATTGTACATGGGAATACGAGATACTGATTTAGGTAAGATTATACTATTTTAAAAAGTCATATATATTTTTAATTTGATGGAACTTAATGCTTATGTTTTTCTTGCATTTATAGTCAATGATGCTTTTCAAGATAAAAATATTTGTATAGTGATGAAAAGCATAATGAAAAAATAGAGATAATAAAGAATAACGAAAAGATGACCTGGCCTTTACCACTTACTAGCTGTGAAGACTTAGAGTCAAGTCAACTTTCCTACACTTCAGTATTTTATCTATTAACTCTAATAACATTTTCTTCATAGGCTTGTTTTATGGATTCAAAAATATATATGAAAATAATTTTATAAATAATACATATAAAAGATATTATTTGATATATTAGTTGTACACTGATTAAATTGTGTATTTATATTATATTATTATATTTTGCCATGTATAATGTACAGTTTTTTGCCCAAAATTTTGAGGGAGAAATAAGCCTGCACATTATACATGGATAATATCTAAAATGCCTTGTATCTATTCTTGTGTTTTGTAATTATTTGTTACATAAAATTTCTTGTACCATAATATGTTCAAAAATAAATGTTAAAATTCCTTTATAATACAAAAAACAAGTCTCTAAATATAAGTAAATGAAAATTGTATAAAAAATGAAAACAAAAGATTTTTTTACTGAAAATTTGGGCCAGAAATGTGGGTGCACATCATATATGGGAGTGCATTATGCACAGCAAAATACAGTACATTAAAGTTATGCACATTCATAAGGTTAATGAAACCCTGTGATAAACGAATCAGAATTATGAAGGAAACGGACACACCTGGTGTGTGACTGATGAGGGCAGCTGAGCAGTGAATTTCTGATGTCACCATTAGGATGGCAGAATCTTAATCTATTAATTAAGACTCTATTAGTTGTTAATCAGCTTAACAATAACCCACAACCTTCGGACAAACCAGCTGGAAAGCATTATGTTAAGTGAAATAAGCCAGGCAGTGAAAGACAAATACCATATGATCTCGCCATTAACAGGAACCTAAACAACAAAACAAAGAAACAAGTAAAATATAGCTAAAGACACTGAAATAGAGGACAGGTAGTCAGTGAACAGAGGGGAGAGGGGAGGGAATTTCAGGGGAGAAGGGAAGGGTTTACAGGAACAAATATAGAGGACACATGGACAAAACTAGGGGGGTTGGAAAGGGGAGGGAGGAGGGGAGGGATGGGTGGGTGGGCTGGAATGGGACTAAAGGATAGAAACTGTACTGAATAAACTAAAATAAAAAAAAGACTCTATCAGTTGTAAATAATAAAATAACAAAAACAATGGACTGAACTCCAAATGACTTAAGAGGGAAAAAGTGGGGGAAATGTGTTAGTTCTTACACCTGGAAAGTCCAGAGGTAGATCCTGGCTTCACAAGTGACTGGATCCGAAGTCCTCATGCCGTCATCAGGGTGTGATCTCTCTTCTCTGCATTCTCTTTCATTCCATGGTATCGGTAGCTCAGGCCCTCCTTCGGAGTCAGAATGACTGGGACCGCTCCGCCCTCTACACCTTGCTGTCTAACACAAGGGGAAAGAGGCAGGGACTTTGCTAAGTCATTCAAACAAAATTCTCAGGATCGTCTCTGATTGAGCTGGTTGGCTCACTTGAACCAATCACTGAGGTTGGGAGGGATGGTTAGGTCTAGGTCAAACCTCTGGAGGTGAGAGTGATTTCTGAATTAGTAAGGCTGAGATTGTGGAAGCTGCTGACCCCTTCTAGAAAGGAAGAAAGAGAAATATTCACTGGGTAAGGAAAGAGTAAATGTGCACTTCGTGGTGGGGTTTGTGTCTGTATGCCTCTTTGTGTGTGCGCTTGGGTGTGTGCTGTATCAAGTGCTTAATGAATTTCTTAACGTCAAAGACTGGGACAGTTTTGTTTATTTGCTACCAGATAAAGCATTAAAAAATTTTTTTTTATTGTTCATTTACAGTTGTCCCCATTTCCTCCCCCCTCATTACTCTCCCCTGCCCTCCCCACTCCCCACTCAAGTATTTTAATTAACCTCAGGTAGAATATTTGAAGCTATTTTTCTTTTTCTGTTTCCACTCATCTTCCTTTTTCCTTAGAGAATTCATTCTTATTTTTTTCTTACCTGTCTGAACTTTTATTTTGTTATATTTTTAAAGATTTTATTTATTTATTTTAGAGAGGGGAAGGGAGGGAAAAAATGAGGGAAACATCAATGTATGCTTGCCTCTTGTGTGCCTCCTACTGGGGGCCTGGCCCGCAACTCAGGCAAGGCCCTGACTGGGAATCAAACTGGCGACCCTTTGGTTTGCAGGCCGGTAGTCAGTCCACTGAGCCACACCAGCCAGGGCACCTCTCCGAACTTTTAAAATAAAATTTCTATGTTGGATGTACAGATGATATCTGTAATTGAAAAAAAGGTGGTACTTGGTTGTAGCTCCTTGAAGAGAAATATAAAATTTGCATATGATAGATTTTTGCTCCACATAGATAAGAAGATAAAGCTGAGATGATTCTATAAAAACCCAGTATCTTAAAACTTTTCTCCTCAAATCTCTTGCATTTGGAAAAATATAGACATTTGCATAAATGATGTGGGCCTGCAACAGTTATACAAATGCATATGCAAAAGGAGGTAAAGGAGTTTTAGAATTGTCACTGCTATTAAACTTAGATTTGGTAGTATATGTTGGAAAAATAATATGATATTATTTCTACTGAATACAGTTGAATAAATAACTGTATGAACATTATAAGTTCAGGAAGTAGCACATCAATTACTGATAAGTTCAAATTTAGGAGAACCATACCTTTGTTTTAAAACATTTTTTATTGAATTTATTGGGATGACATTCATTAATAAAATTATATAGTTTTCCAGTGTACAATTCTATAATACATCATCTATGTATTATATTCTGTATTCACCATCCAAAGTCTTCTCTCTCCATCACCATCTATCCTCTCTTTACCCTCTTCTACCTCCCCAACCCCTCTTTCCCTCTTGTAGTCACCATACTGTTGTCTGTTTCTATGAAACTATGTCTGTTTTCCTTTTTGTTTAATCCCTTCACATTTTTCACCTAGCACCCCAAACCCCTTCCCCTCTAACAGTGTGTGTGTTTTTTTATCTATGAGTTTGTTTCTATTTTGTTGGTTTATTTTGTTCATTAGATTCCACATATAAAAGACATCATATGGTATTTGTCTTTGTCTGACTGGCTTATTTCACTTAGCATAGTACTCTCCAGGTTCATCTGTATTGTTGCCAAAGGTTAAGATTTCTTTCTTTTTTATGGCTGAGTAGCATTCCACCCTGTAATTATACCACAGCTTTTTTATCCACTCATCTAATGATGGGCACTTGGGCTGCTTCCAAATTGTGGCTATTGTAAGTAGTGCTGCAGTGAACATACAGGTACATATATTCTTTTGAATTTGTGTTTTGGGTTTCTTTACATATATTCCCAGAAGTGGAATTGCAGGGTAATAAAGCAGTTCCATTTTTAATTTTTTGAGGTAACTCCATACTGTTTTTCACAGTGGCTGCACCAATCTGCATTCTCACCAACAGTGCCTGAGGTTTCCCTTTTTTCCACATCCTCACCTGTACTTGTTATTTGTTGATTTATTGATAGCAGTTGTGACAGGTGTGAGGTGATATCTTGTGCTTTTAATTTGCATTTATCTGATGATTAGTGATGTTGAGCATCTTTTAATATGTCTACTGGCCATCTGTATGTTCTCTATGGAGAAGTGTCTTTTCAGATCTTTTGCCCATTTTTTAATAGGATTGTTTGTTTTTTTGGTGTTTGGTTGTATAAGTTTTTATAAACTTTGGATGTTACCCCTATATTAGATATATCACTGGCAAGTATGTTCTCCCATTCACTGGGTTTTCTTTTCATGTTGTTGATGATTTTCTTTGCTGTCCAAAAACTTTTTAGTTTGATGTGTCCCATTTATTTATTTTTTCTTTTGTTTCTCTTGCTCAAGGAGATATATCAGAAAAAATGTTGCTGTGAGAACTGTCTGAGACTTTACTGCTTCTGCTTCCTTCTAGGATTTTCATGGTTTCAAGTCTAACATTTAAGCCTTTAGTCCATTATGAGTTTATTCTTGTGCATGGTGTAGGAAGGTGGTCTAGTTTTACTTTCGCATATCTGTCTGATTTTCCCAACACCATTTACTGAAGAGACTGTCTTTATCCCATTGTATATTCTTGCCTGCTTTGTCAAATATTTAATTGACCATAAAGGTGTGGGTTTAGTTCTGGGCTCTCTGTTTTGTTCCACTGATCTGTATGTCTATTTTTATGCCAGTATCATGCTGTTTTGATTACTATGGCCTTGTAGTGTAGTTTGATATCTGTTTGTAGTTTGATATAGTTTGGAGAACATCTGTTTTCAAAGGTGAAAACTTAAAACAGTGCTCAACTTTAAAACTTAATTTTAGGTATAGGTCTTATATTTATCTAACTGTAAATTGGGAATAGTTAAGTGAATTAGTTTTGCTGTTTTGTTATTTAAAATACACAAGTATATAGAGAAGAGTGTTGGAAAATGATACAGGTAATTTTAAATGAATTAAGAAACAGTTCTTTAAAAATCAATTTTCTTTCTCTCTGACAAATTCAGGGAACTAAATCTTCCTCACAAATTCCTTGTGAATTAACTATGAATCCCTTTACAATTAATCATCTGTAGCAAATTCCTCCAATGACATGAAAAGTCATTATCATTATACATGATTAGCAATGTGATCAGTCACCATGGAGGTAAAGTTTAAAGGAAGTAATTAATTGAAGAATGTAACCATTGTTAAATTAGGAACTTATCTTATTCAGATATGATTAGCATGAAATGTAAATCACAAACATGACACTGCTTCAACAGATGAATTATTTGTATTTCTTGTGTTTTTTAGTTTTCAGAAATGTTAATTCTTTTTTCTTTCTTTTTTTTTTCTAGATTTGGCATATTTTCTTTTATTTTCTTTTTTTTTTCTTTTAGATTATTCAGTACAGTTTCAATCTTTTACTCCCATTCCAG
>CM052542.1:52682094-52793846 GCA_028533065.1 Trachops cirrhosus
GGGTTGTGAGCCACGATGGTCCCCGGACCCTTTGTATTGGCGCCTCCACCTCAGAAAGCGCGCACCGCGGCTTCCAGGATCTGTTTATGCTGTGGGTCTTGGGGGACACGCGTCTCCCCCCACATCCCGGCCCGGGCACCGGAGATCCCACAGAACGTTCGCGCTTCTTCGTGTTCTCGGCTGCAGGCACCAAACCTTTCACCCAAGCAATGACTCTTTCTGGATTGGGGCGCCCACACAAAGACCTGCCATCTTTGGGACCACTGGCTGGGCTGTGATCTTCCCCCAAGCCCCACTCCGAGGTCCCCCGGATCAGCACTGCTCAGTCTCTGTTTGGCCAGGGAGGGAGCGGATGACCCCGCTCCCCTACCCCGAGAGCCCTGCAGCAGCTCCCGGAGCTCTGGGGCTGGGGCTGCGACCTCCCTGCTCCTCACGCAGATCACTGGGCTGTTATTTTCCTGCAGTAGTCTCCTTACCGTCTGGTCTTTCCGTGTCTGCTACATTTTTAGAAATGTTAATTCTTAATGAAAATCACATTGACATCATTGTAAGTTTATATTAACTAAATAACATAACTAAAACCAGAACACTAACCTCAAAAAAAGCATTGGGATGTATTTACCATTTGAAAGTGGAAAGTAATGCAAATGAGTTTATGGAGCAAGTAACCCTGAAGATAAAAGTGCTGTTTGGTTGTAAAGTTAAGTTGTGAACTGTGACTTTTCAAATGACCTGGTGCCCAAGTTTGCCTTAGAATGCTGCCCATTGGAAAACAATAGGTTCTGGAAGAGTTTGAGCTAAGGCCTTATATAGGATTGACTTAACATAATGGAAAATTGTATCATATGAGTTTCTTAGTGAATATTAAGACAGTATAAATTGTATATAGAACTGTAATATTTTCTGATAATACCAATTTAGGAGTTTGGTGATTATTCTAACAACTTTGGAATTTTTGGATTTCTAATTTATAAAGAGATCCAGAAGTGTGTAGAATGGAAATATGAATGCTGTTTCTAAGTCATTTTTTCCCTATAAAGTCTTTTTAGCTCTTTTAAAAATATATGCTAATGGTATTTTATTAGAAATAATTACATTTCTTCCTAGGATGATTTTTCTTTTTTCCATTGATTGAAAACAATGAACATTATAGAAAGTTATACTTCACAGATAAAGCCAATAAAATTTTGGAAATAGATTTTATTAAAAAACACTACATTGGCTTTATGTTGATGCGTGACTCGTGTAAATTGTTTGAAATGAATTGACATTTATGAAAAGTCTTAGAGAAAATAAGTGCTGAAGACCTTCCACAGAAAGATATACAGTTACAGATTTAATGGTTAACTGAACAGTGGTGATGTCAGTCTTTATTTAAGTTCTGCTAGGTGCCGTTTATTAAAACAGATTCAGAGAACTCTGGTAACTTGCTCAAAGTCAGCTACCAATTTGAGATGAGACTCGATTCTGGCAGGCACTTTGATACCAAGATTTTTCACCTGCAGTAATATTGTATGTCTAAAGTTCTATTTAAGTATTTAAGACTTAGTGTAAAATATAGATTGATCAATATCACCAAAATAAGTATCATTAATAATGTAAAAATTGTTCAGTAGCGCTGATATAAAGATATTCCTGAAATAGCCACAAGAGGGCAGTACTTTGCTGTTATATGTGGTATAACAATTTTTACTGGAGTATTTTTGCCAGCTTTTATTCAGATGTTAAATATTAGTGCAGTATTTTGCAGATCTATTATAGTTAACAGATGAAAAGCATTTTAGTGGCTGTCTTTATGTTAATGTAATACATTTTCCTAGTTCTTTTGCTTTTCTTTTAAATCAGAGATATAATCTCTTATCAAAAAGAATACAATCATACCAGTTTATTTCTCCTGTAAAAATGCTTCAAATCTATGTTTATACTTTATGTACTAGCAAAAGTTCATAACATGCTAAATGCGTGCTGCATTCTCAATTTCTGTTAAAATTTTTGTAGCAAATTTCTGGTTTTTAAAAGATTTGTGGGATTTGTGGAGCACTGTATTACATACAATATTTCCAACACAGTTGTGAAGCTGCCTAATTGATATTTTTGTTGCTTCTATAAAACCAAGAGTTTCTTGAAGGCAGATACCACATCTTACTCAGTTTTTAATCCCAGTTCCTTCTACAGCCCCTCTCCCATAGTAAACACTTGCTGAATGTTCATTGACCAAATGTCTGGGGAGAGGCCCAAAAATGGTGAGTTCACAGGGAGTGAATCTGAGTCCTAACTTCATTAGTTTGAAGCTTTAGCCTTCAAACAAATTATTAAACTTTGACCCTTAATTTCCACCTCTGTAAAAGGGGTACAATTAAAAACCTCATAGGGTTGCCAAAGCATTCGGTTAAATAATATGTATAAAGCTCCTCTTACATCATAATTAAAGGCATAGTTATCATCATATGTGGCAACGATCATTATTAATTATTACTGGTAATAATGGTGGTGGTGTTAGAACACGAAGGACTGTGTAACTGGAGGTCTGAGCAACTCTGGGACTGTATTGTGTATAGGAGTGTTGTTTTTTTCTTTTCACTGTTCTTCTGTGTGTGCCAGCATGAGTGGATGAGTGAGATTATACAGTTTGGACCATGAGGTTATAGTGTGGGGATCTTAAACCATCGTTTCTCTCATTTTGTGACTAAGGAGCCCAAACCAGGTGTTGCAAATGAGAGCAGGCCAGGTCCGAACATGGTGTTTCTGGGCTCTGTACACCAGACAATGCTGCTGAGCTTCCAGAGGTACGAGAAAACCATGTACCAAGTTCTTTCTTATAGCTGTGTGTGTGTGTGTGAGAGAGAGAGATAGGTTGGGGCGGGGAGAGACAGAGCTAGAGAGAGAACAGAGAGAGAGAGACTGGTTGACTGTGTCCATCAGTGAACATCTGATCCCTGTCATTGTTTTCCTCAGTATTCAAGAGCATCAATCATCTGCACTGTTGATTTCTGCTTCTGAATGGCTGTGGATTTTCTTATATCTTTTATCTGTGTGCATCTTGTTTCTTCCTCAACTAGACTGTATCTCACCCATATGTCACTAATCTTCAGGTAACTGTCTCAATAAATGCTATCAGTAGGGCCTATGAGAAATATTTGAAATGGTAGACTAAGTAAAATTCCGAACTTGAGTCCTGCTTTTGCAATATTTATCTTTAAGTTTTGATTTCTTTTTTTCACATCCTAGCTATGAGACCAGATGAGACCAGAGTTCTGGGCCTCACTTTCCCCAATTCATGCTAACTGTGCCAGTCCCAAAATTATTTTAGTGTAATTACAAAGGCTCCTCCTGTGCCTACCCATCTACCAGCATTCACTCTGCATAAAAGACTGAGTAAGCAATTCAGTATCCAATGAGAGCTTATTTTCTAATGGGACAGAAAATGTGTAGGTGGAAATAATGACAATACAGACAATACAAAGTTCAGTCTGTACTGTAGTTCCTTATTACTCAAACTGTGCTCCCGGGACTGGGAGATGGTGGGGACGGAGTTCCCCCTTTGCCGTGGAACTACTGACCAGCATCTGCATTTTGCCAATATCCCAGGCAAAATACATCCAAGTGTAGAGAGCACTGCCAGAATGTTCAGGGAATGAAGGTATTACTTCCTATTGTGGACACAAGGTCTCCTGGGGAAAGGAGTCTTAAAGAGATAAAAGATTGTGATGGTGGAACTGGTGATGAGGAGGAGGTTATGCTAGGCAAAGGCAGGAGGCAAGAAGGATGGCATTTTGAGTGGTCAGATTTATGAGGGCGCAGCATTAGCGCACAGGAGTGCAGCCTTTTGGGAGCCAGTGGTGCTGGATCAGAATACCAGACTAGGGTTTAGAGTTGTGAAAATAAGCATAGGTGACCCAAGGAATATCTTTCTGTGTGGGAATGACACAGACCATCTCAGAGGTGGAAAGGAGTTTCCCGGGCCTTTCGTCTCATTACTTAATAGGATCCAAGACGTGCTTTAGGAGGAGAAATCCAATGTGCCTGTCAGGTGATTTGCTGACTAGAGCTGAAGATTAAGGGAGAGGCATGGTAGTGATGGGAATGGAAAGAAAAGGGGCAGACTACAGAGATGGCAAAGGTAGAATCAGGGGAGGCAGTATTCAGTACGCAGACAGGAAGAGAAAGGTGCAGTGACAGTGCCCACTAATGATGGTGGTGAAGACAGGAGAAAGAGTAGGGATGATTAGTTTTTAATTTTTGGACATGTTGTTTGATGTGCTAACAGAACACTTAGGAAGACTTGTCTACTATTTATTTAGAAATGGGCATTGGGAACTCATGAGAGAAGTCAGGGATGGAAGCAAAGGTTTGGGACTTCTCAGCAGCAAGGTCATGGTTAAGCTGGGTTGTGGCTAAGACCTCCAAGGCAGGACGAGTTAAGGAGAGGAAGGACACAGAGAGAGCCTCCAGGTTTATGGGGAAGGTCAACCAAATACTGTTTCCTGAGCACTTGGCTTATTTCACTGAGGGCAGCTTTCTTCCTTTCTTGACTATGATACTTTCTTGAAAGAGCTGAAACATTTTTTACAGTGTTTTGTTTTTAAAGATTTTATTTATTTATTTTTAGAGAGAGGGGAAGGGAGGGAGAAAGTGAGGGAGAGAAACATCGATCATTTGCCTCTCACATGTGCTCCAACTGGGGACCCAAACCCACAACCCAGGCATGGGCCCCGACCGGAAATTGAACCAGCAACCTATTGCTTTGAGGAATGATGCCCAACCAACCATGCTGGCTGGCCATGCTGGTCAGCGCTACCATGCTTTTTGATGGCTTAGGAAATACTTTCCAAAATGCAGTTAGTAATCATGAGCATACAGAGTAATTTTATAAGCCACTCATTTTACTGCATCAAACAGGTCCTCACTTAAAACAACAACAAACTTTCTCTTTAATTTGAATGTATCTACTACATTTTAAGTTTTTTTCCATTGTGTAGAGGTTCCTCTCCCTAATATTATATTTTATTATGGAAATTTAGAGACATACAGTATAGTTGAACGACTTTTTAGTGAGTACTTCTACACCTGTCACATAGATTCTCTCATTACTATATTATTATAATTGCTTTATCACATTCTTCTCCATTTATCCATCCTATGTAGAGATTTTTGTAAAAACATCATTGTGATTGTAATATAAAAGTTATGTATTGCTTTTTCAGTAAATATTAAAAAGATTTCCCCAAGTTGTTATTCATAAACATTGTTTAAAATGATTTCAAACTATGTCATCAAATATTTCAACATACCAGAGGTAACCTAGTGATCCAACACCTTAGGCTTTTTAAAAAAATACTGTTAGGTCCATTTTTATGCTAAATTCTTGTCTGTTTTTAAGATTTATAGAGAAGTATAGATGTCCTTATATCTGAGGGAAATAAACACTACGTCTCCGAAATATATGCACCCTCATGTTATTGCACACTAGTTACGACAGCCAGGACATAGGAGCAACCCAAGGGCCTCTGACAGATGATGGATAAACAGGTCGTGGGGTGTGTGTGTGTGTGTTTGTGCACGCAATGGAATATTTGGCTGTCAAAAAGAAGGAAATCCTACCATCTGTAACAATATGAATGAAACTTGAGGGCACTATGCTAAGTGAACTGAGGAGACAGAGAAAGACAAAAACTATATAATCTCACTGCTGTTCGGAATCTGATTAAAAAAGAACCCCAAACCCAAGCACATAAAAAAAAATCAAACATCAGATTCGTGGTTATCAGAAGTGGATGGGGGGAAAATTGATTGAAGGTGGTCAAAAGTTATAAACTTCATTATAAGATAAGTAAATATTAGGGATATATTGTTCAACATGATGATTATAGTTACTGCCGTATGATATATCAATATATGCAAATTGTTAAGAGAGTAAATCCTAAGAGTTTCACCACAAGGAAAAATATTTTTTCTTTTTCATTTTTTTATATCTATATGAGATAATGGATATTTACTAAACTTTTTATGGTATTCACTTCATCACATATACAGGGGTGGGCAAAAGTAGGTTTACAGTTGTAATACAAATAAGTAATACAAAAATTAATAAGTAATAATACAAGAATAAATACTGAGTTTTGTGTACTCATACCAGTAAACCTACTTTTCCCACCCTGTGTATATGTGAGAAATCATTATGCTATACGCCTTAAACTTACGTAGTGCCATATGTCAGTTATATCTCAATAAAATTGGAGAAAAAAGTATGGATTCCTGGAAATGGAAATGTTAGTGGATCAAATGATGTGAACATTTTAATGGATTTTGATACTTGTTGCCAAATTGCTTTTCAAATGCCAAATTTACAATGTCAAACCAGTTATCTGAGTGTTTGCTTCACTATGTCCAGGCCAGCCTTCACATATTTAAAATAGTACAGAAAAGTTTTTTGTTAGACATGGCAGGGCCCCTGGGCTGCAGCAGAAGGTCCAGATGCAGCTGAGGACTTCCCCACTTTTTGAGGTGTTAGCATCTGGGCTAAGGATAAATGAAAAAGCACTTGGGTCATGGCTGAGGCTTGGGGCATGGTGGGAGAAAGGGGGTGATGATAAAGAGAAGAGATTCCATTTCTCCTCACAATTTATTCTTTCAAAAATTTTTTGAAGCAATTTCAAACTCACAGAAAAGTTACAAATACAGTACAAAGATTTTTTCTTTTGAACCATTTTGGAATTTATTACTTTAATGATAGCTCATCTCCCCAAATGCTTTAGTACATATATCCTATACAGAGGGGAAGGGGATTAAGAAGCACAAACTTTCAGTTTTAAAATAAGTCATAGAAACGTAATGTACAGCAGAGGGAAGAGTCGAGAGTGTTGTAACAACAATGTATGGTGACAGGTGGTTACTAGACTCACTGTGGTGATCACTTTGTAAGGTGCTCCATTTTCTGGCAGGGTTAGTCACAGGGTTGCTTTTCAGGAGTTTCGCTCCACAGAAGGGCTCCAAGGTGCAGGAGAGGGCAGGGGTGGTGGCTGCAAACCTGCGTGCAGTGGATGAATTGTTTAAAAAGATCGTTGCTACCTTGAAATGTGATGGAGAGCATCTTACCATTTAAATTGGTAGTAGAAATATGTGATATCTATGCATGTTACTTCTAGAAAGTAATTTTTATGGTGCTATTTTTCTCAGTCCTCTGATGCTATCTCATATACCAATAATTTTAAAAATTATTTTTGGTAGCTTCGACAATATTTGAAGCTGGAAAGGACAAAAGAAACCCAGATGAATTTGCTGTGGCACTTGACAAAACTCTTGGAGACTTTGCATTCCCGGATGAATTTGTCTTCGATGCTTGGGGAGCCATTGGCGATGCCAGACGAGGATGATCATGATGTGGGTGGTCCACCGCTGGGGAAATGAACAGTTACTCCTTTAAAAAAAAAAAAAAAACGTGTGAGAGCTGTTTTTAGTCACTGTTATGGACTCTGGTTTGGTTTTATGTATATGGAATACATTCTTTGAAATGATGGTTTTGATTTCTGGGTGCTTTTTAATGTCAAATGTGTAGTATGCTTAAGATAAATTACCTAAAATGATCAATTTTAATATTCATTCCAATTTATTTTTAAAGTAAGTTTTAGGGAGTATTTCTAGGTAGAGGGTATTGATCCCCATGAATACTCATGTTTTGTTTTCCACATGTAAAGTTGATTGCAGTAGCTTTGTAGTTCTTTTGCAAAATCTTAATACAGTGAAAATTAGGGCTGGAGTATAATTTGCTTCATAGCATTTTCATTTTGTTATACTGGCTGGAACAGAATATGTTCGGGAAATGAAATGTGGATTATACTTACTATAGGTCTGGAAGAATTGTTTTAATTTTTAATCCACTGAGTAAGGGAAGGAACTATAGCCTGTTGATGTCTATGGTCTACTTTCTCTGTGTAAAACAAGACTTGATTGACTTTTATTTTTTGCTTCTTTGAACACTGCTTCTTAAAACCTGTTGTTGAAATCCATTGTGCTGTGTAACTGCAGGTGTGGAAGAAGGGTGACAAAGGCAGACAGGGTAGAACTCACTTATACTTGATGTTTGTAAAACAGTTCTTCAAACATTATTTCTTTTTCCACCCACACCTACTTTTTTAATGTTATTCATTATAAGCACTCCAGGGAAAAGCAGAACTTTTCTTTTGAAAGAGATTTGCTCAGAAAATATATGTTTGAGAGCACTTTTTGGGTAAAAGAGCAACACGTTTAAGCCCCCTAAACTTTAGAGCAGATACTGTCAAAACTAGATTTTCCTTGAGTGGAAGTAAAGGAGGAAGGGAGTATTGAAAACACATATTAGCCTATTATCTTAGAGTTCTAACAGATGCTCTCTAAAACCTCACATTATTGAGAAAATTTTGGGCAAATGATTATCTTATCGCTTTTATTTGGCATTTTACAGAAGTAGGAGAAATGGAAATAAGAGGTTTCAACAAAGGTCATGTAATAAGGCAGAGCCGGGTGACCAAGCATTTTTCCGAACTGCTAGAAGGAGAGTGCTGTGTGCTGCCATGGTGACCAGAAGTCAGAGCCTGCGAGGGGTGTGTTCTAGGCGCTCGAAGTGGTTCGCTTCTCCTGCTGGACTGATGTTTCCGTAACTCTTGTTTTCTGCTGCAACTTAACTTTTACTGTCATCCACTTGCCTTTCACATACGTTCAATGCTGTGTAGCCGATACTCGGCCTCATTGATCCAAAACCTGCACAGAAGCTGTTTTAGTCATTAACATGTGACGAAAAGTAATGATAGAATGTGGGCTGTCTTCTTACTCTTGCCCATCATTTGAAAACAGGATCCAGCTCAGGCTGCAGTTTGTTGCTACTTGTTTCATGTTTTTTTTTTTAATGGCGGTTCCCAAATGCCTATTAATCTTAATATCTCCTCTCTTAGAAGGCCACATCCTAAAAAGAATTAATATTTTTAGGGACAGGAAAGTTATTGGATGACTTAGGAGGCCCATAGAGACATTTTAGTTTGGACAACGAAATAAATTTCTTGGCACGAGAAGTCCAATTTGAAATGGTGAGGCATTGTTTATTATTGACAGATCTCAGTTTCTTCTTCCTTTGTGGGCGTGCCTGAAAATCGACGCTTGGTGCTGATGTCCTGTGATTTAGGAATCCCTAACTCACAGAGTGAGGGTGCTCACTGTGGTCTCTCTGTGACTTTGGTGTATAAGGGACTGATGCCTGTGTACAGCAGTAACTGTAATTGTCAGCATTAAATGGGCAGTTATCAATATTAAGGGCTTCAGCTGAGCACGTGCTTTAATACTAACAGATTTTTTCCTTCAAATGTGTTTATCTCTTACCTCTATTGCTAAACAGATAGCAAGGTCAGTTTCTTTACCTCATCTTCTTCCCTTACCTGAAAATGTTTACTTGTGAACTTTGTGACTTTTGGTGACTCAGTGCACAAAAGGAGCACACTCTCTTTATCGTCACAGTCTGATAGTGTGGGCTACCCATCTGCTTTGACAATGAAACAATTCACATATTTTTAAAACATGCCATTTCATTGGTGTCACTGAACATTTTCAGAAGGCCTCTGTCATTTTTTCTTGTTCTGTAGTCCTTGACCCCTACCCCACCTCTACCCTGGCCCAGTGGAGAATGATCATTTTATTCTTGATTTCCTTCCATGCAAAACAACATCTTTCGGTGGACACAGAGAACACACTGTATGTTTTCTTCGTGACAGAGCATGTAGGTGATGATTGGCATTAGGCTCAGTGGGGCTTTCATTATAGCTTGGTCCTCATAAAATGTACACATTTTGATGGTTACAAATAGGTGCATTTTGGGTTTTTGTGATGTTTCAGAAAATATGTAACTATATGTTGTGCAACTCTTTTTTTTAAAAAAATGACAGACATTCTTTTCTCTAATTACTTTTTTAAAAAGATTTCATTTATTTTTTAGAGAGAGGGGAAGGGAGAGAGAAAGAGGAGAGAAGCATCATTGTGTGGTTGGTTCTCTCCCTCCTCCTACTGGAGATTTGGCCTGCAACACAGGCAGGTGCCCTGATAGGGAATCGATCCAGCAGCCCTTTGGTTTGCAGGCTGGCACTCAATCCATGGAGCCACATCAGCCAGGGCTTTTGTGCAGCTCTTTAAGAATTCAATTATAAAAACAGTAATCAGTTAATTGCTTTGGGTTTCTATATATATAATCTGCTTGGGGCTGCTATATCCAATATTATGACTAAATCGAGATAATTAACTAAATAGAGATAACTTCATTTTTCCAAGTGATTTTTAAGTTGCAATATTTCCCCTGTAACTTTAACAAATGGATGTTTCTTGAGTAAAGCATGCTTTAGGTAGGTCCATGTTGTTGTTATGGGCCTTCACCAAGTCTAGAGAGAGCCTTCCTGATAGGTCAGCTATTGCTGCCTCTCTAGCATAGCAGCAAAATGAATTTCATCTGCAAATGATGTTTTCAAAATAATGGCTCTTCTTAACTGAGCACAGTTATCCATCAAAGATAAAAAATTGATCATATAATGACTCTCTTACTCTCTTACCATCTAAAAATATATGGGTGCCAATAGCATTACTATTATTCTGGTGGAAGTACTAGGTTAGAAGCTGTAAGTGAATGAGGAGAGAGGAGATGCTTATAACTCCCAGTCCCAAGTATTAGTGCTCTGTGTAAAATGCACATTTATTATCTTCTTGACATAACTAAAAGAGGTATCAGAGTAATGACAAGTCCTTACACATATCATGGTTATAAAATGTTTCTAAGATTGTGAAGGGTACAAATGGCACAGCCTGTCCCTACCTATTACTTGAAAACCCAGTTCTAAGAAATGACTTATGGTTATTATTGGTTAGGAGGATCAAAATTGGATATGACATCTTTATTTTAATGGGAGACATTAAATCTCTGTAAGACTTAAACACAGCTATAAATATTTTTTGAAGCTGTAATAGAAAAAGAAATTAAAAATTCTGAAAGATGGTTTTAAGTAAATATTTAATATTTTGAACTGTTTGTGCCATGCAAAAGTATTGGCTATATACAGATTAAATATTTCACTTTTTGTTTTGGAAAAAAGAAAGTTTTTCTCTTTTATACAGTTCATAGCATATACTTTTTAAATGTTTTTTGAGATTGAACTTTAGAAATCTATTAAGCAATATGTGAAATTATAAATTATATTTTGATATTGTTTACAAATGTATTATTGTGTTTCTACTTATAGATGTAACATTTTCATGTATTGATCAAAAGTAAATTACTTTTAAAGCTATAATAATTTTATATTTCATATATTTAAAATGACTCCTTAAAATAAAAATCTTTTCATTAAAAATGTGATGAATGTTTTTATCATGAAAATCAAATAAATATTTGAGGTTTTAATTATTAGACCTTTTAGTTTTGTTTAAATAAATGAGGGGAATAACACATGTGATTGCTCAGGCCTTTATGTTTTAACATATCTTTGGTATATTTTTTTCTGAGCTTATTTTGTATAAGGTATAACTTCTAAAGTCTTTTAAAATCCCTCAATTTTTGCTTTGATTCAGTGGAAATACATGAGATATGCACTGCCACAATATTTTAGGATAAAATAGTCACAAGCTCATTCTGTCATAAGATGGATGTTTAGCCAGGTTGACATTTTCCCCTTTGTTCAACCAGTTTTAAGGCAGTAGTTTCCAAACAATAGTGTGGGTGACAGAAGATATATCAGCCCATAGCTCTTAGGTAGTTTTGTATACCTTTGGATTCATTATGTCCTTGATTTAGTTCAAAGGCCCTATCAGAGCTGCTACAAATATGTCTCCTTACAAATATCATGCTATTCCATGTGTTTGGGGTGGGGCCCTGGAATATGCATTTTGACACATCCTCCAGATGATTCCAATGGAAGTAAACTATGGACCTTCACTGTGTGGTTTCTGACGGTCCTGGCCTCGCATTAGGGTGGAATTACAGATATGACTTCCAGAACTATAAACAAAGACCTAAGAGGTATCTCTAATACAGTTAGATAAGTGGAAAAATGGATATAAAGTAGTATGGGCAAAAGCTGTATATGACTATGATTTATTTTAATTTCACTAAGTGGGTGATTTTCTAAATGTAATTTGGTATTCTAGAAGAATTTATCTTAGAGAAATAGACTTCCCAGGGATTCTCACCAAGAATACATCTAATAAGAGGTCAATATTGAAAATTTATAAAGAACTCATATAACTCAACACCAAAAAACCCCCAAAGAATCTAATTTAAATAATGGGCAGAGGACCAGAATAGACACTTCTCCAAAGAGGACATACAGATGGCCAATAGACATGAAAAGATGCTCAACATCACTTATCTTCAGAGACATGCAAATTAAAGCCAAAATGAGATATCACTTTGCACCCATCAGAATTGCTATCATCAACAAATCAATAAATAAGTGGTGGCGAGGGTGTGGAGTAGGGGGAACCTCATGCACTGCTGGTGGGAATGCAGACTGGTGCAGCCACGGTGGGAAACAGTATGGAATTTCCTCAAATAGTTAAAAATGGAATTGCCTTATAACCTAGTGATTCCACTTTTGGGGAGTTATCTGAAGAACCCCAAAACACTAATTTGAAGGAATATATGCACCCCTATGTTTATTGCAGTGTTACTTACAATTGCCAAGGTATAGAAGCAACTGAAGTGCCTGTCAGTAAGATAGGGGGAAAAATGTGGTGGTACCTATATACAATGGAATATTACTCAACCATAAAAAAATTAAAATCTTACTATTTGTGAAAGCAAGGATGGACCTAGAGAGTATTATGTTAAGTGAAATAAGTCAGAGAAAGACAAATACCATATGACTTCACTTACATGTGGAATCTAAAGAACAAAACAAACAAAATTGAAACAGAATCATAGACACAGAGAACATTCTGATGGTTTAGGGATTAGCCTAAGGGAAGGGGTTAGAGGGTTGGGTGAAATGTGAAGAGATTAAGAAGTATAAATTTATAGTTACAAAACAGTCATGAGGATGTAAAGTACAGCATAGGGAATATAATCAATAATATTGTAGTAACTATGCATGGTGCCAGGCAGGTACTGGAAGTGTTGGGATGGAGCATTTTGTAGACTCTATGATTGCCTAATCACTATACTGTGTACCTGAAACTAATGCAAAATAATATTGAATGCAAACTGTAATTGAAAAATAAAATTAAAAAAGGAAAGAAATAGACTTCCTAGTTGGCACACTATGGATTAATCCATGTGATGGTTTTGCTTCAGTTTGCATTCAATGTTTGATGCTTAATGTTGATACTAATAAATATTGGCTATTTATCTTGTCCTTATGGAATATATGTTTTATCTTCTAGTTTTGTAGATGAGGAAACTCTAAAACAATGGTTTCTAAAGAACATTTTATTTTGAGAAGAATGGAATTGACATGCATGATAAGAAGATTGACTTCTCTCAGTGGGAGTAACTAAAGTGGGTGCTATGGTTTTGATTAGGGAAAGGATAAGTTTTGTAAAAATGCTACTTGAATTCTCCTTGTGTAGATGTTTTCTTAGCGAGGTCCCTTTATGTAGGGGTAGAGTACCAAACATGATTTTTTAAATTACTTTGTGTGTCATCTAAAGTATATGGGAGAAATAATGTTTACGATTAAAAATATTATAGATCCGATGAATTAATTTAGCATTGAAAAATGGAATTTCTACCCCCTTATTGTTCAGATAGGTTATTATAAAAACATCATGATTTGTTTTAATTTAAATTTTAATAGCTTTCCAGTGGAAAGTAAACAAATATAAAAGTGAAATAAATCAAAGACTTTGTTCTGCAAGAAACAAAGATAACTTCCTCTTCTGCACTGGAAAATATGAGAAAATAAAATCCTGCACATTTAAGGAATGGTGGAACAACCATGGCATACTTTAGCATTGGGAGAAGGGTGATGGGAACATTGTAGCTGCCTTCCTCCAATGTTCTTCCCTCCTCTCCACTTCTTTCCCTCCTAGTTCTTTTGATTCTACTCAATCTCCCTCCATGGGGTCCCTCAGGCCTTGGACCTGGGTCCCCACCCCCCCAACCCTGCATGGGTGACTCATCCATTCCCATGGTTTTAAACATCTTCATATTTACAATGCCTAAATATATATCTCCCATTTGGATCTCTCTTCTGAGCTCTATACTTACATTTTTAACTGCTTTCTTGACATCTCTGCTCTGTGTGTCAAAACTTTAACATGTCTAGGATTAAATGTTAGATTTTTCTTAAAAGTCTTATTTTCCTCAACTTTTTTTCTGACAGGAGGTGGCATCATAATTCACCTCATCGATGCTTCACCTACTGTGTCTAATTCAGCAGCAAGTCCTTTTTATTGTCTCTCCAAAAATGTCTCCCAACTATATCCACTTCTTTCCAGTTTCCTGTCATCTGTGCTTCACACCTCACTTCTCATCCGGGCTGCTGCCACAGGCTCTGCATTGCCTTCCCTTCTATCATTCCTGCCCTCCTCTAATTTATATTTCACACGGTAATGAGAGTGCTCTAAAAATGTTTATTGAAGGACATGAGCATTCAGCTTTCTTTAAAATGAAAATGTCTGTGTCTCATTTTTTCTTCTCTAGAAGGGTTTGACAGTAAGCTCTTACTGGTCTTTTAGGGAAGGGACACTGGTTTTAGGATGATTTAGCTTCTTTTGTACTAATGGGCTCACAGAGTCTACTGTGAAAGAATTAGGAGGAAGGAGGAGAAAGAGGAAGAACTTTCACAGGTGTGGACTAAAGGCTGTGAAGTGTGTGTGTGTGTGTGTGTGTGTGTGTGTGTGTGTGTGTGTGGGCAAGGAGGGGAGAGAGATTATCTTTAGAGGCCCACACAGAGGAGCATTGTGCCTTGTTTTCCTGTAGGCACATTGTGGCTAGATGGAGTTTTTAGACACACAGGAACCAAAGTCTTCTAAAGATTCCTGATCTCTCATTATGGCACACAGTGAAACTCACAGTGAGGGGTGGTGTTTGACCACCCAAGACCCTTGTGGAAGCTTGAGTCATTGACCAGAGCCTGCCAGCTGTCATGGAACCAGCACTTCCCACCCGCTGTTTGTTTCTGTCGTCAGTGCTTGGTGAGAATTTGTTTGTCGGCAGTCTTACCTGTTATCGTCCAGAAGTGTCACCCCATCAGCCCAAACCACTGGTTTATTTCAGTGGCTACTCCCAGGCTTTTTTGTGCAATGAGACGACCTACATAAATAAAGCTTAGAAAAGAAAAATGGTCCCTTGGATATCTGGTGGAGTGGGGGAAACCTTTGCTCTGTACTTGGGAGGTTGAATTGAACTGGTACAAGGCCCCTGACTGGGACATGGGCAAATGACCCTTTGTGTTTCTTGTTAATGGAATCGCATCACTCTTCTTGAAGCTCCTTACTGTGGCTTCTTTGGAGCCACTTCTCTGTGCTCTGTTTACATTGAACTTTCTTTTGACTTCTAAGCTCTTACCTTTCTCAGAGCTTTTTCATGTGCTATTTTTTCTGCCTTGAACACTCTTCCTCCCATTTGAATGATCAGGTCCTTGTCATCTTTCAATTATTAGTTTAAATGCCACTTGTTTGAAAAAAGCCTTTGTGACCATTTCCCTCCCTTATTGTATTGCTTGGTATTTCCACCTAATACATCATTATTTGTAATTATTTTATCAGTTTGTTGTTATTCTATATTCTCCATTTGAATATTGGCTTGTTGGGAGTAGGATTGTTTATGTCTTTCTTACTATCATATCCCCAGCACAGAGCCTGGGATACATTAAGCACTAAAAAAATAATTATTGATGAGGAACTTCAACAAACATTTGTTGTGTCTACTGTGTACACAGTTGCAGGATCGCCTCACCTAATCATCAGCAACCTCTGAGGTAGGTAATGATTATCCCCATTTTAGAGATGAAGAAACAAGCTCAGAAAAATTAAATAACTTGCTCTAAGGCATGTACCTTGTTAGTGGCAGAGACAGAATTTGAATTCCGTTTTGAGTTTAAGTCTGAAATCTCTTCAAAATCGATCCTGTTAATACTTTACCAGAGCAATGTTCTGAGTCACTCAGCTGAAGAATGTTGTGGAGGGGATTAAAACAGGGTGGGAGATGCAGTGAGCTGCTCTCCTCAAGCTGAGCAAAGGGAACAGCTCTGCAAGGTCAGGCCAACAAGTCAACCTAAATGGCTAAGTGACAAATTTTAGGTTAGAAACCATATGCTGAATGATTTCAATGGTTCTTTTGGTTAAAAAAAATATAATTGGTAATAATTGTCTGGGTTTAAAAAAATCGCAGTCACTGGTGTAATAATTTTTTTCTAGATTTAAGAGAAAAATTTAAGAAAAGAAAAATTCTGACCATTTTTTTGAGAATGAATACTGCCTTTAGAAAGCCTTCAAAGCTTCTTCTGGTTAAAGTGATTTCATAATTTAATTGTTTTGACTTGGGTTGTGGGTATTTTGCTTCTGGAGTCATTATTGGGTGGCTTATGGTTCAGAAAACTATTAAGCAGTGATTGCTGTGTTCTTTAAATGTTTTTTTTAGTAGTGTGAAACAAATTTTAAAAAGTAGCAGCTTGTTATCAAATGCTCTGTGTGTCATTTACTGTTTGAAAATGGCATTAGCACTTGATGTTTCATGGACCATGGAATCTCATCATTAAACATTTTTAAGTCTTTAGAGATCTTAGGACCATTGAGTTCTGAGAAACGAGTTGGGAAGTGATATTCCCTGAGAAGGCCCATTTCTGGACAAAACTAATGTATATTCTGAAAGGGTGAGTTTATAGAGGTGATTATAAATTCTCTGAATATATCCCTCCTCAGTTCTTTTCTATAAATAAGTGTGGTCAGTTTTAACATACTAACTTGTGAGTTGATGAATGGGGAATATTTGTGAGGCTTCCCTCAATATTAAACCCCAAATCATCATATTTGTAACTGTGGGATTTAAAAACTGAATTCAATCATGTTCCTTGCCAGAGAATCAAATACTCATTGTAATCGGGACATGGTTTTGAATTCCTATTTAAATGACATCTAGAGAAATTCTGAAGTAAGAAGTTACATTGACTGAAATAGAGGTACGTGACATTTTCAAGCCTGGTCATTCCAAAATTCTACGAAGTGTGTCTTTGGTCTCTTTTTTGATATTCTTGATAAACATGGTTAATCACCTTGGTTTAATCTTTTAAAATAAATTAATTAGCTTCTAGAAAGTTTCCTCCAGGTGATCTAATTCACTGGTTAGAAGGAGACATTCCAACTCTCCACCACCTTGTCACCCAATATGACAGAGTGAATTCACTAGGCAATTAAAAAAAATCTACCTTGGCTGACCAATGGGTTGTGGGGGGTCTCTGCCTGCAGACTGCTCCTGTCTGCCAAGGATGAGAATAAGTCTACCAAGACTTGATCTGCTTGGGGAGGAAAGGTGGCCAATCTCTCCAAGGAGAAGGGCCAGGACCCTGTTCCTCAATGGGCTTTTATTGGGTTCATTTTGTACAAGAATACAGATAAAGCTCATTAACCATTGTCTGGCAGTAAGGATCAAACACTAGATAACATACAAAGAACAATGAGGGCTTATTTTGAGTCAGGGCCTGTTAGCTAAAGGGCCACAAAAGTTTGGGAAATGAATTCATTTCCTGCTGGACCCTTATCATTTAATTGAGAGCATTCTAAACAAAGCAGGTTTCACAGGATTTTATATATTCTTTCTCAGGCCTGATCACCCGGGGAACCTGCCCTTTCCAGCACAGGGCTGCACTGCCCTCTGTCATTGTTTCAGGCTTAAGTCAGGCAGTGGAAGTAAGGCAGCCAAGAAATTAGGAGACTTCTCCCAGACAGAATGAGGACTCAAGCTTTGTCAAAGCCGAGGGGTGAGGGTCCATCACCTCCTTTTGCTGTACCCCCCAAGTCCTTCCTTGGGGGCCTCCCACGTGATAGTGCCTGTCTTAGGTCATTCCCCCCTTGGGGAATCTTACCCGTCATTGGCTAACCGACCAAGCATTGGGGGCCAGTTATGAAAAGAGGGGCAGAAGCAGCGCTCCTGCCAGGGAGATAAGCTTTTGTCTCTTTGGTGGCTTACGGTCTAAGGTCACTCCCTCAGCCTTAGCCTTGGAGGGGGTTACAGCTTCTGGAACTGGGCAGGGTGGTTCCCAACAATGGGTAGCATTGCCTGTCCTGGCTGCTACCTCAAGTCTCTCAGAACCTGAATGCAAGTTAGGTATTTTTTATAGTCTTATGTCTATTCTGACTTGTCCAGTCTGATTTTGAGCTCATTTGTGATCCTATTGATGATAGCCCCTTCACAGCTAAAATGTCTTTGGTATCCAGATAGCTTCTCCTCAGAATCTTGAGGATTATATCATGTGGTCTTTATTCAGAGCAAATGACTAATTCTATAAAAGCAACCAAGGTTGCTCTAGACTTGAGCGGCGGAGAATGACTGAATGCTGAAGTACTCAGAGGTGATTATGGTTAATATCCTGTGAAAGTTATAGATGGCTTCATACCAAGCAGAAAATTAAATAGGTACATTAAAAATTTTAAAACCTCATTCTGACTTCAAAACTTTTAAATCAGTTTCAAGCAAGCAGTTAATTTTGAACTTATTTGTCCTTTGCCTGAATAAATAAAACAAGTTTAGCTTCTTTGCATTTAGTAATTAATATTATGTGGATAATATGGATCCATATATTGCTGTTTCAACAGCTGTCACTTGAAACAATTTTTCTTCTCTGATGTTTTTCACATTTAAGTGATTTTCCAACCCTTTTGAGGCTTTGTACTTATAGAATATTTTCCTTTTATTTATTATACATTAGGTCTACAATCACCTGATGTTACTTGAGAGAATTATTAGCTATAGTTAAATGACATTTATTAGAAACAAGAATTTTCAAAGTTGTAATTATAATATTTTTCCTATAATTATAACATACAACTGCTTCCTTATAGACTGTACTTGTCAATTTAGGTCCAGGGTCCATATGAATGAGTTCCTGTGATGGTATGAGGTAGAGCTCCCTGTGAGAGAAGCAGCTGAATCACAAATCAACACTATCAATCTAAAATGTTTTCTTTGAGCTTTATAACTGCTCATAGTGTAATAGAGGCTCACAGAGAACAGCAGAGATGTGAAAGTCAGTGGAAAGGTGAATCAGTGGCTTCTAGAGAATTTCCCTTTCCTAGACCTGAAAGGTTCTGCTTTAAGCATTAATCTTATTTTAAATGTCCAAATTTTTCATGTTGCTTTAATAAGGATCTCGTAATCTCTGGAACTTAGTAATTGGTTTCAGGAATAGCATGGACAATTAGATGATAAATGTTGGACATTAAACTACTGTTAAATCTCTTAACATAGCTGATCTGGGGCTCATTTTTGCACTACTGTTTATTTTCTCTGCCCACAGTGTTTTATTAGGTGTGGCAAGTTTCTCCTAGTTGGAACCAATTATCCCAAGCAAATGCTGGACTTGGATTTCAGTAGCCTGTGAGAGACCATGTCTCCGGATTGACAATCACAGCAGTCTCTCTATGTACCTCATTTTCTGCAGATCTGGAGGATTCTGTGTCATCTCTTTGAGAACACAGCTAATTTCCACTTTAAGCAGCAGTCACAATTGCCCAAAGAGTGTGTCTCTCCTGACTGATGATCTGGGACTCTCATTGTCCCTGGGCCACTCTAGGCTGAATTTTATAAAGATCATCTTATTAGTCAGAATTCAGTTATGGAGAACAGAATCTGCTGCAGCTGTTTTAAGCAGAAAGTGAGGTATTATGTAGAGATTATTACGTAGGTCCCAGAATTGTCCGAAGGATCCAAGAGATGACTCTAAGCTGAGAGGCTGATGCACCAGGATGAATTCCCAAAGCCTCACTGCCCGATGGGGTTACTGTGGTCAGAAAGCTGCTTCTGCTGAATTAGCACCAACTCTGGGGCCAACACTTCTCTGTCTGCACCAGCACAAATGATGCCACATGCCCGGCCTCTCTCTGAATTAACTGAGTTCTGAATTCCAGTCTTGAGTGCATGTGATTGGCAGAGCCTAAATCATATCCAGAACCCCTAGCTACAAGGGAACTTGGAGGAGGTGGGAAATTTATGGCCACTATACTATCAGAAGGAAAACACAAGGAAATTCAAATCTATGTTGAGCATGCCAGTCCACAATATTTGCTACTAAAATAGTCTACATTTAAGTCAAACCAACTTACTTCCCTAATTCATAATCCATCTAGCCTTTTTTGGCATGCCGCATAGTAACCAGATAGCCAGACATATTTGTTTGGATCGGTAAACCATTCTTTCCTTTATCAATGCTGCCAGGCTTCTACTTTTAAATAAAATCAGTAGTTTAATGAATAAGAAATAACTAACATCTTTTTATTGAGGCTTATGTGAATGTTGGTCAAATATTGGACATGAGATGAAACACTAACACCCAAGCTGACCCCATTGCCTTCAGACAAAATCATTGACATTAGAGAATTTTATTCTCAAAGACATGCTGTAAAGGTGAGATTCATAGGTTAGGCATTTAGTTGCATGGCGTGAGGCAGCTTGCTGGTACACTCCTTTCTCTGCATTTCTCTTTGGTGATATGGCGCGCATCAGGGCTGCTTTTAGTTTGGGACACGGTGAGTGGACAGCCGTACACTGTGATTTTGTTTCATCTGTACTTACTTACCTGACTGGGAAATGGCAGTGCTCTAATTCTCTTACTTTTCCTTAAAAAAAAAAAAATCCTTTCTTCCTATATAAGTGGTGGTTCACTTGAAATAATTTTATTTGGCTTGCTTCATTATTATAGAATATCTTAGTGCAAAGGATATAGCCAAATTACATTAAGGAACTAGAAGGCTATTAATTGATCTAAATGAGTAAATGGCTTTTTTGCTTCCCTCTGGTCCATGCTGCTAAAGCATCTTCTCAATGAATTACATATTTACTTTCCAAATTGGATTTTACAAGCAATGCTAAATGGTAGTGATATTTTCCTTTATTTGTGCTAAGAACTGATCTAAGTGAATGCTTAATTTTCCTTTAATTATTTCAGTCATTAACTCTTAATTAGTACAACTCCATCCCTGATAATTTGGTTGTAGGGGCACTAGTTCAGCCATTCTCATAATAGGTATTTTCACTTTTGTTTTAAAAATTATAGATAATTAATGTTTATAGATTTTAACAATATAAAATCTGGGTAGTAAAACTGTGGGCGACTTGTGTATTTGTTCTTCCTTGTGCCTTTGTCTATTTTCTAGCTTCTTTACCATGATTATATATTATTCTTATACTCAGCAAGGAACATCATTCAAAAAGAAAACAGTGGGTATATAAAAATGTAGGCATGAAGGAGATAATAAAATTGATAATGTTTATGAAAAAGATTGACTAGACAATTTTATATGACTAACATTGTCCTCAAAAAGCCTTGATTTTAATTTTTCTTTTTTCATTTTCTATTTAGTCCCTTAAAAATTGAAAAAAAATTTCTTTAAAGCAAATGAATTTTATCTGCTAGAAACTGTGGAGGAAACTAAATTGAAATATAGCAATGCTCTAGGTGACATTTTAATGTTGACGAGATTTCTGTTTTAATTTTTCTGTCTGCTTCCTCTAATGTGACAAAAATGGAGAAGACTAGTTTACTGAAAATTCAGTCTCAAATAACGTCTATCAAAAGTTTAAGGTAGGTACATGTAAATTAAATACATTATTTAGAAAATACTATTAGACATTTTAAAATAATTCAGTATAGCAAACAGAAAATTTTTTATGCTAACTTAAATTTTATGTTTCCAAATGAACAATTTGAATTTAGACCTATAGAGGCATCTCCCTGCACACAATAGACACTCAAGTACAATAAAAAATGAATTTCTTTAATAACTTTATTAATTTATACTCCATTCATTTCATGCTCCAGAGATATCATCTGTAAGGACTTTGAATATTCATTCTCTTTTTTGTTTCTAGGTTTATCAGATACTATTCTCACCAGAATGATGATATTCTCCACAGTGATCTTTGTAACTTCCTCAGTATTCTACATTTTTAAAAATTCATGTACAATACTTAAATTTCAAAATTGTTTGGTATATAAGGATTATTCAAAGATTCTATTAGGAATTTTTTGATAATATTGGTTATATGTATTAATTAGTAAATATACATTAATTTTAGATATTGCTTTATTGAGGAAAAAAGAAAATGCTATTACTCATTTATAAGCAATAAGCATATTTAATATATATTTAATAAATAAAATAACTATTATTAGTATATTAAGATATTCATATTCTGAAAGTATTATGAAGGGGAAAATCATTTGAGATTTTAATACCCAAAGATAAACATTGTTAATATTTTTGTGTTTATATTGATATATTTTAACAAATTATGAACATATGCTATATATTGCTTTATATCTTGATTTATTTCATTTATTTTTTATTTTTATATTTATATTTATTTTTATATTTAACAATATAGAAGGTATTTCTGATGTCATAAATGTTCTAGAACATGATGACATGTTCTAGTGATTAAATATTATTTCCTCTGTATACATTGAGTATTTAGGTTTTTAAAATAGCTTGCTAATATGAATAACATGGTGATAGAGTATTTCTTTTTTTATTATTGAAAATATACAAAATCCCTTAAAGATATACACATACAAAAAACCCATCAATTTATTATCACAATAATATGATGTTTAAATTATTTATTTTATCTAAAAACCTTAAAGTATAAAACAGAAAGGTTGTATTTTTTTATATTTAGTTTTATAAATTTATAGACTGTAAATAATGAGATCTGATGTAAAAGAGAACTGACTTTGCCCTGGCTGGTGTAGCTCAGTGGATTGAGTGTGGGCTGTGAACCAAAGGGTCACTGACTCGATTCCCAGTCAGGGCACATGCCTGGATTGCAGGCCAGGTCCCCAGTAGGGGCTGAGTGAGAGGCAACCACACATTGATGTTTCTCTCCCTCTCTTTCTCCTTCTCTTCCCTTCTCCATAAAAATAAATAAATAAAATATTTTAAAAAATAAGAGAGAGCTGATTTAAAGGTACATCAGAGAAATTACAAGGGAGCTAACTGGGAAGAATGAAGTGGGAAGCAGACTTCTCAGGAGGTTCCTAGTGATGCCCGCATTGGTGTTTCCCCCATTGTCTAGTCTTCTCCCCTTGAGTGTGGGCTGCCCCTAATGACTTAGTTTTAGACAACAGTCTATGACAAAGGTGATTGACTGTTACTTCTGTGACTGAGTTACAAAATATTGTGACTTCCATCTTGCAAGCAGATCTTCTCTGTTGTCTTCTTGGTTTGTATGTTTTGATGAAGCAAGCTGCTGTGTGGGAGAGGTTCACATGGCAAGGAAATGAGAAGAACCTATGACCAACGGCTGGCAAAGAATTAAAGTCTTTAGTCCAACAGCCTGTGAGGAATTGAATATTTCCAACAAGCACTGGGTAAGCTTGAGAGACCGATCCTTCCCCGGTTGAACTTCCAGATGAGACTGTAGATCCTGGACCAGCCTCTTGACAGAGAGACTATGAAGCAAAGGATCCAGATATGCTGTGCCCATGGTCCAGGGAAACCATGAAATAAATAATGTGCATTGTTGTTATGCTGCTAAGTTTTGGGGCAAATTCTTATGCAGCAATAGAAAGTAATACAGATTTGACTAGGAAGAAGGGCAAGAAGGAATTCAAAGACCATAGAAAGAGGCTTATACTGAAGCTCATAGAAAACATGGCAACTTTTACTTTTTTAAAAGGTATCTTTTGCTAAGTGGATAATAGTGACTGTATTTTATTTTTAAAATTATTTTTATTTTTAGTGTGATAAATAACATTTTCTATAGAAAAGTTAGAAATATGGAAAAGTTCAAAGAAAAATAAAAATCACACAATTTTATCTGAATATAATTATTATTTTGTTGTACATTTTTCAGTACCCCATCTCCACAAAATCAGTATTATACACTAATAGTGTTTTCTACCTTAGCTTCTAACCCAAACATTTCTTACATTTTCCATTTCATATTCTTCCACACATCTTTTAAATTGTTGCATAGTTGCCCATTGTATATGACAATATATTTGATCAAACTTCTGTTATTTGCCACTTAATGCTATATTTTAATACATGAAATTTGGATTATCGCAGAAAATCAAGATTACATGGATGATATTTGTGGGGTTCCTTTTCATGCTTTGCTTTATCTCAGAGATGTAAGTGATAAATTTTCAGAGCTAAAGGAGGACATAATTTTTAAAGCCAATTTCCCAGGCTAACAGTACATTATTCTCCAGAAAAACCTCACTTGGGGCATTTCTCGTCACTGTTAAATGAAAGGACTTAGATAATTGAACTAAGTGATTAACTAATGGAAATAAGCTTGGGAAAGTGTCAAGCATCTATGACCCCATTTAAACAAAGTCTTGGACTCCAGGGGGAAAGTAAGTCATCTTGTGAAATGTAGCTAATGTAAAGAAATCGAGAAATTTTGTAATAAAATACCTGCCTCTGTCAGCCTCAGTAGAGCTTGAAGGATAAGGAGATGACCTGTATCACTGGAAGAGGGATCTCATTGTGAACACTAGAACCAGCAGGGCCCCAGGCTGCGACCATGGTTTTTGCATTTGATAGAGAAGTAGAGACATAAACACATATCGGAACTCTCCAAATAACCATCTTCCCAAATGTTTCATACTGTACTTTATTGGTTTTTGGCAAGTTGTTTTTTTTTTTAAACTTCAAGCTGGAAGTAAAATTGGCAGTAACTCAAGAAAATGCTAAATTCAGCTTTTTTTAATTGCTTGTCTCCAAATGCATTTCATTAACCATAAAAAAGGAATAAATAAAATATGGATAGTCATGTGTCTAATGAAGTGTTTTGCTCTGGAATCTAGATGATATATTACTTCCTCTAATCCTAAGCTTCTGTGATTTTATGGCTTAATTAGCAAGAGTGATTAGAAAATTACTGGGTGACTTTTTTTCTTCTAATTTTATTTATTTATCTTTAGAGGCGAAAGGAAGGAGAGAGGGATAGAAATATCAATGTGTGGTTGCTTCTCATACATCCCTTGCTGGGAACTGGCCTGCAACCCAGGTATGTGTACTGATTGGGAATCGAACCTCAGTCCTTTGGTTCACAGGCCCACGCTCAATCCACTGAGCTAGACCAGCCAGGGCTCTGCTGGGTGACTTCTAACACTGGGGTTAATGACATTCATTCTTTTCTGACCACACCTCAATTCTAATGAAATCTCTTTTTCTATACGTACTTTCTAGTGAGTTGTGTGTCTACATAATTGGCTGTACTTACTCTTTCAGACAGAATAATGGAATTTGAAGGATCCTAAGGCACTTTTCTCAGATGTAAAGTTCTTCAGCCAGAGTTTTGCTCTTGCTCTGAAAACTTTGAGAAGACAGCTTTATTTAAATGGTGGCTTACATGTATTGATTATGAAACTTTTGGGTTTCTTCCTAGGAAAGGTACTAAGTGAAAATGTTTTTGAATTGCTATATTTGTATCTAGGAGAGGATTTGGTGGTTTTGGAGGACTGTCTGACCTCTGATTGAATCAGACTTCCCATTATACTTCATGTAAAGAGAAGCTGACCTTGCATTTCTACTTGGAACTTGACAAAAATCTGTGTGCATGTGTTTCAAAAACGATTTTTCAAGATGAAAAACAAAGCCCAAACATTTGAAGGTGGTAAAAAGTATTACAAATGGAGAATTAGATAAAACCTTCTTTCTCCTTAATTAACCTAGACAAGTTATTAGCTTTATAGGAAAAAAAAGAGCCAGTTTTGTTTTAAACACAAAAAATCAAGGTCTTTATTAAGGGGGTCTCAGCAAGTTAGAGCATTGACCAAACTTTGATTCTTGTTATAAACAGAATAAGAAAACCACACAGAATTTTTATGTTTTCATAGCTCTGAAGTGGCTTTGCTAAATGACTTCCATGAAAAGAAGCGACTAAAAGTAATACTCTTACAACAAATTTAGTTCTTACGGTAGAAATGTGAACAGAGCAATGATTTGAGAACTTGCTTTGCTGTAAACTCTACTTCTTTGACAATCCAAACAGGTCTTGAAGTCACTCTCAGTAACCACTAATCCTGTGACAAAGCCACCTCACATGCCAGAACATCACATGAGTTTCTTTTTTCCCCTCTATTCCCTTCTGCTAAATTGCTTTTCTTTAAATATCCATTCTTTTTTACCTTCAAAAACTTATGGAGCACCTGTTATGTAAGGCCTGTATTATACAGTGGCCTACGTAATATTTCATAGTTCTGCAGGGGACCCTGCTCAGCCTTTTCTCTCTGATGAAGCTGACAACTTATGACCCTCTTGACAAAAATCATAATTGATCAATGCTCTGAAAATAGTGGTCTGAATTCTTGTTGTCAAGACTGATTTTTTAAATGTAAGACTTTTATTCTTGTATGCTTCCATCAGCTGAGGAAACACATAATGGCAAAAGCATCCAAGGATTCAGAAACACTTTTAAGTGAATTTATATAAAAAACTCAGATATTACCCAAAGCTCCCAAGTCTCTTAAGATCAGATTAAACTAGGCTAGACCTTCATGCACAGGGCTGGTAACAGGCAATGTGTTACTCATGTTTCCTTGAGTTTCCTACATTTTAGTTCCTCATGCTTCCCTTTGCTCCCACTGTCTTGCTGTTTGGCATGAGCCCTGGGTCAAATCCAGAAGCTCAGTATGTTAAACATTTTCTATAAAAAATTTAACCAGATTTTATGAATGGGGTAATTTTCCTGAAGATCTGAGAGGTTCCACTGCTCACAAAGTAGCCTTACACCATCTTGCTGGTTGTACCCCTCTCTCTTTTCTGCTCAGAGCCTTTCAAAGCCCAGGCTTCTGCCGTGACCCCTCCCACTGAGCATGTGTCTCAGGTAATGAGTAGGGTCCTCTCCCTCCATCTGCAGCTCTTCCAGTAGTGTGTCCCTGCTGGATCAGCCTGCCTGGCTTCCCCAACCTGTCTGAACATTCTGTTGTTCATCAGTAAAACATCTGTGTTTACATCAAATGGGAGTAATATGTGTTAAGCATATCATTTGTATATTCCATAGACAAGGCTTGCTGTGTGTATATATTCAAGGTCTCCTTATAATAATTACAGTGGCCAAGGAACCCCAGAATCTAACAGGTTGAGGTCTACTTCCACAAAACTCTCTATTGTCAATAAACTATGGCGATATTATCCATTGATTTACTTATATTTTTATTCTTATCTGCATTTGTATCTTAAGTAAATAATAACCTAAAGTTTATCCCCTTAAAAAACTTGTACATATTTCTATTTACCCTAAATTTGCCCCCACTCAAACTTTAAGCATATATCTCCTTTATTATAGACCAGATTTTAGTGAACACATTCAAATACCTCAATATTTTATTGACATTGATCTTTTGTACTTTTGACTTTGACCCTTTCATACTGAAGAATGTTTGTCCTCATGTTTTGGCTTCCATTTTCCTTACATCACCCATGTGGGAACATTAGAGATAATGAATATTTCCTCCCCACTCACCTGCTAATGGTGTATCCCTCATGTCAGTACCATTTGTTAATGGTATTGATATTAGAAAAGGGGGCAACTGCCCATCTTCTCCTCACTGGATTATTTAAGAGAAAATATTGATGTGATATTTTCAAATTTAATTGAGTTTCTTCTATAAAAATAGTTTTGCAGTAAAAAAAACTTGGAGAAATTGGATTTCAATTTCTTCTATCAGTAAGCTAAGATATTGGCTCATTGGACAGTCTTAATTCTTGTGATACAACTAGGTACTATTTTTATTTTTCCTGTTAATTATCACTGAGTCCTCTTAGAAAATTGCCCTCTTCCCATGAGAAAACATCATACATTACCCAATGGTTAAGCTCTGGACCAAAGAGTGCAGTGGCTACTGGTGTGTGCAGAGTCAGCATCCCCAAGGAGTGGGATCACAGGTTAGAGTGGAGATCAGACAAGACCAGCAAGTCAGAAAATAGCTATGATGCGAAGCCGAGGGGTAACTTCCTGAGTGACTGAGAGAGCCGATGGACGTCCGAGGAGGTGGAGACCTGCCCCACAGGAGTCAGGGAGGGTTTCACAGGAGGAATGTTAGTAGCACTGTATATAGTTGCTGTTTTTGGTAGCATTAAAAAGAAAACATTTATACTTTTATACTGTAATTATCTGTCTAGTAATTAGGATAGAAAAATGTTTGCATACACATTAGGTTGAATATTACTTATTTTTTAAAGCCCTATTTTCTTTTAATTAAATTAACTAATTTAATTAAAAAATTGAAATACATGCTTAAATCTTATTCTAGTATTCAAAAATGTTTGTAAAGCCTTTTCTTAATTTTTGTCACTGCACTCTATCCTAGTGCCTTCAGCAAAAGTCATCGTAACCCAAGGACACTATAACCCAAAGACTGATTTATAGTGTGATGAGGTAGCCCCATCTTTCCATTTTAAACATTTATATGGTCTGAAATCAGTTTTCCGCAGGGAACATGTTTTCTCACTGTAAAACCTTAAGGTAATACATTGTTTGGACAATACAGGCTGACAGGTGGGAGGGAAAAGCTGAAATTCAGCTCAACATATTGAACAAATATCATCTATATCTGAACAAGTCACTCCAAAATGTGGCTGTGTAAAAAATATTCACAAAACCTGTCTTAAAGTTCTCAGAAGCCTTAAAGTGAGGTAGCACAAAGCCAGCAATATCCTAAGAATCTTTCTAGTTATATCACCAAACTCCCCATAGCCAATAAGTTAATGCAACCAAACTGATACAGGAACAAAATTCAGTAACATTGACATAATTCTTCTAAAAACATATAGTAGCAACTCTTGGATTTCAAAGGCACTATAAAAGAAGTCACCAATAAAATAAAGCATTTTGCACCTATGAAAAGAAATTTCAGAATGAAGTCTAATTCCAAATATCTGAAGTGTTTCCTAGAAGTTTGAATGATCCAAAGTGGGACTTAAGAAGATTAAGCTGTAATAAAAGTGACAGAAGGAAAGAGAGCAGAAGTCCTGCCAAGGACACCAGTAACCCAGCATGCTGAATCTTTGAGCACGTACTTTTTTCTTAGAAAAGTCTGGTTTACTATGCCTTTTTTTTCATAAATAGATGCTGTTATAAACCCAGTTCCAAAAGAAATTCCAGATATTTCTTGAGCTTAGATTTTCAGCACATCTTTGGGCATGGAGTTTACCTGGATCGGAACATCTTCGGAATGAAGGCAGGACTGTTCTCCCAGCCATCTCAGGGCAGAGCCTTTGTACAGTTTTCCTAGCCAGGCCCCCAATCTCCGGATCCTCAATCTCTGCTTGCAAAACATTATTTCCTGAGCTCATCTCTTGTAATACTTTGCCTGAAGTACAGAGTGAAAGAGAACCCACAGTTATCCTCTGGCTGACAACCATTTCTCCCAGGGTTACAGACTCTGTAACTCTGTAGGCATGTGGCCTGCTTTCTCAGTTAGCTTGGGAAACAATTCTACCGCATATTTTGCCCCTCTGTAACTTGGGTGTCCATCTTTACAGCTCTGCTATAGATTCTTTTATGATAAGTCTTGAAATGAAATGGTACAAGTCTTTCAGCTTTTTTCTTTTCAAAGCTCTTTGACTATAAGAGAACCTTTGCAGTTCTAGGTAAATTTTAGACTCATCTTTTCAATTACTACAAAAAAACCATGCCGAGATTAAAAAAAAACTGATGCTGGAGAAGCAGGGGGTCTGGGATGAGAGTTGGCAGATTAGGACAGTCACTAAGGAACCCTCCTAAAGCACCAGCACAGTGGACAAGTGAGACTTGAGGGGAATCTGCTGACAGGAACCACAAAAGGGGCTGGTGTTGAGGTCTGTGGAAGGCTGCAACCTGGGGCTAGCTCTTGCCAGTGAGTTTGCTGTCAGGCACCTGGTGGTGGGCTGTTGCTGGTCAGCAGGGTGAGCACAGGGGAAGAAGAGATGGAATAGGCAGAAGAGGGTGAGGCATGGGGATGAGCCCGAACAGACCAGCACCTGCTGGCATCTCTGCATCCATCTCTTCTCACCTCTGACTACAAAGACCTTCAGAGCGCACTGGCTGCTGCTTGACGTGACTTTTCAATTCTTGTGCAAGTTTCTGTTTTGGCTTAGTTTAACCCAGAACTGAACAAGAAAGGTGATTCTAAAATGTAACTTTGCCATGGTCAGTGTAGCTCAGTTGGGTGGAGTGTCAGTCCCTCACCGAAAGGTTGCAGGTTTGATTCCATGTCAGGGTACATACCTAGGTTGTGCATTCCATCCCTGGTCTGGGCACATACAGCAGGCAACCAATTGATGCTTCTCTCTTGCATCAGTGTTTCTTTCTCTCCCTTCCTCTCACCCTTTTTCTCCCTCTAAAAGCAATGAAAAAAATGTCCTCACGTGAGGACATTAAATAAATAAATAAATAAATAAATAAATAAATAAATAAATAAATAAAATGTAGTTCCAATTTACTGAGCCTGACTAACAAACAAATCCAGTTTCTCTTTGACTGCTCTCTCTGTGACACCATCGTCATCCAGCCAACCATCAGCTCCTGTTATCCTACATCGTTAAGAGCCCTGCATTCTGACCCTTTCTCTTCTCTGTCACTGGCCTTCTTTATGTAGTTCCACCCGTCATACATTTTTGTCTGGATTACTGTAAGTGCCTCTGACTGCAGTTACATTAAACATGGGTATGTAGGTTGTTCACTGCACAACTGCAGGGTTACCACTCAGATCTAACCTCAGTTCTTCCTCCCAGGAACTTGGGCCATGCTTTTAAAAGGCAAAACTGATCATGTCATTCTCTTGCCTCAAATCCTCCTTGGCCTCCCATAGTACTGAAGGCAAAGTTTAAATTCCTTTGTATAGCATAAAAATCCATTCATGATTAGAAGATGAGCCTAAGCTCTGGGTTCAGAATTCATAGTTGGAATGCATTTTAGCTATGTGCAAAATATAAGATCTTGGGCAAGTTACTTAACTTAATCTCTCTGGGTTTCTGTTTCTTTAACTGTGAATTGGTGGAGGAGCGCAAGAATAGTTCTTTTCCACTCAATTTTTGTCAGCATACATGGGGATGTCAAGGACTTAATGTAGTGACTAGCTTATGCTAAATTTTCACTAATAAAATTTGAAATATTATTATTGTTCCTTCTGTAGTGCAGTCTATCACCATTGTCTGTCCCCACCCTAACTCTACGTATGCTTTAGCCTAATGGAACTCCTTGTCGTAAGTCTCCATGTTGTGACCCATTCTGCCCCTGTGCCTTTACACAGGCACATGCCTGAATTACCCTCTTTTTCCTTGTTGGAACTTGCTCATTCTCCAGGACTCAGTGACTCCTCATTTCCTCCTGGAATCCTTTCCTGATTCCCTTAGCCTCAGTTAGTGACAGTTCCCTTGGATTGTCTCAGCAGTCACTGCTTGGTTATGTCACAGTGAATTCTAACTTTCTGGTTAGCTCCCCAGCTCCCCTGCTACAGAAACTATAGACTAACCGCCTCCCTTGCTAGACCATAAACTCTAGACCATGTTTTCCGTGAGGGTAGGAACTGTTTTACTTGCCTATTTAATCTTAGCTCCTAATGTAGTATACACTAAATTCTTTTTTCAAAAATATTTTATTTATTTATTTTTAGAGAGAGGGTAAGGGAGGGAGAAGGAAAGGGGGAAAAACATTGATGTAAGAAAGAAACAGTGATTGATTAAGGTATGTGCCCTGACTGGGAATTGGACCCATTACCTTTTGGTTTATGCGAAGATACCCAACCAACTGAGCCAGACTAAGTTCTTAAGAATGTTTGTTAGCGGGTTCTTAAAAATGTTTGTTGAAAGAAAATTTTATTGGATTAATAAATGGTGATGTATGATGAGAGTCTAATAGGCATTGTTATACTCTATAGAGAAATATAAAGATGACAGAAGGAAGTATTTGGGATAATGCATAACAGTAGGAATTCTAAAATTTAGTGCCTTGGTAGATCTTAAGGTGCACATGCTTCTGCTGAGACTAGAAATTCTCTTAATAGGAAGAATGACTAGAGACATTTTGGTCAAGGCATGGTTTGTTAGCATTTATTCAATATCCATTACTTTAAGACCTCTTACAAAAATATTATTAAATAATCCATCCTTTAAAGAGTATTCTCTTTGTCAGTGGTCAATTGTAATACCTAAAAATAATAAAGCTGTCATTCCTGGCAAATCCTGAAACAATATCCTGAGAACTATCTGTTAATGCTATAATGTCTGTATGAGTTCAATCATTTTAACACTTTGCCTCAGTTTGTAGTTTATATCTGAAGTCTCTAGCAATCTTTTAATAACGAGAACAAGCAATTACTCTTTTTCTCCAAAATTTTAGATTTCCATGTGCTGAATATGCTTGAAATAAATATATTTGTAAAGATTTTTTTATATTAGAAATCTCTGAAGCAATAATCAAATTACTTAAGATGTGGGATAAAAATGCCAGTGCATAGACTTAATCTCAGAAGATATTAAATCTAAGCATGCTGTGAGCTATAAATACTGACCTTTTCTGATACCTATCTTTTTTTTCAAATAGATTCTTGCTTTGTTATAAGTAAAAGGTGAAATAAATATGGAAACAATCACTCTCAACACCAGTATCATGCTTTGTTAGGCCTTTGTTTCTAACAGCCACTCAATGCATCACAATTCTAAGATTAAGAAGAGTGACTTGCTTAAATATTTTTTCATCTTACAAATGAATAAATACATGATAAAAATCTCACTAGAGGAATTGGCAAAACGCATGTCAAGGGAGTCAGAAAAGAAGAAATAAAAACGGTTAATAAATATAAAAAAATTTTAACCTCTCTAGTAAAAAAAAAATGCTAACCTCCAAAATAGTAATAGCATTTTAATCTGTCACAATGGCAAAGGGTGTGAAGTGGACACTTTCACCCATTGCTGTAGGGAGTGTAAATGTGTACAGTCCTTCTCTGCAACTTGAGAGAAATGCTTTCAGCTTTGGCTCAGAAATCCCACTTCCAGAAATTTGTTCTAAGAAAATAATAGGACTCCTGCAGAAAGGTGTAAATGTAAGCATTTTCACTGTAGCCTTTTTAAAGTGACACTGGGTGGGTAACTTCCTTTCGCCTGATTCCTGTGTGGAAGGACAGCCACTTCTGTGACACTTCTAGGCCCTCTCCCACCACCCACTCGCCTCCATAGGAAAAGGAGTAACTAGTTTGGCTGAGGAGTCAGGACTCTGCTGTCTCCATTCTCACACTTTGGGATCTGTCTGCCTGCAGAGAGCCTGTGCTCTCATTGGCTTCCAGCCAAGTGGAGCTTTTGTGGGGAAGACCTCCCTCCACTGGGAGGCCTGCAGTCTTCCCTCTCTCCCTGCGCCTATCTGAGGAATTCTGTTTAATTCTAGCTACTGTGTTAGGAATCTCATTGGGCTGCACACCAGATCCATGTCCTCCATCCAACTTTTACAGAAGTGAGGTCTCATTTCCATCTGTTTTGATGCTTTTTTGTTGCTAAGTTAGTACTGAAGTAAGGTTCCTGACACGCTGAGGAAATAACCAAAAATAAAATTTGGGTATCCAAAACCAGGGATTTGATTAAAAAGTTATGTCTATAAAATTGCATATAATAATCAATTCAAAATGACCACATTAATGTATATATTGATAACTGAAAAAGATTCTAGTATATCATTTTGCCTATAAACAATCAAACTATAAAGTCTATCTGGGAAAAGTCCAGCCATTGTTAATATAACAAGAACAGTTTGTATGACATCCTGTAACCTGGAAGCCAAGGGGAGTGGACTGGAATGAGCATGCTGAACAGTGATGCCTTCACTGTACTAGTCAGTGGGGGCAGTAGATGCCATTGAATGAGTATGTGTACTGTGTGGCCGTCACATTCTAAATGACTATGAGTAGAGCAATGAACCCGCATCAACTTTTGCATTAAGCTTGAACTTTCTCCTGTGGAAACTCTTCGGATGATTCAGAAGTCCACAACTATGGGCAACTGGTGATTGGCATCTGCATCACAACAATGTACCCACTCATGCATCATGTCTCATGCAGAGTTTTTTGCAAAACATCAAATAACCCAGGTGACTTAGCCCCTCTACAGCCCAGATTTGGTGCCTTGTGTCTTCTGGCTTTTCCCAAAACTAAAATCATCTTTGGAAGGGAAAAGGTTTCAGACCATCGATGAGATTCAGGAAAATACGATGGGGCAGCTGATGGAGATCGGGAGAACTGTGTGAGATCCTAAGGCGCCTAATTTGGAGGGGACTGAGGTATCATTGTCCTATGTACAATGTTTCTTATATCTTGTATCTTTTTCAATAAATGTCTCTGTTTTTCATATTGGCTGGATACCCTCTGGAAAGATCACATATATTTGTATGGTCACTTAATATATATTTATAATAGTCTGCTCTCTTTCTCTCTTCCTTACCTTACCCATATTTTCTAATGCTCTGTCACAATGTAAAATAGGTTAATTATATTTTTGCCTGTATAGGCTGTATTTATGGTTGTGTTTACTATGTTAATGGTGGCTGGATGTGCTTTCATTTATTCTTTTGCCTTTCAGGCAGTTTCCTTGCCACGGTAAACAGGATCTTGGTCACTGGTAGGAGATCTGTAATTGGGTCAACTCTTTCCTGCTGGACAATAGCTTCGTCTTCTTTCTTCTCTCTCCTTCTTCCTTTTCTTCCTTCTTCTTCTTCCTTCTTCCTCCTCCCCCAATCCCCCTCCTTCCCCTCCTCCTCTCTCTTCTCCTTCCCATTCTTTTCCTTCCTGTCTGCCTTCTCCTTCTTCCTCTTCCTCTTTCACTTCTTTTTTTTTTGAGATATCAGGCCTAATAACTTTTAAATTTATATTATAAAATTTTTATTGAATTTATTAGGATGGCATTTGTTAATAAAATTACATAGGTTTCAGGAGCACAATTCTATGATACATTATATGTATATTGTATTGTGTGTTCACCACTCAAAGTCAAGTCTCCTTCTGTCACCATTTATTCCCCCTTTATCCTCGTATACCTGCACCTCCTTTCTCTATGGTAATCACCATACTGTTGTCTGTGTCAATGAAGTTTTTAAATTTTTTTTGCTTAATCCCTTCACCTGTTTCACTCAGCTCCTCAACCCTGCTCCCTTATGACAGCTGTCATTCTGTTCTCTGTATCTAAGAGTCTGTTTCTGTTTTGTTTACTTATTTTGTTCATTAGATACCATATATGAGTGAAATCATATGGTATTTGTCTATCTCTGACTGGCTTATTTCACTTAGCATAATACTCTCCAGGTCCGTCCATGCTGTCACAAAAGGTAAACTTTCCCTCTTTTTTATGACTGAGTATTATTCCATCATGTAAATGTACCACAGCTTTTTTATCCACTCATCTACTGATGGGCACTTGGGCTGCTTCCAAATGTTGGCTATTGTAAATAGTGCTGCAATGAACACAGGGGTGCATATATTCTTTCGAATTCATGTTTTGGGTTTCTTTACATATATTCCCAGAAGTGGAATTGCTAGGTCATAGGCGGTTCTATTTTTAATTTTTTTTGAGGAAATGCCATACTGTTTTCCACAGTGGCTGCACCAATCTGAATTTGACCAACAGTGCATGAGGGTTCCCTTTTTTCCACATCCTTGCCAACACTTGTTTGTGATTTATTGATGGTAGCCATTCTGACAGGTGTGAGGTAATATCTCATTGAGGTTTTAATTTGCATTTCTCTGATGATTAGTGACATTGAGCATCTTTTCATGACTATTGGCCATCTGTATATCCTTTTTGGAGAAGTGTCTGTTCAGGTCCTTTGCCCTTTTTTAAATTGGGTTATTTGTTTTTTGGTGTTGATTTGTGTACGTTCTTTATAAATTTTGAATATTGATTCCTTAGTAGATGTATCATTGGTGAATAATTTTCCCATTCAGTGGGTTATTTTTTCATGTTGTTGAGTGTTTCCTTTGTTGGGCAAAACCTTTGTAGTTTATTGTAGTTCAATTTGTTTATTTTTTCTTTTGTTCCTTTTGCCCAGGGAGATATATCAGAAAAAAATACTGAGATGAGAAATGTCCAAGATTTTACTGCCTACGCTTCCTGCTAGGATTTTTATGGTTTTGATTGTAACATTTAAGTCTTTAATCCGTTTTGATTTTATTCTTGTGTATAGTGGAAGAAGGTGCTAGTTTAATTTTTTTGCATATCTGACTAATTTTCCCAACACCATTTATTGAAGAGACTGTCTTTACCCCATTGTACAATATATTCTTGCCTGCTTTGTCAAATATTAATTGACAATAAAAGCATGGGTTTATTTCTGGGCTCTCTAATTTGTTCCATTGATCTATATATCTGTTTTTATGCCACTACCATGCTGTTTTGATTATAATGGCTTTGTAGTATATAGTTTGATATCAGGTAGCATGATTCTTCCAACTTTGTTCTTTCTCAAGACTGTTCTTGCTATTTAGGGTATTTTTTTTTTGCTCCAAATATATTTTCAGAATATTTGTTTTAGTTCTGGGAAACACACCATTGGTATCTTAATAAAAAAATTGCATTCAGTCTATAGATTGGTTTGGGTAGTTTGAACATTTTAATGATGCTGATTCTTCCTATCTGTGAACACAGTATATGCTTCCATTTGTTCATATCTTCTTCAATTTCTTTCTTCAGTGTCTTATAATTTTTTGACTGTAGGTCTTTTATATCTGTGGTTCTATTTATTCCTAGGTATTTTATTTTTTGATGCAATTATAACTGGGATTGTTTTCTTAGTTTCCCTTTCTGATAGTTTATTTTTGGTGTATAAAAATTCAACTGATTTCTGTATATTAATTTTGTATTCTGCTACCTTATTGAATTCATTTACCAGTTCTATTAGTTTTTGGTGGCATCTTTGGAGTTTTCTGTATACAGTGTCATGTCATCTGCAAATAAAGACAGTTTTACTTCTTCCTTTCCAATTTGGATGCCTTTTATTTTTTCTTCTTGTCTGTGGCTAGGACTTCCAGTACTGTGTTAAATAAGAGAGGTGGAAGAAGACATCCCTGTCTTTTTCTAGTCTTAAGGAGAATGCTTGTAGTTTTTTCCCATTGAGTATGCTGTTGGCAGTGGATTTGTCATATATGGCCTTTATTATGTTTAGGTATGCTCCCTCTATTCCCACTTTGCTGAGAGTTTTTATCATAAATGGGTACTGGATTTTATCAAATGCTTTTCCAGCGTTTATTGATAAGATCATATTGTTTTTATCCTTCATTTTGTTTATGTGGTGAATCAAATTTATTGATTTGAGAATGTCATACCAACCTTGATTCCCAGAATAAATCCCACTTGATCGTGGTATATTATCTTTTTGATACATTGCTGTATTCGGTTTGCTAACTTTTTTTGAGGATTTTAGTGTCTATGTTCATCAGGGATAGTGGTCTATAATTTTCTTTCTTTGTAGTGTCTTTATCTGGTTTTGAAATGAGGATAATGCTGGCCTTATAAAATGAGTTTTGGAGCCTTCTGTCCTCTTAAATTTTATGAAATAGTTTGAGAAGGAGAGTTGTTACTTCTTCTCAGAACTTTTGGTAAATTTCACCTGCAAAGCCATCTGGTCCAAGGCTTTTGTTTGTTGGGAGTTTCTTGATTACTGCTTCAATTTCACTAGGTGTAATCTATCTATTCAGATTATCTAATTGTTCTTGATTTAGTTTTGGAAGATTGTGTGTTTCTAGGAATTTATCCATTTTGTCCAGGTTGTCCAGTTTGTTGGCATATACATATTCATAATATTTTCTTACAACCCTTTTTATTTTTTGGTGTTACTTGTTATTTCTCCTCTTTTATTTAGATTTTATTTATTTGGGTCTCTCTTTTTTTCTTGATTAGTCTGGTTAAAGTGGTTAAAGTTTTGTCAATCTTGTGTATCTTTTCATAGACCCAGCTCTTGAATTCATTGATCTTTTGTATCTTTTTTTAGACTCTCTTTCATTTATTTCTGCTCTGATCTTTATTATTTCCTTCCTTCTACTCACTTTGGGCTCTGCTTGTTGTTCTTTTTCAAGTTTCCTTAAGTGTAAAGTTAGATTGTTTATTAGAGCTTTTACTTGTTTTTGATTTTTTCTTTTCATATAGGACTGCAATGCTATAAATTTCCCTCTTAGGATTTCTTTCCCAGTGTCCCACAGATTTTGGATTGTTGTGTCCTCATTTTCATTTGTTTCAAGATATCTTTTGATTTCTTCCATGATCTCATTATTGACCCGTTCATTGTTCTATAACATGTTATTTGGCTTCCATGTCTTTACTTGTTTTTCAGTGTTTTTTTTTGGTGTGTTTGATTTTTAGTTTCATAGCATTGTGCTTAATTTAATTTCAATCCTAAATTTATTGAGACTTGTTTTGTGTCCTAACATGTGGTCTACCCTAGAAAACATTCCATGTGCATTTGAAAAGCATGTATATTCTGCTGCTTTGGGGTGAAGTGCTCTGAAGGTATCAATTAAATCCATTTGATCTAGTGGGTCTTTTAAGGCTGCTATCTTCTTGTTGATTTTCTGTCTGGAAATCTATCCATTGAAGTGCATGGGTTGTTAAATTCCCTGACTATGACTGTATTTCTGTGGATCTCTCCCTTTATGTGCATCAAGATTTGCTTCACACATTTAGGTGCTCCCATATGGGTATGTAAATGTTTACTAGGGTCATATCCTCTTGTTGTATTGTTCCCTTTATCATTATGTAGTGTTCTTCTTTGTCTCTTGTTGTTTTTATTGCCTTGGTTTTAAAGTCTATCTTGTCAGATATAAGTATTACTACTTCAGTTTTTTTCCCTTCCCATTTGCATGAAATATTTTTTCCACCCCTTTAATTTTAGTCTGTGTGTATCTTTTGGTCTGAGAACTGTCTCTTTGAGGCAGAATATATATGGGTCTTGTTTTCTTATCCATTCAGCTGTATTATGTCTTTTGGTTGGAGCATTTAAGCCATTTACATTTAAGGTGATTATTGATAAATAACTATTTAGTGCCATTTTATTGCTAGATTATTTTCCTCTGTGTTTTTTTCTTTCTCTTTTTCCTCTTCTTCTTTTTAAAGCAAGTCCTTTAACATTTGTTGCAGGATTGGTTTGATGTTAACAAACTTATTTAGCTTTTTTGGTCTGGGAAGCTTCTTATTTCTCTGATTTTAAATGATAGTCTTGCTGGGTTAAGTGGCCTTGGTTGAGTAGCTTATAATCATTACTCTAAAGTCTCTATCTAATGAATTGCTTGTCTTCATTTGATCTAGTTCTTTTTCTGGAGAATTCTCTTGTTCCTTCATTTGGGGCCAGTTTCTTTGTCTTCCCATTTTGGCTGCCTCTTTCTGTTTGTTTATATATTAGATCTGCAAGACTGTGGTGCAGATCTAAGTCAAACCCTGACTATGACTGGTCCTGGTCAACCTGTTCGGAGCTATCAGTGATTCACAGCTTGTGGTTCACTCCGCTGGGCCTGGGTGTGTGCAGAGAGAACCAGACTGTGAACCAGGGCTAGCTTTTTTCAGCACTAGGCCCTGGGAAGTGTCAGCTGAAGTCTCAGCTCTCCCAATGATCAGCCTCTGCTTGCAGGTTTTCTTTAAGGTTAATCAGTGAATGTCTTCCAGCTGTACACCTCAGTCGCAGGGCTTAAGCTCCACAGGAAGGGCAGAGTAATTCCTGTGGGAGGGGCTGTTGCTTCCCCTCAGGCTGATGCCATTCAGAGAGCAGTGCTCTGCCTTAGAAAGAGCGCTCCTGCAGTATGGGGAATGACTCAGCACAGGTGTCCTGGTGGCTGTTCCTTCAGTTCTTTCCCCAGAACCACCAGGCCCACACTCTCCTCATGTGTCTTTAGTGCACTCTGCCCTCCCTCTGCGAAAGCCCAGGATAAGTGGCTACAAATGGAATTTTGTGCATTGGCCCTTTAAGTGGCCCTCTTCCTTGTGGACATAAACCCTGCTGATTTTCACAGTCATATGTTATTTGGGTTCATTTACTGGTTCTGGTGGTGTATGTTGGGGAGCCCATCTTGGGGTTAAGATGCCACACGTCTCAGGGGGAACCCCTGGCCACTAAAATATTCCTCCAGCACTTCAGCTGCTGCCTGTAGGAGCCCAGCCAGCCCTCTTGCACCTTCTCCACACTCCCTACCAGTCACATTGTGGTGATGTGGCTTCTTCCGTCTGTCCATGGCCATAAGCCTTCTCTCCAGCTAGTGTTCAGTTGGTTATTCAGGATGATTTCCCTATAATTTAGTTGTAATTGCAGTTTGGTCTTGGGAGGAGGTTGGTGTAGCTTCCACTTACTCATCTTCCCTCTCCTCATCTCAGGTGCACAGTTCTGCAACATATCATCTGTACACTGTGTTGTTTGTTCACCACCCCAAGTCAAGTCTCTGTCCTCCCTCCACTGCTCCTTCCCTTGGCAATTACCACAGTTTTTCTCATGTCCATGAGGTTTTTTTTCTCTGTTTTTTCTTTTTTGCTCAATCCCTCCACCCACCCCTTACCCATAACCTCCTGCACAGCTTTATAATCTTGTTTACAATGAAATGTTTATGAATTCAGAATCAGTTCCTGAGGCTATCAGACTGCAAATCACAAGTTATTTCTAAGAGGATTCCAAGGGGACAACCGAATGATCATGAACTCATCTATTTAATAAGTCTATTAAAAAAATAATTCTTTTATTGGTTTTCTATTGCCTAAAGTATAAAATGCAATTGCTTTAACATTCTATCAGTTACTTTGGTTGCCTAAAAAGCACCCAGAACATAGTGGTTTAAAATTTTTAGTTTCATTATGTTTTATGATTTATGAATCAGTGGGCAATTCTTTTGATCTGGGCTGGCTTAGATGGGGTTACACGGTCTAGGCTAGACTCATGTGTCTAGGATGGCTGGGTCTTTCTCCACAAGGTCTTTTATCATCCAGGGGGTCAGCCTGGGTGTCTTACAGGGTTGCAGAAGGATTTCCAGTAGCAAGAGAGGGCAACCCCCCCACCAGCTCCACAGTACCTGTATTTTTTAAGCCTCTGCCTGTGTCATATTTACAAATGTTCCATTGGCCAGAAAAAATCACATTGGCATGGGTACAGAGAGGTCTGATTCACAAGGGTCATTACTGAATGATCTATCACAGCATGCTCTGAACTGTCATTCTAACCCACAGTTCCCAAACTGCAACCTATGTGCCTTGGGATGCCACACAGTGAGTTGAGAGGGGGTGTTATTGGATGTTTTTTAAATTTTGAGAGATACATAATTATACTCTATGACTGTTGGACACAATGCAAACTAGTACCTTGATGGAGGTCGTGGTGTCAACATTATAATGATACAACCCCTTTGATGCTGTTGTATCTACGCAAAGTTGAATTTTTGGTGGTTGCTGTGATTAAAAACAGTACTGCTTTTTTTTAAAGATCCCTTTCTTATTGTTTTAGATATTGCATATACTAAAGAATTAATTGTAAAAAAAAAAAGGTAGAGTTGATGAAAGAGCTTAAAAACCAAAACTCAAAACCAACTTGCAAAGCAAATGTTCTTGGCTTAATATTTTTGCAAATGTTATATAGATGTATTTGCATTTCATTCTAATGTCATACTTGATTGCAAAGAGCAGACCTCTGAAGGGGATCCATGAGGTTTAGTATCCTCAAGAAAGAGAAGATGAGCTCTTGACTTTTTAGCCAGGTGGTGTGGAGATAGAGGGTTTGCTAAATTACTTCATTTCCAATTTCACACATCACTAGCTGAGCCCAAGAAACTCAGATTATAGAACAGGTCCCCATTGTATAGAGAAGACACTGCACACAATTTAGGCTTATATGATCAGCCTCAGGAAGCAGGACATTTGCCAAGAAGATTATGAAAAAGAATAGGAAGAAAAGATAGTGTTTTGTGTCTTGTAATTTTCCCAATGGCTTGAAAAGGATCATATTACAAAAATGAGAGTGATAACACAAAGAGGGGAGATTGACCATTTCCAAGTAGGGGGGCCTTCGAAAGCTCATATCTTGTCCTGCTCACCTGTACCAACTTGTGAGTATTCCCACACAAATTGGCCATACACCAAGGACAGAAGGAGATCTTATGGTTTTGTTTTCCTCTACTGCTCCTAATTCCCATGTTTTATGGACAGTGTGACAAAAGCCAGTTAGCCTTACAAGTCACCATCTGGTCACCCTGCCCCGACAAGACAAGTGGACTGCCACACCAGTAGACTGCAGCCAATATACTATGGCTGAGCCATGCAGAGGTGTTACTTGCTCCCTCACCAAACAGAAAGCCCCCAGTGAATAATGGTCATTGTCCTGACATCCATATTAACTTCCCGATGCATGCCAGTGAGCTCCATGAGGCTAGGAGCCCTTCCCTCAGTGTCATGAGGACCCATCAATACCTCTGTCCTCAGCTATGTAGATATCACTTTAGGGAGAGAAGCAGGGGAAGGAGGTAGCTGTCTGAGGTCTAGTATTAGCTACCAACCCTAATGTAAAATGAAAGTATAAGCCTCTTATTAAAAAATGAAGAATTTTAACACTGTGACAACAGAGCATTAATCCAGATGTGGGGCTACTTTAAGTGTGGGACCCTGTGCCACGGCCCAGGTCTTGGACCCATGAAGTCAGTCCAGCTGAGAGCCTAAATAGTTTTTTCTCTTAGAGATTCTCAACATTGCCCAAAGGAATTGTTAAATTATCAGATTGGATTAAATTTTAACTGCATTGGACATATAGTTAATTCTTTCCCCATTAACCAATGAATGGGAGCCTGGGAGAAATGCCAGGTTAGTTTATGGACAATTAAGACATTACTGAGTTGGGTGTGAGTTAAATTTGTGGTCTTGCTATAAAGACATCATGTTTTCCTTCTTGTAGGAGAACTGGTGATCAGAGAAGTTGAGGGGTGGCTCAAGGTCACCCAGGTCGTTAGTGGTGAAATTGAGCTTTAAACCCAGGAACGACTCCAAACTCAGACTTGTTTCCACTCTTCTGATGAGGATGATACTATAGTCAAAGCTAAGTCTGAAAAATTGAATTTTAAAGTGAGATTTCTTTTAAAGTGTGCTTGTTTTTGTAAGTGTGTGGATAAAGTACAGCCTGAACAACAATTGGAATGATACTGTCCCCTAGATAGGGTTTTGGAAAATTGGGTGTGTTCAGTTGCCTGAGGGTATGCCACAGGCATTTTACAGTCAAAGACTAGGGATACGAGAAAATTGCAATTCACAGGGCAGTTCTGCACAGGAAAGAACTGTTTGATATTCTGCATAATTTTTGAATTCCTGACTAGTCACTCAGAGGTGAAAAACTTGTTTGTAATTATAAGTCTAGAACCTAATAACATTTTATATATAAACTCATAATGTTTTTTGGTTTAAAAATAGGCCGAGTCCTGGCCAGTGTGGCTTGGTTGGTTGGAGACCCATCCTGTGCACTGAAATGTCATGGGTTCAATTCCCAATCAGGGCATATACTTAGGTTGTGGGTTTTGTGCCTGGTTGGGGCCCTTAAGGGAGACAACCAGTCAATGTTTTCCTCTCATGTCAATGTTTCTCTGTCTCCCTCCTTTCCTCTTTCTCTAAAGTCAGTAAATGTTTCCTTGGATTAGGATTTAAAAAAATAGGCTAAAATTTTCATTACTACAACTGTGTACAATGAAGAAAGAATATACATGATTTGTTTTGAAGTTCACCAAGAGTTGTTCCTCATTTTGGGAAACCACATCACCAAAGGCCAGGCTGCCTTTGGCATTTGAATCACCAATAGAACACACCCTAATCAGTCTATGTTGGTAGATGTCAAGTTCCCATAAACTCCGCATGTTGACGCATTGACTGCTTCACTAGTCTCCTGGTATAGCTGTGCCTGAGCCTACCGGCATGAAAGTGATTGTGTTAGAAATTCCATTCATTTTATTTCACTTTTGTGTGGTGGTGAGGGCATTGTATTGTTTTGTCAAGAAGTTGTATGTGTTATGGTAGGTTATAATTTTGTTTGAATTCTATTTTAGGACAGTCGTTGGGATCAGTAAAGAGCAAATTTCTTTCAGGAAGAAAACCCCTGAGTTATTGACTTTCCCTGAAGGGCTTATTGGCTCGGAGGACAATATTACTGGGCCTGATGTGAGTTATTAAATCTTTCAAGAGACTATATTCTGTGTGTTAGGCATCAAGATACTTGACCTAATTTACCCAGGGAACCAGGCTTGTAAAGAGACCTTTTTGTCCCTCAAAGTTAACGTTTGTCCTTTTGGCTGAGCAAAGTTGTATTTTTCACTAGAGGGACCAACCCTGGCAGGAAAAATAATAGAAAAACTCTTTTGATTTAGGTTTTTCATTTTTTTCCTTTTGGGAAAAATATCCCTTGGAAGGCAAAAATGACTGTGTGAGACATTCACATGACAACTCAAAGTGCTCCCTGTTATTGTTATGAGCAAACAGGACTCAGGATGGTTTTGGGCAAAATGTCCCAACCTGCTGAGTTTCTGTTTATAGCTACAGGACCTCCTTTTTGTGGGAGAGAGTGGCTTATTGCCTATTATTAACAATGCTACTTTTGCCAGTTGATGATAAAAAATGTTGATAAGGTAAAAATACAATACTTTAGTTCGGGTTTGAGTCTTCTGTTCCAACCAGGGGGCTGGCACGACTCTAGAAGGGCTGCTCTACTTGATTTGAGTTACCCAGCTTCTCAAACGGAGTGAGTTCTTTGTTCTAGACACTTGGGGTCACTCAATGTCATGATGTCTATTGGGGTCATTAGGGAAATGTAGGAGACCGTTCTGCGTGGTGTGGACCCAGCTCCCACTCGGAGATGCACAGGACCCACGCCCACAGATAGGTTCTCCCATGGGGAATCAGGCCTGCAATGTGCCTGGGCCGATTTGAGTCTTGCTCTTGCTATAAAACTCCCTCACCCTGAATTGAGGACATTTACTGCAAAGTAACTTCCTAAAATCCATGCTACACCTTCCAAGGATGAGTGTAACCGGTTCAACCACTTTTGCCTTTTGATTTGCAAATATCCCTCTTCTATGATGTGATTACCAGCATTGGCTCCTTTGTTTTCCGTAAAAGGTAACTACCTAAATCGAACCTGTGCATGGTAAATGAGGATGATCATGAATCATGTAATGTGCAGAGAAGAGAAATAAAGGCCTGTCATAAAGGAGGTCAAGGCTTTTGCTCCCCTTGAGAGAAAAGCCATGCTGTCCCTTTTCCTCCACTGGACTCGGTAGTTCTTGTGAATGTCTCATTTCATCTGTAATGACACTGCAGGCCGGTGTCTGCATCAGGGAAAAGTCTTTCTCTGCCTCCTTTGGGCCCTCTTTCTTCTTGAAACCTCTCCCCCCACCCCCACCTCACTCCAGTGAGACAAGTGTTTCCAAAGGAACTTGCCTCTTAGTCTGTTCCTAATTGGTCTGGGTGGTTGGTCAGTCAGGATGAAGGGAAGGGATGGGACAGGAAAATACCTGTGTATCTTTCAGGCAGCATATCTACCCCTTGGTGTAAGGAGTTTATTGTACAAAGTTTAAGAGCCCAGTCTTGGGAGCCACATGGCCACCATTTCACTGTGGCTGTACAACTAATAGTTGTGTAACTTAAATTTTCTGTGCCTCAGTTTCCTCATCTATAAAATAGGAATTATGATAACATCTAATCCTCAGTATTGTTGTGATAATTAAATATGTTATATGTATGTATGGGAAGCAGGCTGGGGTGGAAATCTTTTCGTCACACTGAGACATTTAAACAAAAGAATGTTTTGTTTGCCTCTTTCCTAGTTGTTGCTTTATTGCAGATTGGTTGAACTTAATTGACTTCTTTAATCTTTGGATGGTGAGACTAAGAGAAAAACTGGATAAAAGCAAAGTAGGTGTCATCGGCTTGGGCTTTAGATTTGAGATTGGGCTTGTTGAAATCTGCACTCCAAGTGGATCCATCTCAGTCCAGACAAATTAGTGACTGGTAGGAAATGACGGCCTTAGTGAGCATTCATTTTAATGATGAGCATGTGCAACATTTCAAGCACTGTGCTAAACCCTGTGGATACACTGATGACTGACACAGACAAGGCGGGGTGACGGACCATAAACAAATACATAAAAGGTAAACAAGATAACTGCATGTGGTATAAATACTTTGAATACAATAAAACCAAATTGCTACCTTAGTTGGAGGGGTCAGAGAAGGCCCAATTACCCTCGAGCTATGTGGTAAATGTAAACATTTGGGGGGAAAACATTGGAGTTACAGTGAGCAGCAAATATAGATTAAGTCTGGTTGTCTATCTTTTCTTGAGTGAGCATTGGCAGTGTGACTTTCAAGGAATTTGCTCATTTTATTAATAGGCATAGAATTTGTCATAATATTATTTTCCTATCTGCAGGGTCTGTAATGACAATCTTCTCTTTCACTCCTGATATTTTGTAGTTTGTGTCTTCTTTTCTTGATCAACCTGGCCAAGGAGTTCACAAATGTTATTGATCTTAAGAATCATCCTTTTGTTTAATTGAGTGTTTTCCCTATTCCTTTTCTTTCCTAAATTTTATTGATTTGTGCTGTTTATCCTTATTCTTTTGTCCTTTCTGCTTGCTTTGGGTTTTCTGCTTACTTTTTTGCTTTCTGCTTACTTTGCTCATCTTTTTCATAGTTTCTCAAGGCAGAAACTTAGGTAATTAATTTGAGAATTTTCTTATGTTTTAACAAAAGCATTTAATGCCCCAAATTTCCTTCCAAGTTCTGTTTTAGCTGCATCCCACAAATTTTGATATGCTGTGTTTTCATTCTCATTTAAAATTTTTGATTAAAAGCCAGGTATCTGGAAACAGATGGTTTCATGGCTAAGAGTTACTCTTTTGCTAGGATTTTATTGTGGAGACTTGAGTTAATTACAAGCTTTCACATTATCTCCCACTCTCTCTGCCAGGCAGATAGGGAGAAGGATCGGGGCAGGGCTTCTTTCCTTTTTTGCCTCACTAGTATTTCCTCTCAATCTCCCTTGGTGGTTCCTTCTCTTCTCCCTGACCTCTTCAGGTTGGAAAGCTCTTTCAGTCATCAATTCTCTTTTCTTCTCTCTCTATACTCACCCTCGGGGATCTCGTCCAGTCATGTCATTTAAAATACCATCTATCTGGCAGTGGTGCTCCCGTTTTTGTGTTTAGCCCAGAACTCTTGATGTTCCCTCATAAATTTGCTCCAGCCTCAGCTGCCTTCTCAGTGATGGCTACTTCATTCTTCTAGTTGATCAGGCTAAAATTTTGGAGGCAACTTTAGTTTTTTAAAAAATATTTTATTTATTTTTAGAGAGGGGAAGTGAGGGAGAAAGAGGGAGAGAAACATCGATGTGTGGTTGCCTCATGCACAGCCCTACTGGGGACCTGGCCTGCAACCCAGCAATGTGCCTAGACTGGAAATTGAATTGGCGACCCTTTGATTTGCAAGCCAGGAATCAATCCACTGAGCCACACCAGCCAGGTGTGGCTAATTTTTTTAAAAAATAATCTGCATCCAACTCAGAAGCAAATCCTGTTGGCTCTGCCTCCAAAATACATCCAAAATCTGACCCCCACTAACTGCCTCCACTGCTACCATTGTAGTACAAAACACTATCATCTTTCTTTGCGGTCACTGTCAAAGCTTCCAAACTGGTCTTTCTGTGTCTTACTATCTACTCTACAGTCATTCTCAAAATAGTAGTCAGAGTGATCCTTTCAAAATTGAAGTTGTACATGTCACTCTTCTGTTCAAAAGCTATTGAAGGGTCCCAATTTCACTCAGAGTAAAAACCAAAATCTTTACAATGCCTATAAGGTTTTGCATCACCTGGGCCCTTGTGTCTTCTCTGACCCTGTCATCAATTGCTTTCCTTTCTGCACACTCCACACCAGCCATGCTGACCTTCTTGCTAGACCTTTGACATGCCAGGTGTGTTTCTACCTTAGAGCCTTTGCTCTCACTGTACCTCATGTCTGGAATGCTTTTCTCTTTGACACCAGTGTGGTTCTTTCCTACATGTCTTTCAAGTCTTTGCTTAAATCTCACTTTCTCAGTGAGGCCTATCCTGACCACTTGATTTCAATATTGCAACCTGTTCCTTATCTCTACCACTGGCACTTCCATTTTATTTCCTCTGCTTTATTTTTTCCTTTTAATACCATTAATTTTCTAATATACCATGTAATTTACTTAGTTATTATATTTATTGTTTCTGATCTGTCTTTCTCTACTGGAATAGAAACTTCAAAAGGATAGATTGCTTTTTCACTTGTCCTTAGTCTTGAGAGTTTGACACATAGGTAGATAATCAATTAATTTTACGGAATGAATGTGTGGTTCACCCATGGAAGATGAACCTATTGCTGATCTAATCAAATCAGGATTCTCTTGGCCAGAAAGAAGGGAGAATTGCTGTTGGATGGCAGTTAATAATACCTAACATGTTTTTTAAGGTGCACATGTACACATTCGGGAAAATTGGATTATGGACTGATTGAGGAGTTATTTGAGCCTTTCCCTGAAATCTGGTGTACAAATTAAACAGGAGCTAAATTTTAGTTCCTGAATTTATTTCATTTTTAACAAGAAGGACAGTAGGTCATCTTATGGATTGCATGAAAAAGTGGTAGAATTGAAATGACTTATCTTGCACAGATGCTATATTATCAGGGATGGAGTGATACAGGGAATATGTATTAAAGCACATGGTTCCTGGCACATGGGAAACACTCAGCAAATATCTGCTGGATTTTGCCCAGGGCTATTTTTACCTGTAAAAGTAATCAGAAGAATATATAATAGAATATATTGAATATATCAGAGAATTTTGCTGTTGGAAAAGATTGGAAAGATGTATATTCTGCTTACTGTCCTTCACAGATGAGTAAAAATGACCTAGATAAGCTGAAATCTGCCTTCCTTTAAGGTTTACCATTTGGCACATCAGATCAAATCTATTCACTTTTACACATGAGATCTTTTCAAATATTTGAAGGTGGCCTTTGTGTCTTTAGTTTTGCAAAGTAAACATCCTCAGTTTCTTATCTAGCTTTGTTTCAAGAATCTTCACCATCTCAGTCATCTTGTAGATGAAATACAATTTTACAATGCAGTTTTAAAAAGTTAGTGGCTGAAGTGTTTCACCATGCTCCTTATCGAATCTAATAAAATGAAATTCTTTTAATGAGGCATTAGGTTGAATGCATTAGTAAGGACTCTTGAATTACAAAAGATCCAGTTTAAAACAGTTTACCCAAATAAGTAAATATGTGAATACATAAGTAAGTAAACAAAGTAAGTAAGTGAGGGGAGGAATTATATTGACTTATATAATGAGTCAGTCAGAAGCTCAATGAGAAAGTCAGAAGTAGGTCTATGTCTAGGTAGAGCCGGAGATTCAGGGGCTCAGATAACATCTGTACTTGGTCTTCATTGCTTAGCTTTGTTTTTCTTTGTGTTTTTTTCACTCCGAGGCAGGCTTTCTCCAAATATTTCTTCTTAGAAGCTCCAGGTTTACATCTGACCAAATTAGCAACTTTATTCAGTGCTAAGTACAGAAATGGAGAAAAGCCAACATTTAATGGCAGAGAAAGACACTTTGCTGATCTTCCAGAATGTAGATTCTGTCATAAAAGAAATGATTTTAGAGCAGTATGACTTGATATAACTGGTTCCACATTGGGTTTTAGTAATAGCTGCTTACTCTTGAATGCACACACAATGCTTCCTTATTTGTGTCTTCCAGAATTCTTTCTGGAGTTGACATCCAATTCATGATTTGAAAGTTGTAGAATCTATCCTTTGCAAATTTGTGAAATTAAGATACTGTTTTTCCTGTCTTTTATCTTTTGATCCTTTTCCAGTTCATACTGATTCTTCAGAAACCTATGATAGTTCAACAAACATTTATTGAATACCACATAACACCATTTTCTTCATTCATATTTGCAAGTTCTTGTCTTCTGAAACAGGAATTCATTTAGGCTTAGAAACTTGAGTCCCTTTAAATCAACTATTTAAACCATACCTTTTATAATCTGACCAATTGCCTTGACATTCTAGTTCCACGTCAAAGAACTTCATATTCTGGTTCTTTGGTCTTAAGAAATAGAGAATAAATCAACTTAACTTTAAACTATGAAGAAAGCTTCAGTATAAGGTCACATGTAGCAGTGAGGAAGAAAGGGAGCTCATAGAACAGAGGAGTGGATTTCACAGAGGTTGGTGTCTATGAATGGGTCCTAAGCAGCAGGAATATGTGAATCTTTCCTGTAGTATCATATCAGCTTTTGACTCAGTCAATTGTGTCTCTGGTCTGTGACTATTTCTTGATGTCTTTTAAAAAATAATAGAAAAGCATTATTAATGTATATTTGGCATATGATAAATTATAAGTATTTAGGATATACAATTCAATAACTTTTAACATGTTACACCCATAAATACCATTACCATAGTCAAGACAATGAATGTATTTATCATGCCCGAGAGGTTCCTCATGCCCTATTGTAGTCACTCTGCCCTCCTCCTCTCTGCCTTCAACTCACCCTCACCTCACCTTTTACAGCCCCATCTGTCACTGTAAACTAGTTTAGACCTTTATACAATTAGAATCATAGTATTTGCTTTTCTCATTATTATCACTCAGGATAAATATTTTGAGATTCATTCATGTTATTATGTATATCAACAGCTTATTGTTTTTTATTGCTGAGTAGTATTCCATTGCATGGTTGTTCCATATTTTGTTTATCCATTCACCTGTTGGTGAACATTTGAGTTGTTTGAGATTTGGGTCATTACAAATAAAGGTATTATGAACATCTGTGTTCAAGTCTTTGTGTTTTTGAACATAGGCTTTTATTTCTTTTGGGTAAATAACTGAGAATGGAATAGCTGGATCATGTTAGATATATATTTAATTTTGTATGAAACTGTGAAGCTGTTTCCAGAGTAGTTATACCATTTAATATTCTCACCATCAGTGTATAAGAATTACAGTTACTTCACATCTTCATCATCCCTTGGTGTTGTCAGTCTTAATTTTTAGCTTTTCTAGTATAGTGGTATTTCATTGTCATTTTAATCTGCATTTCTCTAATGACTAATGATACTGAGTATCTTTTCATGTGCTTACTTGCTGTTTATACGAGTATATCTTCTTTGATGAAGTGTCTATTAAAATCTTTTTTCCTAGTTTTTGAGATATAATTGACATATAACATTATATAAGTTTAAGATATACAACATAATGATTTGATAAATGTATATGCAAAGTGATTATCACAATAAGTTTAGTTAATATTCATTACTGCATATAGTTGTAATTTTTTTCTTGTAGATCTTTTAAGATCTACTATTTTAGCAACTTTCAAATAAACAATACACTACTGTTAACTATAGACACCATGGTGTACATTATATCCTCAGAACTTACTTATCTAACAACTAGAAGTTTGTACCTTTTGATCACCATCATCCATTTCCCCTACAGCTGCCTCTAGAAACTACTGATCTGATCTCTGTTGCTGTGAGCTTGGTTTTTCTATATTCCACATATAAGTGATATCATACAGTATTTGTCTTTCCCTGCTTGCCATCTAGATCCACGCATGTTGTCACAAGTGGCAGGATTTCCTTATTTTTATGGCAGACTAGTATTTCTGTTTGTGTGTATCTTATTTTCTTCATCTACTAATCCATTGTTGGGCTGTTATGTAGTTTCCAGGTCTTGACTATTGTAAATAATGCTCTAATGAACACGGGGGTACAGATATCTCTTCAGGACAGTGATTTTATTTCCTACAGTATATACCCAGAAGGGGAATTGCTGGATCATTTGGTAATTCTATTTTTTACTTTATTTTATTATTTATTTATTTATTAAAGATTTTATTTATTTATTTTTAGAGGAGAGGAAGGGAGGGATATAGAGAGGGAGAGAAACATCAGTGTGTGGTTGCCTCTTACATGCTCCCAACTGGGGACCTGGCCTGCAACCCAGGCATGTGCCCTGATTGGTAATTGAACCAGTGACCCTTTGGTTCACAGGCTGGCACTCAATCTACTGAGTCACACCAGCCAGGTCCTATTTTTTATTTTTTCAGGAAACTCCTACTATTTTCCATAGTGGCTCTACCAAGTAATATTTCCACTAATAATGCATAAGTGTTCCCTTTTTGTCTATATCCTTACTAGCATTTGTTATCTTTTGTCTTTTTGGTAATAGCCATCCTAACAGGTATGAAGTGATATCTCATTTTGGTCTTGATTTGCATTTCCTTAATGATTAGTGATATTGAGCACCTTTTCATGTTCCTGTTAGTCAGCTGAATATCTACTTTGGAAAAATATCTATTCAAGTCCTTTCACTATTTTTAAGTTGGATGATGTTGTTGATGATGATGATGATTTTCTATATTTCAGGGATCAGTGTTCCTCATTGTCTGATGTCCAGTATGTTGAAAATCATTGTTGAATATGTTTGTCTGGGTTTTTAGTTGTTTCAGAGGGAAGGGTAAATCCCCATCTTGACCAGAAGTTAAAGTTCTTAGGTATGCTGTATTGGATCTTCTTCTCTTACCAATCTGGCTTCTTCTCTTTCTGTGCTAGATTTATATTTACTCATTGATTTTGCTTGCTCATTGTTTCTTTTCTTGAAACTGTGATTTCTTATCGCCTCTTTTGTCTTTTTGTAGCATCATTTTAGCTTTAGTTTTTGCAGGTAATCTGCAGATGACCTGCCCTTGTGTTAAATGCCCTGCTCTGATTGAGCTGCCTGGATGTTGTGGAACAGGTTCTGTGATGCAAAAGAAGACTGAATGCATTTGTCCCATGGCAACCAGATGCAGGACAGTTTTTCTTTCCTTTTTTTTCCATAGGAGCTGTTGGATAAATAGGCCCTATGCAGAACAAAGCCCATTTTTATTTTATAGAAACCAAATAGTACTCTTTCATATGTCAATGGGCCCTCTGTATGTCCTCCTTGGAGAAGTGTCTGTTCAGGTCCTTTGCCCATTTTTCATTGGATCATTTGTCGTCCTGGTGTTGGGTTGTATGAGTACTTTATATATGTTGGAGATCAAACCCTTGTCTGTTATATCATTGGCAAATATGCTTTCCCATATCGTTGTTTCCCTTTTCATTTTGCCAATGTTTCCTTTAGCCATGTAGAAGCTTTTAAAAAGAATGCTCAACATCATTAGCCATCAGAGAGCTGCAATTAAAACCACAATGAAATAGCACTTCCCACTGGTCAGAATGGTCTTTATAACCAAATCAACAAACAACAAGTACTGAAGAAGTTGTGGAAAAAAGGGAACCCTAGTGAACTGTTGGTGGGAATGCAGACTGGTGCAGCCACTGTAGAAAAATGTATGGAATTTCCTCAGAAAACTATAAATGGAACTGCCTTTTGACTTGGCAATTCCACTGCTGGGATTATAGCCTAAGAATCCTGAAACACCGATTCAAAATAACCTATGCATCCAAATGTTCATAGCAGCACAATTCACAATAGCCAAGTGCTGGAAGCAACCTAAGTGCCCACCAGTAAATAAGTGGATCAAAACCTATGCTACATTTACACAATGGAATACTATGCAGCAGAAAGAAAGAAGGAGCTCTTACCCTTTGTGACAGCATGGATGGATCTGGAGATCATTATGCTAAATGAAATAAGCCAGGCAGTGAAAGACAAATACCATATGATTTCATCTATAGGTGAAACCTAATCAACAAAACAAACAAGCAAGCAAAATATAACCAGAGACATTGAAATAAGGAACAAACTGACAGTAACCAGTGGGGAGTGGGGAGGGGATTATGGGGAAAAGAAGGGGAAGGATCTAGTCGAGGAATATGTATAAAAGACCCAAGGACATGGACAACAGGGTGGGGATTCATGCGGGTGGGGGTGGGGCAGGGCAGGGGACAGCAATGGGAGAATAACTGGGACAACTGTAATTAAACAATAAAAGAAAAGGAAATCAAGTAATAAATGAATAATTCAATTTAGCTTTATCTCAACTTATGCCCCTTTATCATACTAAAATGTTAATTCCTTGAGAGCAGAGGCAGTATCTAATTTATCATTGCATTCTTACCATCTAATATAATGACTTATACTTAATCTATTCTCATGTCTATGGAATGAATGAGCATGTATCATCTGTGTCCAAATGATCCTACCATTGTTGGGTTTTTTGTTAAATTTTTGCCACAAATATAGCTCAATAACACCTTTTTCATTGTTCTCAGCCTTTCTTAGTTTTCTTATAATTTTTTTTCATTCTTATTTTTTTTGACTTTATACTGTAAATTTCACCTCAGGAGGTGGTTATTTTGGGACTGCTTTGCCACATAAAGAGTCTAAATGCTGGCATTTAGAGAGAGACTTTCGAGAATCCTTTAGCCCTGATCCAATTTTTCAAAGTGCGCTGGAGTATGTCTTTGCAGAACCTGTCAAATTGCAGTGGTGCTCATGTCCTTTTAAAGCTCTATTCTATGCTGATTTGTTGTTTCCAAGCAACATTGTTAGGTTTATGGATATCCATCTCCACTTAAAAATGGTGAAATGACCTATGGGATAAACTTTAACCTAAATATGTTCTTAGTAGGCATAAATACTTTAGGCACAGCCTAAAGGGAGTTAAAATAATAATTTGACAACTATGGACATTGAGGAATCTTATTCATTTAAATGTTTTCTTAATTTTAATAACCAGCCAAAATTAACTCATTATTTGTAAAGTACTTAGCACATAGTCTCACACAAAATAAGTGTTCAATAAATGTTAGCTATTGTTGTTAAAGTATTTTCCTTTGTGTCTTTCTTCTCTAGGTCTGTCTCTGTCATGATACTGTGACACCATATTATATGCAAATGCAAGTTACTAAAAAGACCTGTGAAAGAACAGTTAACTTGTGCTTTATATTTTGTGCACTAAGTTCCCATTGGATCTGTTTTCTAGTGTGAAGGCTGGTGTCACTGTTGCTATAGTTAGTGTTGCAGCCCTTTCCCTTTACATGCTCTGTATCACCTCCATCCAAACCCAGCCCTCTTTGTCTCAACCAGGCCAGCCAATTGGTGGCTGTAGCTTCCTCAGGTGCTTACAGCCAAAGTCTCCCTGTTTCACTACGGGATTGCAAACAACCACCACAATAATAACAGCTAGTATATTTTGACTACTTTCTCTGGACCGGACTGTGTAGCACTTAACATCTATTATGTCATTTAATTAACACATTTATGTAGTAAAAGTCAGTGTATGAGTTATGGTATCCAGGTAAGGTAATGTTCCTGTCACAGGCAGGCACAAGTAACTGGGTTCTTGGTGATTGAGAACAATGCATTGAAATGATCACACAGAGAATTTACAGCAGAAAGAGACAGAGCAGATTTATTAAGTGATAGTACACTGCACAGAAGTTGGAAGCAGGTTGACTCCAAGCAGAGATTGATCCTAGTGGCTGGAGGTATTATTACAGGGTGGATATTTCCTGGCTAGTTTTGCCGTGGTTTTATTGCACATGTACAAGTAGTTATATTACTTTTCAGCTACTGCACACATAGTCCCCCATGACTTTACTTGATTGACCATTGGGGGAGAGGGGCCTCACAATGATAATTTATTATAATGCTATTGTAATGAAGCAGAGGTTATATAGCATTTTCTGCACAGCTGCAGTCGTGATTCACCATGATTCAACACTTTTCCAGAAAGTAGGGACAACTGTTCCTAGAACAGTGTCTCTGTCCTGTATTGATGTCCCTCATGCTAGTCCTGGGGTGCCTCCAGAGTTTTCTCATTCCTGAGGAACCTGACTTAGAACAGTCCCTGTTCTATATTGATGTCCTTTGTCTTAGTCCTGGGGCACCTCTGAGTTTCCTTACTCCTGACTATCTCTTGAGTCACTACTGTCATTCCCCAAATTTTGGTCAAGCCTTGATTTAAGTGTTCTATTCATGCCATAGCTTTGCTACTGGTTATCAACATACAGATACACCTTGTCTGCTGTTAAAACGGGGTGTGGTGAGTGGGGAGGGGGATAAGCATCAACTCCCAGAGGCCAGAGTGCAGGTGATATGGCACTGAACAAAAAAACACAAGCTTAGTTATAAGACAAACTATTGGTTTATGTACTAGTAACAAAGAATAAAATACTAACAATAAAAAATAAAAGAAACACAAAGTATATTAGTTTTTTTTGCCATAAAATATTATCATCAATTTAGGAGCTTAAAACAACATAAATTTATTATCCTTTGGTTCTGTAGAAGTCTAATGTGGGTCTCACTAGGCTAATATCAAGGTGTAAAGGGCAAGGGCAGAGTGGACTTTTTGGACACCTTGACAGTCCAATATGGAGTCACTGTCAGCCATGACAGTTATGTCAAGTGGTATGTCAAGACTGAGGTAATGGAGTATAATGGGAATACTTTTTGGGGAGACCCAGAATGCCCAAAACCACAAATCTGGACATTTGGATTAGGACTCCATCCCAAGTGGGCTGTAAGAACTCAGAGCTCTGACCACCCAATGGTTGTAGTCCTGCTGGGCTTCCACTCCACTGGATGGATGCCACTGTAGCTATCTGGCTTGAGTTTGGTGTCCAGCTCTCCAATTGTGAATTTTGCCAGTGATCCAGACTTCACTCAAGATGCTTGCTCTGCTTGCTTCTATCACGTAAGCTCCCCCTCTCTGTGTGTGACCTGTGTATGACTCTATTGGCTTACTGGGGAGGTCTCCCCTAATAAACCAGGCATTGTAGAAAGACATAGACTTGTATGAGTGATTCCTTTTGGGGATGCTCCCTATCTCATGACACAAGGTGTCAGGAGGACTGCATGACTTTCTGGAGGTTCTAGGAGAGAATCAGTTTCCTTGATTTTCCAGCTTTTAGGGACTGCTGGCATTCCTTGGCTTGTGACCCTCTCCCACCTGCTAAATCAGTAATATCAGGATGAGTCATTCTCATTCTGCCATCTCTCTGGGTCTTTGTTTTCTGCCTCCCTCTTTCCTTGTGATTTCATTGGGCCCAACTAGATAATCTAGGATAATCTCCCCATTTCAAAGTCAGCTAGTGAGCAATCTTAATTCCATCTTAATCTTTAATTCTCCTTTGCTGTGTATCCAATCCTATTCTATTCTATTTGGAGTTAGAATGTGGGCATTTTGAAAGATCATTACTCTGCTCCCACAAGAAGTTAAATCCTTCTTTTTAAGGCCCTGTGGAACAGACAAACCTTTTCCATCTCTTCTTATTATAGGGCCGACATTGGTGATCTTCATTATCCTTGCAATAAAGAAGCAGACCTTACTGGATGCCTGTGTGCAACATGCCACAGCAACCACAGCCAACATTTACTCACATTACTTATTTTAATTTCCACCATGAATCTGCAATGTTGTTATTATGCTCATTTTACATATGAGCATATATAAGCTCAGGGATATATAAACTCAGGGAGGTTAAGGAGTGGATTGAAGTTCATTCAGCTATTATGTATTTGTTTTTTTTGCTATGTAATAAACATAGCAGCTTAAAACAATACTCATTTATTAGCTTATAGTTCTATAGGTCAGAATTCTGGTCATGGTGAGGCTGGGTTTCTGCTCACGTTCTTTTAAGGCTGAAATATAGGTGTTGGCCAGGACTTTTTTTCTCTTTTTTTTCCAGGAGGCTCTGGGTAAGAATCTGCTTACAAGTTCATTCTTGGTGTTGGTCAAGTTCAGTTCCCTGGGTCTGTAGAACTGAAGTCACTGGGGTTTTGCTAGTTGTCAGCTGGGGGAAACACTACATTCCTTGCCACGTGGCTCCCTCCATCTTCAAAGCCAGTAATAGACACTCTCCCTTGTGTTGAATCCCTGTTGTGGTTTAAATCTCTTTTGCCAGGAAAAGCCCCATCCCTTAAAGGGTTTCCCTGATTAGGTCATGCCCACTGAGGTTCCGTTTAAGGTCAGCTATTGCATACAATGTAAACTAGTTAAGGGAGTAATATCCCATCATATTCACAAGTCAAGGGGAGGGGATTTTATAAGGGTATGAGTCACTGGGGATATGTTGTTAGAATTCTTCTTACCTCAAAAAAGGTAAAGCCAGGCTTGAACCCATGTACATGGATTCCAAGGCCTGTGCTCTTTTTATTAGGCCAGCTTGCGTGCAAAGACAAAGATCCTTGTTTTTTCCAACACAATGGGTGAAAGTGCAGCAGCAGGCATCATGCTCAGAGAGCTGTTCAGGGCCCTACGTGCTGCTGAGGGCCATGCATTTTGTTTGACCTGCTGGCTCTTCTGGTTGGTTTGGAGCAGCCTCTATGCCCACAGCTCCTTCAGCTCTTGCCAGATCTCTTCCCTCAACCTCTCCAAGTCCTGGGCCAGGAATGAGTGCATTCCTTGGTAAAGTTTCTTCCATATAGCTCCTGCATTGTTAGAGACAGATGTTGGTTTCAGTTTGTCTTTGTATGCTCCAGATTTTCCTCGCTGGTTCCTGTTTGTCTTCAGGTTCTGGTTTGTCCTGCTCTCCTGTGACTTATCTGTGGCATTTTCCCCTCATCTGTGAGATCTGCTGACCCCCTGTGATTTCAGAAGGACCACCAGACACAGAGGTAACTGCTTTCATTTCTTTCTTTACCAGCCCCCATTTTCATGGTATCTGGGTAGTGTGACTTTTCTCTGATTCTCCATCCTTCCCTTTCCAGTCTTTTACTTTCATCACTTTTCCTACAGTTGTGTAAGGTTTGATCTGTACAAAGTCACCAGTCACTGGACTTCCGCTTCCCCGATTGAGCCCTGTTGAACAGAACATCTCTAAGCCTTTGTACATGTCATTTCCTCCATCTGGAATGCCTTTCCCCCCTTTCTTTGTTGTTTTAATTCATTCTTCAGGGATGAGCTCAAATATCACCTCTTTTATTAGCGTGTCCCTGATCATTTGTCCCCGAACACTGTTGCTTCTTCCTCTGAGATGCCACAGGACCCTGAACTCATCTCTCTTAGGAACGTCTGCTGTTTTATAGTAGCTTTATTAGTGTCATTGTTTCTGGAGCCTAACACAAAGTTAGGCTCATTAACAAGTACTTCAAGTTTGTGGAATGAATAATAATAGTATTGTTCGCAGCATTTTGGAGTAAACAAAGATGCATACTCAGGTTTACAGAATTTTATTATTTTTATTTTTTAAATAATTTTTCACTCCTACTAAATATAACACAGTATGTAAATACCATCACACTCAGGATGTGGAATGCTTTCATCACTCCCAACAGCTCTGTCCTGACACTTGGTAGCCAGCAGCTAGCAGTCGCTAGAGTGTTTTTTCTCACTACAGTTTTCCCTACTCTAGAAGGTCAGGGAAACTGACGAGATTATGCAGCTCATGCTACTTCCAGTGTTGTGACCAATAAAGTTTTTTTTCTCTGTGCCAGAGTCTTACGTCTTCTACCAGTACATGTGAAATCATGACAGGCTAACTTAATAGCTAGATTTACAGAATTTTAACGATGTTCAGGGATATGTAGGTAATCAGGACCCAAGCCTCTGAACTGGTATTTCCAGGGGCCTAAAAATTTTGGTGGAGATTCAGAAAGTGATGCTGGGTAAGTTGAATATTTTTATGTAAGTAGATATCTTTGTTAAAAGATTGAAAGTAAGACTAAAAACCAGCTTAGTAATAATATAAAAAACATTTCTACCCTTATAAAAAGTTTACTACTTCAAAGAAATTAAAATAAAATTAGAAATAGAAATATTATCCACTTATCTTAGATGTAGTAAATCTTTGATGGTCTTATGACACATTGTATATTCCATTGTTAGTTCTTATCTTTTATTCTTTCAGCCATCCATCCACCCATCCATTCATTCATGCATTTGTTCATCATATATTTGTTGAATAACTGGTAAAGGATCTGTGCTACTTGTTAAAAAGGTGGATAGGAAAACCTTATTCCTCTGGTGGTTTATTGTATAGTTGGAGAGTTTGGGGAGGGAGGAAGAAAGACACACTCACATATATTATGTACAATAAAGGGTAGAGGTATGTGGTCTTTATTGTTGTAAATAGTACACTCTTTACCCTTCTAATATCTCCCTCAACTGCAGAGACACAGTCCTAGAAACTACACTTCCCAGGCTCCTTTAAGAGCATGGTTCTTGTTGGAGTCTACTAATAATAGGCACTCAATTGAGGTTTGGAAGGTGGAAGGAAAGGAGAAGCCATGAGTTTATAGGAGGCATGCAGTCATTAGTAGAAGGGAGGTGTGGGCTTCCCATGCCCAGTGAACATCCTCCTGGGATTACGGGTGATGGCTCCCAGCAGCAACAGCGACTTCTGGAAGTTCACCTGTTTTGTTTCTGTAGATACCTCTTGACTCCCAGTACTTAGAGATGTCCAGAATTGACATTGTGACCTTTCATCCCCAGTCTTCCAACAGTGATATAAACCTATATTTCCATATATTAAACCTTTTTTATTCAAAAAACTGTGTGCCTTCTGTTTTTATGACCAAATTATATATGATGTAGGATAGTAAAAGTGTCTAGGAATTTGAGAACATCATTTTAACAGTCCTGAGGTTGTTTCAGTCAATGGAATAGTTACTTGTTTGACAACGAGGGGGTTCTGGATTGACAGCCCCCAGTTACATTTTGTTTGCGATGAAAGACAAGGTATTTCATTTGCGGTCATGGTCATGTATGTTTGGAACATAAATTGTTTGATAAAGTCTCAACCTTGGGACCTACTCACTGAGGGACAAGTCCTGTTTCCTTCTTTCTCCACAAAATTTACTTCTAACCATATAAAACATTTATTTTTTGAGAATGGTCAAAGTTCACACTGTCTTTCCACATGTACAAAGATAAAAAAATAGCTTTTGGCTAATATACAATGGGGGGCACCCACCAAAAACTGGAATTATCTTCTGGATGGTAGGCCCTTTATAGTACAGGCTCCCAGCCCCCTGGGTTAGTGTTCTAGGAACCCATCTGTACCAGTGTGCCAGATGGCATTGTTGTGAGTGTCTGTGTTCAGCTTCAGTGAATATTTCTTTGAAGACTCTTCCAATGTGTTTGACCACTTTGTGATGGGTGATATATGAGCACACCTGCCCGCTCCATGCTGAGTGCTTAGCAGTTTTTGATTAAAAAAAGGCATGATCCCTGTGCCCCAACCTCCCTATTCACCCGATCTCTCCCCAAGTGACTTATTTTTGTTCCCCTGGATGAAAAAATCCTCAAAGGGAAACATTTTGCTGATGTGGAAGAGGTGAAACAAAAAACGGCAGAAGCACCAAAAGGCTTCAAAATTGATGAGTTCAAAAACTGTTTTGAGCAGTGGAAAAAATGTCTTGATAGGTGTAGTACATCCAATGGAGGGTATTTTGAAGTTGACTGAAGTTTAAACATGTAAGAATAAATATACAATTTTTTAATAAATAAATCCTGGTTTGGGGAGGTCCTGTCTCTTAATATAGCAAAGATAAGAAAGAATCATTTCATTCAGAAAAACAGAAATATAATATAAATTAAAAAAAAATGAAGTCAATTTAAAAGAAATATATGGAAATTTCCAGGTTCAAGAAGGGTAGAAATAACTCAAAGCCAGAGTGACCGGGGGAAATTGAGCTGAAGTAGCTCTTGGGGATGGTGGATCCAGATAAAGTCCTTTTTGGCTAGGGTCTGGAATTTTAGGGCTCAGACAAAAATCAGATGAGGTCTCAGGACTGTGCAAAGTAAGGAACCAGAACTGAGACTGCTGCATAGAGCCAGAAGCCCCATAGGACTTCCCAGTCTATAGAATGGGAACTAAAAAAATGTGGCTCACCAGCCCAGGGAAGTTGAATGAAGGAAGCATACCAATTTATCATTTCGGTGGGATGCCGAGAAGTTAACATATGTATTGGTCCAGAAACTGAATTCTAGCAGAGACAAATATGAAATTATTCTCTACAGATGACCACAGAACATACATGAGATACACAGAAACAGACCTACTGAAGAAAAAAAAATTGCAGATCAAACAAGGAAAAGAATTACCATGAAGGGCAGTCAGAAGACACAACTAATAAGAGAATTAACACCACAAGAACTGGAAGTAATAGAACTATCTAAAATAGACTTTATATTAAGTATATTTAATATTTTTAAGGAGAAGAAACAAAAGCAATGGTCATAGAAGAACAGGAGAGTGTGGAAAATGAACCAGGAGATTAGAAAAAGAACTAAGTAGAACTTTTGGAAATGAAAGTGACATTGGGATAAAAAAACTCAATAAGCTAAATCATAGGTTAGACACAGTTGAATTAGTAACATTAGTAACATTAGTAAATCAAAGATAGATTTGAGAAAATCAGTCAATACACTATACAGAGAAGAGATGTAAAGCCTGAAAGAGCAGACTAGAAAAATTTTAAAAATATTTAATAGGATCAAGAAGAGCAGAGAACAGAGTTGGGAAGAGGCAATATCTGAAGAGAAATGCCTGTTAATTTTTAGAATTGAAAAAGATAAGATAAATCTTCAGATTAAAGTAGATGACCAGCCTGGATCAAGGTAAATAAGCCAAACTTGTATCTAAAAACATTGAGGGGACTGTGTAGTCCAAAGATAAGGAAAAATCTTAAAAGCTTCCGAAGAGAAGAGAGTGTACTTACTAATGGCAATTAGATTGATAATGACTTCTCATAAGTATTATTAATAGATGCCAGAAAGAAATGGAATGTCATCGCTAACATGCCAAGGGGAAGATAACAGATGCCAACCTAAAATTCTATATATTCAACTAAGCTATAATTTAACAGAACGTTAGAGAATGCCTGTCTCAAAAACTTGATCCCCAAATTAAATTTAAACATTTTCCACATCTGTTAATGTCATGAGTTCAGCTGACATCAGCTGGAGATTTGTTTAGCTAAGGAGGACCAGACAAGACATAGATGGCTTTTTAATGGCTTTTGTTTCTTAGATGTTCTTTATTCAGGGCATAGGATGAGCATAAGAGGCTGAACAGAAGGGAATTCCCAATTTGCACCATAATGCAAGTTTCTGTGTCTATTGTGGACAGACAGACATGCAGATTATATACATGTGGTGGGGGAAATTCATCTTCTTTTGTCTAGGTTTGGGCTACATTGATTCTGAGGCTTAGCATTTGTCATTAGAAGGTGAATGTGTATGTTTTTGAGCCAATAGTTAACCATTGGATGACCAGGAAGTATAAGGAAACACAATCGCCTCTCACAGCCAGGAGTGAGGCTGACAAAGCCGGCCTTGAACTGCCTTAAAGCAGTCCCCCATGATGATATCCTTGTTTGAACAGAGGGAAATATTCTGCTGAGTAATTACTGGGTCTGAAACAAATTCCAAGTTTTCCCAATGGAGGAAAGTGGCTCTGAAGGGCCACTAAATTATTTTAGAATGATAAACATTATTTTTTTGGAAAAAATTTGAACATCTTACAGTCTTATCACCATAACATAACTTTTCTTGTATTTGCATATAATCTTCCACTTCTGGACCACTTGCATATGTGTCCACTTCCTAATACAGATGTAATTAATTGTACCCTTCATGCCATTTTGCCTTTTGTGTAGCCTGGGTTTGAATTTTTAGCTCTATTAGGAGCAGTGTGGCACTGGACAAATTATATAACCTCTCTGAGCCTCTGTTTCCTTTTTTTGTAAAATCAAATGGGGGCAATAAGAGCTCCTACGAAAATATGTGATAGAGGGACTAGGTTCTTGGGATAGAAGGTAAACAAATGCAGATGTGGCCCCTGTCTCATGGGTTCACAGTCTGGTTGGGGTTAGAGACAATCACTTCACTCTGCAACTGTGATGAGTGCTCTGGAGCAGAGGTTCATGGTCCTCTCCAAACCTGAAACACAGGGATTTGACTGAGTTAGTTGGTCAAAAAACCTTCCCTGAGGTACTGAAGCTTGAGCTGAAGTCTGAAGGGTGGAAGGAAGAATTAGACAAAGAGATGGAGAGGAATGTACTGGTCCAGGGAACAGCAGGTGTGAAGAGCCTGTGAAGGGTGGGAACGGGCAGTGCCTGGGTGGCTGTGTGATGTCAGTGTGCCTGGACAGCGGGGAGGGCATGGCACGGTGGGGCCAGCATGAGCAGAGCCTGGAAAGAACTTCCTGGCTGTGGAGAGTGGATTGAGGGGACCAGCGTGGGTGTAGGCGGACCAGGGAGGAACTATTGCAGTACTCTCCAGCCAGAAGGGCATGGTGCCATGGTGACAATGGAAGAAATGGAGTGGAGTGAATGGATTCAAGAGATATTTAGGAGTAAAATCCCAGGAGCTGGTGATGGATTGGATGGAGTGGAGGAGGGGCGACAGTTGCATGAAATCCTTTTGTGAGTGAATCGGAGAGTTCTAAAGTAGCAAACAATGTAATAAAAGGTGGCGGAACATTGATGCACAACCTAAACCAAACTACACATACATTTTCCTTTGAAGGTGTCTTTGGAAAAGGATGAATACTACATGTATAGATATTGAGTTTTATGATGTGGTTGCAAAATTAATTTTAAAAACACATTAAGCCTTAGTTTCAGAATATGGAAAGCACCACTTTAAAAAGTCACATATAGATTAAAGTCACTTATTATTGCCAGAATTATTAAGGTTTCATCAAATAAGATAATTTATATAGTGGAAAAAGTGAATTGAAGTGAAACTTCTGAAACTATTTGATTTAAGTAAAATCCACCTCACTTGAACTCACTCTGCAGGACTCGAAAGAGATGGTTTGTCCAGAATTAGTCATGATGTATTAGAAAAGGTGTGTTTGAGGATAGTGTTTTTAAAAGACAACTTACTTGATAAAAGACATAGGGAAATTATGAATTTTGATTCCCTTAGCAAAATATATATATTTGACTTAGTTATGACTTTATTCACCTGATAGAACTGCGTTTGACATGAGGTAATTCTAACACTGGACCAAGAGATTTATTCAAAATATAAATATAGTATAATTTTCTTTACTAAATGATTCATAGCAGCCTTGAAAACAACAACTTCTTAAATGTTTTTAAAGTAGGCAATTTACAAAACCAAAATTTTACACATATTTCAGGAACACGTCTGTGATGTGAGCCTCGTGGCTTTAGATACCATCGGTATGCTAATGGCCACTGCATTCAAATTTCCAGCCCAAATGACTCCCCTTAATGTGACCCTGGTACATCCACTACTTAACAAATATTTCTGAGCTCCTGCTAACTGCTGGATATTATGCTGGGTCTTGGATAAACAGTAATGGACAGTGTAGTAAGGTTCCTATCCTATCCTCATGAGGTTAGTGAAGGAGTTATGCCAGTAAACTCACGCAGGATTGTATCTTTCTAAGGAGTGGCCACGGCACTGATGGAAGGGAGACAGTGAGGCAGGAGAGTGTAGTGTAGGAGATGGCTTCACATTTAGGGTCAGGAAAGGCCTCTCCAAGGAGATAACCCTCTTAGGCTGGGATGTGAAGGATGGGGAGGCAGCCGAGTGAGGGATGTGTTGGGGAGACTGAAGCCAAGGGAGTGAAGCCTCTGACATGGTGAAGAGCTGGCATGTTTGAGAAACTGAAAGGTCAGGGTGGCTGGAATGTTTGAGTAAGTGGACTTTTTTAAAAAATGCTGGTAATAAATCAAGGCAGTCAGATAGTTGGGGAGGGGTGTTGAGACGAGGGAAATCGGAGGTGACCTGAACCTAGATTAAGGAGCCCAGATTTTTATGTTGAAACTCTTTCTAAAACATCAGTCTTCCCACCAGGTAAATTTTGTCTGTACCATTATCTGTCACTTGATCAAGAACATAGTTAAATACTTGAAGATTATCTGAAAGTGAAAATGCCCTCTCTGATTAATCTTGCTCAGTCATCTGATTGCAGGGGAACATTTTGTGTTGTGCGGTTATATGTGTGCTAGAAACTTCTGACCTGCACTATTTAATATTCACAACAACTAATGAGACCGTCTGTGTGCTTGAAAAAGCAGAGTGGAAAATCTATTACAACTGTATAATTAACCCTTGGTTCTTGTGCAATGTTCTCTTTGCTCAAATAGTGTTGTTTTTTTTTAAATCAGAGGTTTTTATTTATAAAAGCCAGTCTGATTTTCCTAATTATTTCAAATCTAACTATGATTCATTAACATGTTACACCATCATTAATTCAACTCAGTCAGATCTAGAACATTTTGCATTGCTGTGTCTATCTTAACTGTAGTCAAATTCCTTTGACCAAATGATTTTTTCTTTGTTTACTAAACCTTACCTTTTTTTTAGTCTAAGTGTCTTCTTCTTTTAATATATGTTTTTCATTGTGTTAAGAGTATTAGATATTCCTGGGGGAGTTCAATTTTTAAGACCACTATAGTGTGCCTTTAGTGGTGCAGTGGAAAAAGCACTGTGGTTGGCATTGGAGTTAAACCTGGGAGTGAATCCTAACTTCACTACCTATTAGTTGGTTAGTTCCATAAAGTTTTGAATCTTATTTTTCTCATCTGTACTATAGAGATAATAATCTCTTCTTTGTAGGGCTGATAAGATTAAATGAGATGATGTATGTAAAGCATAGCACAGTGCCTATCATTTGGGCTTTGGTGGATCAGATTGAACTACTTAGAACTATATTTCAAATAGTGGGATGGATTTGCACTGGTTCTTCTGTGTCCTTCCACCTAGTCCCCTCCTGCCCAAGAACACATTGATTTCTCACTAGGGATAGAGGAAAGAGTTGCTGGGTGGCACAAGGCTGGCTGTGACCAGGAGGGAGGAGCAGGAATGTCACCACCTTGATCTGAAGACTCTGCAGCAGGAGTGGGCTGCTAAGGAATGTCCAGGCCAGTGTTGAGGTAAAACATCCCAACTGTGGGGGAAAAACTAGTTGGAAGCTACGTGCAGAAGTGCAGTCCAGTGCTATAGGCACAAAGCTGGGTCATTCATTCAGAAACCATTGACTGAGAAACTGCCACGTGTCAGACCCTATGTTAATCATTTACTTCAACAAAGTGGACAAAGTGCAGTGCCCAAGGGGGCTTAGAGTGTAGAAGGGGAGCCCCGTAATTAGTACAGTACAGTAGGTGTCATAATGATGCTAAGCTGGGAAAGGTTGCAGGGATCTGAGAGATTGAAGGAACAAGGGTCGTTTCATATTTCTGGGAAATAGAGGGGTGACAAAGGGTTCCAGAAACCCACCCAGGAGCCAAGAATGAATCAATAATTTACCAATAAATAACAAAGATAGGAAGGTAAATTGTGGGTTAAGTAGTGAAGAATGAGTTTCAAATCACTTGGTTTTAAATCCTTAAAGGGGGCCAGACAAGGAGCCAAGCCAGCAAGGTAATGAGATTCGTTCTGATAGTACCTGTGGGATGCTTTCTGGAAGGTGGACACAGCTCAGAGAGCAGAGAGATGCAGCATGCTTGCTCCCACCACAGGCCCTTCGCACATGCTATTCCTGGGCCCGTGCATTCTTCTTCACCTCTTTGTCTAACTCCTTATCCTTTGGATTTCAGCTCAAGCTTCAGTACCTCAGGGAAGGCTCCCTTATCAACTAACTCAGTCAATCCCTGTGTTTCAGGTTTGGAGAGGACCATGAACCTCTGTTCCAGAGCACTCTTCTCAGTTGCAGAGTGAACTTATTGTCTCTAACCCCAACCAGACTGTGAACCCACAAGGCAGGGGACATACCTGCATTTGTTTACCTTCCTATTCCAAGCACCCAGTCCCTCTATCACACATTTTTTGGGAGCTCTGATTACTCTCACCTTGTTCTATATTCATTGTCTTGAAGCAGAAATCATTTAAACAGCTCCAGTGACCTGAACTAGTTCCTATGTAACTTCCGTTGGATGTAGTCCAGAGAAGGGTAAGATTTACCTACAGGGTAACAAAATTTCTGATTTTATGGTAAGGAGAAATGACAATGAATTACTTATAACCCTGGAAATGTTAGCGGCTTGCTGTGTTTGGGAACATTTTTGAAGCTTGGCTAAGTATTCTAAATGTTAACTGGCAATCTCACCAAAGATTTTTTTATTGTTGGTTGTGCGTGCTCAGAGGGTGTTGAAACTGGTTTATTCTCTTCCCTTGTCTGACAGTGTCTTGCTGCACAGATGTAGCATGATGATCCCCCGGATGCTGATATTTAAGAGAATAGCTCATCTGTGGGAGCCAGGAGATCAGTCATCCGTTCAGCTCTGGTTATTGTCATTTTATTCATCTCCTTTCCTTTAAAATCACTCTCAGGAGACCCGTGTCTGGGATTGTTTGGGCGAAGATGCAGCTGAGAGAGTAATGCTGGAGAGATTAGAGGTATTTACCATCGTTCTCTGCAGCCAACGTGTGTCAGGTAGATTTCCTAGTAAGAATTCACTTGAGAATAAACAAACACTCAACTTGCATTTACATTAAGATCTCAGAATAACTGTGTTCCAAAATTTTCTTAAGTCTTGTAATTCTGGGAAATTGAAGATTTATATAGGAAATACCTTACTTCTTACCACAGTATACTCCCACAGTACCTACCTTTCTCCGTTCCCACAGTTCATAGACATAACTAAGTCAGTAAAAGTCTGGAAATTATTTGCAGCGAAGTAGAAAGTACTCTACTGGCAGAATGATTGAAATCTGTGAATGTAATTTAAAAACCATCAGGGGATTTAAAAATCACCATCTGTGTCTGTCTCTCATTTCTGATTGCTGCACAGAAAACTCTGTTATCTGGCTTCTTGTTTAAGCCACCGTGTTTTGGGGTGATTTGTTATGCAGCGATAGGTAACTGAAACAGTGGATCTATGGCACCTGATTAATGATGGGCAGCTGGGGTCTTGTGGAAACATTTAGCCTCAGGCGGGCCCAGTAGCAAGCTAGGAAGAGCTGTTTCTGAAAAGGCCAGTTGTTACCAGCGAAAGACCCTAGAGTCTTTGCTGTGATTCTTTTTTTTTTTAAATTTTTTTATTTTAGATTATTCAGTACAGTTTCTATCTTTTATTCCCATTCCAGCCCACCCACCCATCATCCCTCCCCACCTCCCTTCCATTTCCAAGCCCCATAGTTTTGTTCATGTGTCCTCTATATTTGTTCCTGTAAACCCTTCCCTTCTCCCCTGAAATTCCCCTGAAATTCCCTCCCCTCTCCCCTCTGGTCACTGACATCCCGTCCTCCATTTCAGTGTCCTTTATTATATTTTACTTGTTTCTTTGTTTTGTTGTTTAGGTTCCTGTTAAAGGCGAGATCATATGGTATTTGTCTTTCAATGCCTGGCTTATTTCGCTTAGCAAAATGCTTTCCAGCTCCATCCATTTTTTTTATTAGGGCTTGCCACAGCCTCCGTAACAAGTCTTTGTGTACTATCGACACTTGCAGTTCCTGGGGACCTACTGCTGGCCGTGAGCCGTGAATGGAAGGGAGGAGTGCATAAGAGCTTGGGCCTCCTGCAGAGACTTCTTTTTATTTAACTGTAGTCACCTTGCTGCACGCAACACCCCCAGGACTTACTTATCTTCTGTCCTGACGTTTTTAAATTTCAATCATCTTCACTCATTATCCCCACTGCCACCTCCTGTCTCTGGCAACCACTGATCTGTTCTCAGTATCTATGAGTTGTTGTTGTTTTTTGATTTTATACATAAGTGAGATTGTATAGTATCTGACTCATTTCACTTAGCATAATGCCCTCAAGGTCCATTCATGATGTTGCAAATGGCAGGTTTTCCTTTTTTATGACTGAATAATATTCCATTATATATATACAGTATGAGGAAAAAGTAGATTTATAGTTGCTTATATGGAAAATAATATAATTAAGAAATAATATGAGAATAAACTCTGTTTCCTGTACTTACAACTGTAAACCTACTTCTGTCCCATGCTGTGTATTCACAGGACAATTTTTAATCTATTCCTCCATCGATGGACACCGTGCCTTGGCTATCATAAATAATGCTTCAGTGAACACTGGGGTTCACACAACTTTTCAAGTTAGTGTTTTGTTTTCTTTGGATAAACACCCAAAAGTGGAATTGCTGGACCATGTGGTAGTTTGGGTTTCCACTCTCGGAGGAACCTCCATGCTGGTTTCGACAGCGGCTGCTGGGACTTTTTTAGCTCTGGCCCTGCTCAAAACTAGCGTGCACCCTAACGTGATGATCAGTTCTTCAAACCCAAATCAATGTTGAATTGCTTTCCAGGGCTTATAATTTATACCCCCACCAGCAGTTTATGAGAATGCGCATTCCTTCACATCCCTTACCATGCTTGTTATTGCCCTGTCTTTTAGTATTTACCAATCCGTTTGGTGTAAAATAAAACCTCATTGTGATGTTAATGCATTTGGCTAATTACTAATGAGGTTGAACAACTTTTTACATATTTATAATTTTTGTCTACTTCCTTTAAGGCACAATTCATTTCTCTGTGGTCATATATCGGAGGTCCTCATTTTCTTACTAGCTGTCAGCTGGGAACCATGCTCAGCTTCCACCAACACCGTCAGGTCTTTGCTGAGTGGCCCTTTCACAGGCCTTCCTGACTCCTTGTGTGTTTGCTTCTTCAAGGCCAATAGAAGAATCTACTTCCAATATTGCCCTCCATGGAAGGCCTTTTAAGGGGTTTACCTGATTAGGTCAGCCCACACAGGATCATCTTCCTCTTGATTAACTCAAAGTCAACTGATTAGGTATCTTAATTACATTTTAAAATTTTCTTCACTTTTGCCATAGAAGATGACCTAATCCCAAGAGGAGGGGTGTATGTGGAGCAGACTCAAAGTGGGTGTGGGGAATCTCAGAGTTCTGCTGACTATGCTGTGGGACTCTCAGGGCTGTGCTCTCCCTGCTGACCTCTGTGTCTCTTTTGAAGTCTAGGGCATGCAAATTTCAGACACTCTGCGGTGTCAGGGACTGAGAAGAAACTCAGGCCTCTTTCCGGGCTGGCCTGTCAAGCAGTTCCCGATTCTTCTCTGTGGCTGAGGGCCTGCAGGTCTGTGAGCTTTTCACTGAGGTCTGTCTCAGATCCTTAAGTTAAAGGGAGAACCACTTCCTTTTCCTCCTGCAAGTCCCTGGGTGGGGTGGGCAAAAAATAGGACTCTCAAATCATTTCTGATTCTATTGCTTTTTCTCCAAATTCTTCATATCCCCTCTAATCCACAAACATTTTATTTGCGCTCTCCTTTGGGAGAAAGAGATGGCTAGTTAAGTCCTCTTCCAAATCTATTGCTTAGGTAAGGATCTCAGCCCTGTAATCTTAAAAGCTAAAAATTAACTTCTTTTTTGGCTATTTGCATTACAAATATGGTTTAGCTTCTCATGGGGCAATAGGGGCCAGGATTAGTTAAAGAAGCGGTGAGAGCTACCGCTACAAACAATGGGATTGCAAGGCTCTCTCATGACTCCCCGCCCGTGTTATATATGAGTTAATACTTCATATACAGCCCGCCATGATACTTTCCAAAATAACCTAGGTTTTCTGAATTATCTTGTTAATTGTGTAAGTTCTTTGTTAATTTTTACCCCTCCCCCACTGAATTCCTTATTGATGAACATTTCCACCCTTCTCTGAAGTGGTGGAAACCCCAGAGAAGGACAAATTGAAACAGATCTAGATATTAACAAAATGTTAATTAAGTTTCCCCTTGCTGAGGGGAAAGTTGAACTTGGCAGTGTTTCTGAGAGTATAAAGGACGTGTGCTTATACAAATTAAGAGTGTAACTCAAGTGAAATTAATGGAAGTCACTATAAACCCCAAAGCTTAGTAAATATAAAAAGTGGTTTTGGGTTAGAATCAAAGTAAGTGGGTAAAAGGGTGTCCAAAAAGCAGTTGGTATTTCTCACCAGAACAGTTATGTTAGGAAAATTTTTCAGCTACTCACCACCCTTTCCCTTCATCCCCAACCCTCAATACACAGGCTGGATTGTCACATAAACAAACAGTCTGCTGATCTTGTGGAATTAATGCAATTCGCGGAAAAACCTCTAAGGAGAATAAAAGTCCTTAGTTGGCCTGCTTCGTCAAAGCCGGATGGGGACATTGTCAGGCTGGTAACTCACCAGGCAGCCCTTCCGGGATATTGCTTGTCTTCCCATCCATTTTCAGTCTTCCCGACTACCTTCTTCATGTTCTTTCAACCCATTTCCAAGGCATAGGTTTGTCCAGACCTCATTTCTACATAGCTAATTTCAGAATGCTCATTTCCTCCTGATTTTTGAACGATTTTTCTTTTGAACTTATTTTTCTTTACCTGAATGGTATTACATTGTTAGTGAAGAGTAGATTTTTATCTATGTATCCTCAGCATCTAACCTGAACACCTGGGACACAGCAGCTGCTCGTATTGTTGATGATGTGAACACATCCTTACCTGTCTATCCCCCCACAAGTCCGTGACCACTTTGAAGGTAAGCACCTGTTTGATCCATTTTTGGATCTCTCGTATCCAACACACTGCCTGGCACATAATAGATTCTCAATCAGAGTTTACTGGATAAGTAAATAATAGCCAGAGATTTACTGCTGTGTCTCAGCATACCAAAAAAAGAATAAGAAGCTCTGATGTTGTAATTTTAGAATATATTACCATAGAAGTAGGTAAGGAAATGTTGCCATGGGTCTTCAATTACTGGGAAATTGAACAAAAGAGGGATGCAATGAGGAATAATTTTAAGAGATTACAAGTGAGTATTCTCTCTATGCAATTTTTACAAAGTCAAGCACATTTCTGTTTTGAAGCAAAGAACAAATATACCCTTTCTTGAGATGAAATACAATCTTTAAATGCTCTCTTGAAAACCATGAAATCCTTTCACAACCAAATGACCACAGGGAGTTGAAATCTCAGCTGATGTCTGAGTCAGGCAGCTGGAATAATTTTCATTTGCAGTACTACTTGCTGATTTGCTAACTACCTCAGAGTACATCTCATTTATTCCCATAGTAGATGACCTTAATTTGCTTCAGCCGAAAAGGCACAAAGACATGATGAACAGAGACTGTTTCCTTCCCAGTGAGGTACTCAGGTTTGAAAATAAGATGAGATAAAGATCTGTTTTATTTTTCCAGTTTCCCTCAAAATTTTCCAGTTTCTTACTTTTCCTCCATGTTTGCCCATAGTTTCCTATACATTTTAGTTGCCTGAATATAGTCATTTTTGCTGCTCTGTTAACCTTACCGAGGTTAGTTTTTTCTGCTATAATTAAGGTGGTAATTAGTTTGATTCCACATGTGCCATATTTTTCTTCTTGTCAATGCAGACTTCCAAACTGATCACAGCATACCCAAATTTAAAAAGTATTTCAACTTCTTTCGGGCAGTGCTATGCATTGGGAAGACCATAGGTTTTAGAATTAGACATATCTGTTTCAGATTCCTGGCTCTGTTACTTACTCCAAAGTGTGTGACCTTGAGTATATTTCTTAATATCTCCTGATTGGGAATGTGTGGAAAACAACTACTACAGCATAGGAATTGCTTGAGGTTTAAATAAGTTAAAAAGGCTCCTTGATAAATGATTATTATTTTTTCCGAAGCAAATACTTTAACTAACATTGAAGTTTGTTAGTGATTCTCTAATCTTGCTTTTAAAGAGCCTGGTTAATGACTGGTCAGTATCAGTCAAGCAGCAATAATGGATTAAGATTTGGTAAAATTTAAAATTAATATTTTGGTGATACAACTCTATCATTTGGAAATTAAATTAAGAGTAGTTGAAAAGGAAATGACGACCCACATTTAATACAATATTTTACTTCACTGATGAGGAGAGATAACCGAACAGTTTGTTGACTGACGTGGCAAACATCACACAGTTCAGTCTGGTTGGATTCATGGGTTTCCAGGTGAGGGCTGATGGGCTGCGTCCAGTGATTTCTCACTTCTGTCCTCCTCTTTCCATTGCTACAGTTTCCATTTTACTTCAGAACCTCACTATTTTTTTACTGGGACTAGATCAAGAGCATCCTGCTTGGCCCCTTTGTCTCCAAGTTGCCTTTCTCTCCAACCCACCTTACCTGGTGTGGTCAGATTAATCAGAGCGTTACATTCTCCTGTTCAAACACCTCTCCTGACTCCCCAGTGTCTGCTAAGTCATTTCCAAACTCATTAGCCTGGCACTCCATGTCTTTCAGAACATAGTCTCTGGTTCATACATTTATTTAATGAAATTATTGAGTTCCTACTATATGCTGTGTCTAGGTGTTGAGAGTTTAACAGTAAGCTAAACATAATCTCTGCCCTTGCTGAGTTTATATTCTGATTCAGTGGTTCTCTTAGGGTGTCTGCAAAGTGAACATTGTTTTCATAATAATATGAAGGTAAAATTTGTCATTTTCACTGACATTTTACTTTCTTCTGTGTGTACAGTGAGGTTTTCCTGAGGCTACCTAATATATGATATCACAGCTGATTAAGTGTGGAAGCAGATGTGGGAATCCAGCTGTCTTCTGTTAGATCAGGCGTTAAAGAGTATTGCAAAAATATAAAGCAGTGTTACTCTTTTTTATATTGTTTGAAAAAATATTTTGCATAAAAATGTTTACATTGATATGTAATTGATTTTAAAATTATTTTTAAATAAATAAAGATTTAAAGTGTTTTGGTTCTTTAAAACAACTTTGTTGAAGTATACAAAATAATTGATATACAAAATACTGCATAAATTTAATATATACAATTTGATGAGTTTGGATATATGCATACAACCATTAAACCATCACCACAGTCAAGGTAATAAACATATCCATCATCTCCAAAAGGTTCTTCTTGTCTCTCTGCCCCCATTTTATTTTTTGTGGTAAGAATATTTAACATAAAATCCACTATCTTTATAAAGATAGTGCACAATATAGTGTTCCTAAGTGTAGGCACTATGTCATACAGCAGATCTCTAGAACTTATTCATCTTGCAGAACTGAAAATTTATATCCATTTTATACAGTAACTATATATAGACACATCCCACATAAACTAAAGAATGTAAAGGGGTCCTAAGACCTAAAAGTCTGAGAACTGCATTTCTAGTTATTTTATTTGAAAAAATATTTTACTGTTGGTCTATTACAGTTGTCCCATTTTTCCCCTTTGCTCTCCTCCGCCCAGCCCACCCTTTGTTCCCACAGTCAATCCCACCCTGTTGTCCATGTCCATGGGTCCCTTTCCCTTCTTTACACCCTTATCTCCTTCCTCCCTCCTCCTCTCTGGTTGCTGTCAGTCTGTTCCTTGTTTCCATGCCCCTGGTTCTAGTTTGCTCATTTGTTTGTTTTGTTAACTGGGTTCCACTTGTAGGTGAGAGCCGATGGTATTTGTCTTTCACCACCTGGTTTATTTCATTTAACATAATGCTCTCCAGTTTCATCCATGCTGGTGCGAAGGGTAGGAGCTCCTTTTTTCTTTCTGCTGCATAGAATTCCATCGTGTAAATGTACCATAGTTTTTTGATCCACTCATTTACTGATGGGCACTTAGGCTGCTTCCAGTACTTGGATATTATAAATAATGCTGCTATGAACATAAGGGAGCATAGGTTCTTTTGAATTGGTGTTTCAGGATTTTTAGGGTATAATCCTAGCAGTGAAATCACTGGGTCAAAATGAAGTTCCATTTTTAGTTTTTTTTCCATAGTAGCTGCACCAGTCTGCATTCCTACCAACAGTGTAGTAGGGTTCCCTTTTCTCTGAGACCTTGCCAGCACTTGTTGTTTGTTGATTTGTTAATGATGGCCATTCTGACTGGTGTGAGGTGGTTTCTCATTGTGGTTTTCATTTGCATCTCTCTGATGACTAGTGATGTTGAGCATCCTTTTCATATGTCTATGGGCCCCCTTTCATAAGCCTTGGAGAAGTGTCTGTTCAGGTCCTTTACCAATTTTTTTCCTTTTTCAAAAAGATTTTATTTATTTATTTTTAGAGAGAAGGGAGAGGAGGGAGAAAGAGAGGGAGAGAAACATCCATATATGGTTGCCTCTCATGTGCCCCCTACTGGGCACCTGGCCCAAAACCCAGGCATGTACCCTGATTGGGAATCGAACTGGTGACCCTTTGGTTCCCAGGCTGGCACTAAATCCACTGAGTCACACCAGCCAGGGCCCTTTATCCACTTCTAAATTGGACTGTTTGTCTTCCTGGTGTTGAATTATATGAGTTCTTTATATATCTTGGAGATCAAGTCTTGTCCAAGTTATCATTGGCAAAAATGTTTTCCCATACAGTTGGATCCCTTTTCATTTTGATGATGTTTTCCTTAGCTGTGCAGAACCTTTTTAATTTAATGTGGTCCCATTTGTTTATTCTTTTCTTTATTTCCCTTGTCCTAAGGATGTATTGGTGAAAATATTGCTGTGTGGGATATCTGAAATTTACTGCCTGTGTTTTCCTCTAGGAGTTTTATGGTGTCATGGCTTAGTTTTTTTTTTTTTTTTTTATCCATTTTGTGTTTATTCTGGTGTATGGTCTCAGTTGGTGGTCTAGTTTAATATTTTTGCATGTACCATTCCAGCTCTCCCAACACCATTTGTTTTAGAGGCTATTTTTATTCCATTTTATGGTCCTACCCCCTGGTCAAATATTAATTGACCATAGAGGCATGGGTTCATTTCTGGGCTCTTTATTCTGTTCCATTGATCTATGTGTCTGTTCTTGGGCCAGTACCAGACTGTCTTGATGACAATGGCCTTGTAGTATAGTTTGATATCAGGTATTGTGATCCCTCCCACTTTGTGCTTCTTTCTCAAGATTGCTGAGGCTATTTGGGGTTGTTTTTGTTCCATATAAATTTTTGAAGTATTTGCTCTACATCTGTGAAATATGCCATTGGTACTTCAATAGAGTTTGCATTGAATCTATAGGTTGCTTTGGGTAGTATAGACATTTTAATGATGTTAATTCTTCCAGTCCCTGAACATGGAATAGTCTTCCATTTTTTGTATCTTCCTTAATTTCTTCCTTCAGTGTTCTGTAGTTCTCTGAGTTCAAGTCTTTTACCTCCTTGGTTAAGTTCATTTCTAGGTGCTTTATTTTTCTTGTTGCTATAGTAAGTGGGATTTTCCCCCTAGTTTCTTTCTGATATTTCATTTTTGATGTACAAAAATGCCTTTCATTTCTGAATATTGATTTTGTACCCTGCTGTTTTACCAAATTCACTTATTAGGTCACGTGATTTTTTTGGTGGAGTCTCTAGGATTTTCTATGTACACTATCATGTCATCTGCAAACAATGACAGTTTTGTTCCCCCCTTCCCAATTTACATGCTTTTTATATCTTTTTCTTGTCTGATCACTGTGGCTAGAACTTTCAATACTATGTTGAATAAAACTGGTGAAAGTGGACACTCTTGTCTTATTCCTGATCTTAGTGGGAAAGCTTTTTAGTTTTTGCCTGGTGAGTATGATGTTGGCTGTAGGTTTCTTGTATAAGGCCTTTATTATGTTGCAGTATGCTCCCTCTATTCTCACTTTGCTGAGTGTTTTTTTTATCATAAATAAGTGCTGTACTTTATCAAATGCATTTTCTGTATCTAGTGATATGATCACAGGATTTTTTTCTTTTGTTTATGTGGTGTATTACATTTATTGATCTGTGAATGTTGGACCATCCTTGCATCCCTGGAATGAATCTGACTTGATCATGGTGTCCGATCTTTTTAATGTATTGGTGGATCTTGATTGCCAATATTTTGTTGAGGATTTTAGCATCTATGTTTACCAAAGATATTAGCATGTAGTTTTCTTTCTTTGTTGTGTCTTCTCTGGTTTTGGAGTTAGGATAATACTAGGCTCATAAAAAGAGTTTGTGAATCTTCTCTCTACTTGAGCTATTTTAGTTGTTTTAGAAAATAAATGGATAATATGGCATCAGATAGTGACAAAGTTCATGAAAAATAAATGCAGCAGGAAAAGAAAATAGATCAATTGGGCTATCAGTAGAATCATTATCTATAATCTGTGCTCTGGTTAAAGTGAATCACCTAACTTTCCTAGAACACCATCCATGGCCTTTTACCTTCATGCCTTTGTAATGATATTCCTTCTGCCCATTTTGTTTTTCTCCCCATTTTCATGTATCAAAATTCTATTCTTATTTTAGAGCCAATCTCAAATGTCACCTTAGTCATAATTCTTTCCCTAATTTTTTTCTAACACAAGTAATTTACCTTTTAAAAAAATTGTTACTATCCTCAATGATAATATTTTGATCTTGTGACATTCATAATTTAATACTCTGTACAAATTTATAGTTATGCATATACCACTCATATTCTTCTCAAGCTAATGGAACTTCTTAGAGTTGGGGACTGTTTCTTTTTTTACCCTCAGTACAAACCTCTTTATCAATGAGGCTTACGTTCAGCAATAACAGAAAACCTCCAAATAATAGTGGTTTCACCAAGATGGAAGTGGTTGTTTCTCATATAAGTCAAAAGGTCAGCAGTCTAAGGCTGGCGTAGTGACTCTTTTATTATTATTGTACTTTTCCCATCACCATTTATCCCCCCATACCCTCCTCTATTTCCACCCACCCTTGCAATCACCACACTGTTGTCTGTGTCCATGAATTCTTTTTCTTTTTTGCTTGAACTTTCAGCAGGTGAATAATATTGAGCTTCAATCTCTGAATTATTTGTTGGGTAATGAACACAAGGAGACTTTTACTTATCACAATTTGCTTGTTTTCTTTAAGGTAGGTATTGGAAACAATTAAGGAACTCTATAATCCATCTTTTCAAACTTTATTTTAGGGTTCACCGGTTGATCAGTTGCTGGTATTTGAACAGGTGGTGTTTTTTATTAGACCTCCTAGCTTATTGTTTTTACTATCTCACCTTCTCCTGATTCCCCTTCTCAACAGTGATAAAGACTTCCCTCAACCCTTTCTTGCTATAAATATCCCAAACTTCCCTGCGTCACCTGATGCCCCATCCTCACGTCTCCCATGCAGACCTATCACAGAGAAAAATTACTTTCAGAAGAAATCCCTGGTGTTTTGCTCAAGTCATTGGGTTAGTCTGCATATTGGTTCTATATAAAAGCAGATAAAAGAACATCTGTAATTTCAAGGTACCAAAAGTATTGGAGTATAAACCTATGCTATGTTTGCTTTCCAATTTCTTCTCACTGCATGCAAATCTTAGTAAATGATATAACCTTTTAAAATTGTGAGTCTGAATCTTTATTTCTACAAAATGTTTCATTGGGATCTAGAGAAGCATCCTCGGATCCCCTCTGCCTCCTCCTCCACACCGTCCTACCTATGTCTACTTCTGGTTCTTTGAGCTCTCGGGAGACAGTCACTCCTCTGCAAAGGAAGGTCTGGGATTTCACACAGTTGAGTTTATATTTAAAATAGTCCGTCGGGTCATAATAAGCAGTCCATGGTCCACAAGGAATAAAAGCTTGCAGTTTTAAGATGTTGGGAATTTCCCCAGAGGTCAGTTCTTTAAAAAATTTAAAATAAAAAGAAGTTAATAGAAATGGTATTTACTGGGTTTGTTGTATTTTACTTTTTCACGTGTACATGTCTCATTTTCTTGGACTATACACTTGTTGAGCAGCTGGTTTCGGGAGGGAGATACCACTGTGTCTGAAACAACGTTTACAAAGTGAAACAAAGTTGCCGATAACTGACTTAAATTAAGCCAGTGGGATTTATTTTTTCCATTCCGTGCAGTTTTCACAAAAGAAATGAACACTCTATAGGACTGCACTCATCATCTATTTATTCATTTGACAAATATTTATTGAGGACCACCACATGCCTAACACTGTGATAGATACTAGGGAACAGTGGTAGGCAATAGTCCCTGTCTTTATGGAATGTACAACCTGGATAAAGGGGACAGGCAAAGAAGTAAAATACATAGAGTAAGTCATCATGTACAATATGACGGCTTGTTGGGGGAACAGAGATTGCAATGGGAGTACTGGAGGCGGGGGCGGGGGGAGGCATTTAATCTGGTTACAGTCTTTATGGAGCTTTCACATTACAAATACCTCCTCTGAGCCTCACAAATACCTCCACAATGAGTAGCCCAGGAATTAGTATCCTATTTACAGATGAGAAATCAGTCTCTGAAAGATAAGCAAGACCCAAGTTCTCACTTCTCCTCACTGCAGCTGGAGTGCCAGGAAGTGTGAGGTCTGTGTGCGATTCCAGTCTCTGTGGTACCCTTGTTCCCAGCGTACAATTCCCATCGGTGTCAATTAATTAATTCTTGGGATCCTGCGCAATTGCCTGGAAGCCATGCAGATGTTCTGGCCAACACGGCCCTAAATACTCTTTAATGAGGGTTGGCAATCCACTGACCACACTGGGAACAGCCTTTGCAATTCAAAAAAAGGGCCAGGGGATCTTCCAAGCAGACTACAGAAACTTAGAGGAGCTCAGCCATAAAGCCTGTTAGGATGAGCCACCACGTGGCAGTCTGCTCAGTGCTCTGTTTTCCTATTCTATTAAATAGAAGTCAGATTCTCCTAAGAGAAAACACCATTAGAATGTCCAGAGTTTGTTCTGCTTCCTGGTTAGTGCCGTTGAGTTGGACTGACCAGTGCTGTTGGGCAGAAAAATTTCCCTAACAGCTCTGTACACCCAACTGCATTCTGTTCTCTGATTATTCCACAGAAACTTTCCTTTCTTACAAATTGTTGAATCTTCTGGAAATTTTAAAGTGACATGAGAGTTTCAATGAATAGTGTGCTTTATTAAGAGCTCTGGTAAGACTGAGAAGGTGGTGATAATTATTTCCTCGACTTGCAGTGTAGTAGGAAGACAATGGGCCTCGGAGTCAACCCAAATTGTTATTCTGCCTCTTTCACTTTTAGCTGTCAATTCAGGGAGGTTCCTGCACTTCTCTTAGCCTCAGTTTCTTCCAAGGATGGTTGTGAAGATGGGAAGAAAGACATGTAATATAGCTAGTGCAGTGCTTGGCACACAATTAGTCCTCAATAAATGGGAAGTATTATTATGATGGTTAAAACCTCTTTTTTCTCTCCAAGAACTCAATACAAACTTTAGTATCTCTTTTAAACCTACCTTTTTTTTCCATAGAAGAGACATAGTGTTTGCTTTACATATTTCATTTATGTAAAGGTTAAAACTGAGCAAAACAACTGTACAGGGCGGGCAAAAGTAGCTTTATAGTTGTGAGTGTGCAAAACACACAGCTTATTCTTGTATTATTTATTAATTATTGTACTAATAATTATTGTACTAATAATTATTGTACGGGTCATCTGATCATGAATTCCTAACTGGACATGTCCTGGTGGGTAGTCACGCCCCAGGCCTACAACTTCTTTAGTGAAAGGTTTTACATCAGTTCTGTCCATTGTTCTTGTGCATCTAGGTTAATGCACCTTTGAAATAACCACCCATAAGAAAGCACATAATCTTAACTATTCTGCCATCCAATCCCTCCCTTGCTTTTTCTCACCTCTATGTAATCTTTCTTATATTTTCTCCTTAATTGCCTTCTTTTTTAAGGGGTGGGGGTCCTCATTTTATTGTATTATTCTTTAAATTAAAGTTTAGATGCAATATTGTTTTGTATCAGTTTCAGTTGTGCAGCACGGCGGTCGATCAGTCACACACTGACATTTCCAGTACCCACCTGGCACCGTGATTACAGTATTATTGACTGTACTCCCTACACTGTACTTTACATCCTGTGACTGTTTTGTAAATACCGGCGTGTGCTTCTTAGTCCCTTCACCTTTTTCACTCAGTCCACTAAGCCTGCTCCCCTCTGGGAACCATCAGTCTGTTCTCTGAACCTATGAGCTGTTTCTATTTTGTTTGTTTATTTTGTTCTTTGTATTTTTGTTTTTGTTTTTTAATCCTCACCCGAGGATGTGTTTACTGATTTTTAGAGAGAGCAGTCATAGAGAAGACTGTGCTGGGGGGAGCATGCTAACGAGGAAATGCGGGGGAGGGTCAGAAACCGGACTGCTGGGCCACAGCAGGCAGGGATTATCCTTCCTCTTCTCTGGGGAGATGCTGCTTAATTTTCTCTTTCTTGCAATTTAGAATTCAAGGAGAAAGAAGGACCTAGAATCACAAAATAAATTTTTATTTGGTTCAATCAATCAATTGACTTAACTCATGTTTTATGAGCACCTACCCTCAGGAGGTTTACTATTTAGCAGGGATGACTAATAAATAAATTAATATTAATTACAAAGCTGATGAGTATGAAGGCAGAGAAAATATAGGGAGTTATGAGAACGGAGCAAGGGGATCTAACCGAGAGCAGGGTAGGAAAGCCTCTTTGAGGAAATGGTGTTTGAGCCGATAGCTGAAGAAATGGGTAGGTGTCCGTCAGACAGAGGTGGGGAGGAGACAGGGAAGTGTGTTCCAGGCAGTGACCCAGTGGCTGCAGGAGATTGAGCACCTGTGAGGTCCTGAGAGAAGTTCAGAATAGATGAAAGGAGAGGCGAATGGTGAGATGAAGCCAAGGAGAGGACCAGATTTTTCAAGTCTTTATGGGCCAGGTGAAGGAGTTTGGGCTTTATGTAAAGAAGAGAGGGTGGTAAGTCGCTTCAGGGTTTAAGCAGAGGTGCAGCACAATCAGATTAACCTTCACACTTGGGCCAAGTGTGGCACAGGCTCCTGAGGGCCCCTCCCTCTGGTTCTTGTTCCTCTGTGAGTCTTCACTTCCTCTCACACTGCTGCCTGTTCCCTTTGAAAGCACTGAAAAAAAATGCATGAATTGAGCACTATTTGTTCCCAGAATTGGTCACAGCATTACCTTTGAGGAAATTTGTTTTTCTTGGTAAATACAGTCCTCATTTTCTTAATTATGGTTTGGGTTTTCAGTAACTGTGACCTCCTGTAAATCAGCACAGATTTCCAGCTCTTAAATCTTCAAAATAGGACACAGCAGGACGTGTGTGGGCTCTACAGGCCTTGGCTCTGACTGGTTTTCCCTGGGCAGGCAGCAGCTGATGGTGCTCAGGCTGTGGCTCTTTTTTGCAGTATTCTGTGTAGCCAGAGCAGAGTTCCACCTACTTCCTTCTCCTAGAGATGTGTAGCTGCCCATTCTGACCCGCAGGTACCTCTCTCTGTCCTCTCTCTGTCCATTCTTTCCAGTGGTTCTCTGCACTGGAAATCAAAATTAGCCTCCAAATGTATAAATCAAAGTCTTCAGTTCCCTGTTTGCACTCCAGGTAAGTACATAGAAACAAAGTAGAGACTTTGTTTCACTTAAGAGGGTTGTGCCCAATTTCTGGGTCTGTTTGTAAATTCCTGGAGGTCAGATGTCTTTTTTTTTAATCTTCAACCTAGGTTGAAGATATATATATATATATATATATATATATATATATCTTCAGGTATATCTATATATCCATATATCTATATCTATATCTATCTATCTATCTATGTCCAGAAAGTATCCGTCCAATCATGTACTATGAAAAATAGAGACATTTATTGAAAAAGATACAAGACACAAGAAACATTGGACATAGGACAATGACAACTCAGTCCCCTTCAAAGTAGGCATCTTGGGACCTCACACAGTTCTTCCAATCACCGTCAGCTGCCCCGTACTCCTTTCGTGAAATTCATCAATAGTCTGAAATCTCTGCCCTTTCAAAGGTGATATTAATTTTGGAAAAGCCAGAAGTTGCAGGGCACCAAATCTGGGCTGTAGAGGGGCTGAGTCACTGGGTGATTTGATGTTCTGTCGAAAAATTTTGCATGAGACATGATGTATGAGCGGGCACATTGTTGTAATGAAACTGCCAATCATCTGTTGCCCATAGCTGTGGTCTTCTGAATCATCCAAATAGTTTCCACAGAGGAATGTTCAAGCTTAATGCAAAATCTGATACAGATTTGTTGCTCTACTGGCTCAGTCATTTTGAGAGCTTGTTTGGAGGTTCTAGCAGGGGAGCACAGCTACTCATATACCCTTGACCAAAGACCAGTCCTTTCATCTATTTGGGAAGATCATCCTCTTCGATGAAGCACGCAGCTTTGGGAGGGAGGCACATCGATCAGTGACAGAGGAAGGGGATATCTGCCTAGCCAGCCAGATCAGCCAAATCAACCCTGGTGATCAGTGAGGTGAGAGATGTCGCAGCCAGATCACCAGCCCATCCTGGCTCAGTCATTTAGAATTCAATGGCTACGCAGTACACATGCTCACTCAACAGCATCTACTGCCCCCACTGACTAGTACAGTGAAGTCATCATTGTTCATGCATGCACATTCTAGTCCACTCTCCTTGGCTGCTAGGCTACATCGATATTACATCTGTTCTTGTAGTATTAACAATGGTAGGACTTTTTCTAGACAGACCTCATATATATTTATTGCTGAATTTTGAAAGAGAAGAAGGTGGGGGCAGGGTGGGGGGAGAGACAGAGAGAGAGAGATCAGTTGGTTGCCTCCTGTATGCGCCCATATAAGGGCCAAACCTGCAACCCACGTTTGTGCCCTGACTGGGAACAGAATCCACAACACTTTGGTGTACAGGATGGCACTCCAACCAACCGAGCCATGCAGCCAGGATGACAGGTGCTTCTTCTTGCACCCTAGAGTTTTGGAAACAATGAGTTCTGGATAACACCAATAGAATGACTGAAAGGGGAAAGACATTAAAAAGTTCTGAGTCCAGATGGGAGGTTCACCAGAAACAGTGCTTTGCCAAGAAAAGACTGGCAGCTGGGTGGAAAGATGTGAATATCTGTGTGTGACAATTTGAAGAGCATCTGATTGGGAATCAGAATTGCTGCTCTGAAGTGTACTCATTACCCAACTATTGGCTGATAGGGATGTACTTCCTAACAGGGAGGGGTGCTACTCAACCCAGAAGGCTTCCACAGGCCCTTTACTGGGCAATTCTTTCTTTGAATCTCCAATATTGTTGAAAGGTTCAAATAATAACCCACATAAAGTGCATAGGAGAAGGTGAGCAATTACGCATGTGCCATTTTCTTATTACAGAGGTTGCGATCATTATAGAGAGAGACCTGGTTTTGTGTATGGAGTTGTAATCATTCTTCCTGAAAGGCCTATGTGGTCCTTTAACTTATTTGCTGAGCCATTGATTTATGCATCAACAATTTATTGTTTAAATGTGCCAGACACTAATATTATCCAGTTAAAACAGGTGTGTAAAGGTTGACTAATTTTCTCAGGTTTTGGTTTCCTATTGAGGCATGTCATTCATTCATTCAAGAAATAGTTACTGACTATTAATTAATGGCGTGGGCTCCCATTTTCACTTGTGGAGCTGGGACATGTGGAAATGATGTTGGTGGAGTAATACATAGGTCTTTCTGCTTTATCTTGAAAAACTATTATCCACTCTAGCTGTTTGTTCTCATTCCTTGCTCTATTTTTCTCTATAGCACACTTCACCATCAGAAGTAGTATATATTTTGTATTTTACTAATTCAGTTGTTTATTGTCTGTTTCCCTGCACTGGAGTACAAGCCCTGCAAGAAAAAGTTTTTGTGCATTTTTTTCCATGCTCTGGCTTTGAACAGTGCCTGGCACATGTGTCCCGTAAGTATTTATTGAGTGAATCTGTACCACATTTGGAGGCTCCATATCATACTTCAGTTTTGCCACCCTATCCTTAGATTTTTCCCTGGGGCTGGTTGTCTGGTAGAACATCTGGTTACTTTGACTTACATCACCTTGCTCGGTGGTTCTTTGCAGATCACACTACTGAGGTGTTCAGGTATCTGAAAAGAAGGCAGGTGGCATCTGGCCAGTCACTTGTTAATCACCTTGAAGATTTTATTCACATGAGAGCTGTTTGGTTTATTTTAGAATTTATCAGAAATGATTCTCATCTGGGAATAATAGCTTTTAAAAACATGCTATGTACTGTACTCAATGCCTTACCTAGATTTTTCTCAATCTTTACAACAAATCCATGTGGTCAGTATTAGAATTTAAATCTTGCATGTGTTAAAATCAAGCCACAGACTGATTAAGAAAATTGCAGTTCACACAGGTAATTAGTGTGCGCACTGGGATGTGAACCCTGGTCTTGCTGACTACAAGGCTTGTGCACTAACCAGTAGGATACTCCTATAGGGCCTTCAGTTGTATTTCTCTTGCAATTATTTGGTCTTACAAGAGGAAAATTGACTTGCTTTCATCGGATCCTGAGACCAGAGGTTGTCTGTCCTGCCTTGCAGACATTCTTCATCTTACTAATAACAAGAGCATGTTTTAAATAATAAAGGATAATATACAAGATTTTATGTTAAAGGTGACTGCAATAGCTACCAACAATTTGTTTGCTCAGGGAGATATATAATGCTTATTAATGCAGTTAGTGCTTGTTTTAAAACAATGTAGATTTCAAATGATGTAGAACAGTGGTTCTCAAATATTCATAGTAAGAATAACTTATTCAAAATTTGAGCCTAAATCCCAGAGATTATGACTCAGCTAATGTGGAGAATCTGAGCTTTTAGCAAGCTTACCCCAGTGACTTTGATATCAATGGTCCTTGACCACAGTTGAAGAAATGCTAACATGGAAACATCAGGAAAGGTACAGAGCCGAGGAAGTCTTATAGGTAGCCCTAGAAAGGGGTTTATCTATAATACCAACCTCAAGAGCCTTAGCTTGTTCAAAACAAGCTTCAAATCTCTGTTTACACATGCACTTGATAGGTGTCCTGAGAATATGGTAAAGAGAATTTAGAATGTTGATCAGTGCTCAAGATGAGGAGATTAAAATTCTCCAGTAAGGTGTTATGCAAGGCCGTGAGTGTGTTGATGCGGGGTGTGGGAGGGGCATACGTAAAATGTACTGCTACTGAGGTGTAGGGAGAGATTAAGATCTCTTAACTATGTCCCTGGACCAGTAATTTATAATCAGTGGGAAGGGATTTTTTAATCAGTTTATTTAAGCAGCTACTCAAATGTTTTCTGATTAAACCAGGGGAAGATTTAAGCAGCTACTCAAATGTTTTCTGAATTAAACCAGGGGAGTCTTGTAGGAAAGTAAAAAGTTGAAGCTACCCATTATGGGAAATTTCTTAAAAAAATGGAGAGAGGAAGATCACATTTAGGCATCTGGTAAAGAGCTGCAACAATGGTGGAAAGAGAAGCCTCCTTTATAGTTGCCCCAGGACCCTGGGAGCAACAATGAGAACTGGAGAGGGCACTGGGGAAGGGAAATAATGTGACTGTGATGGCATTACCAGCAAAATAGAGCAGCACTAGCAGTGACTGGTGAGTAATACAGGGAATGGCTCAGTGACTTCAGCAGGAGGAAGGCAAGGCTGTGGATCCCGTGTCATGCCTCTTGGTGGTGGCTTAGAGCCCTGTTAAAGTCAAGATCTTAACAATAATAACTCAAGATTAGTATAATACTTGCTATTGTTAGGTCCTTATCTAAGTGCTTTGTATTTATTACATCGGAGGTTAAATTGTTTGTCCTAGCAAGTGGCAGATGTGGGAACTGAACTCGAAAACTTCAGAGTCAGTATGCACTCCCACTGTTCTACACAGTTTCTCCCATGCCGCAATGCCAGTTAGCTTTTCCTATTTCAGATGCGTGGATTATGTTGGCGACACCCTGGCCAGCTGCTTCTCAAGCACATGCCTTTATTAATTGGTAGGGTAAGAGTAATGGGTTACTACAGACTTCTACTTGGAAAATGACTCTAAGAGGACTCCTTTGTCTGTTGTCCATGCCAGACCCATAGAAGTTATTCATTCATTTATTCATTTATTCATTCATTCATTTTAGAAAGAGAGGAGAAGGGACAGTAAGAGAGGGAGAGAAACCGTCTATGAGAGAGAAGCATCAACTGGCTACCTTCCATGTGTATCCCGACTGAGGATGGAACCTGAAACCCAGGTATGTGCCCTGATGGGGAATCTAACTAGAGACCTTTCAGTCTGTGGAATGACACCCAACCAAATGGCCAGGGCCAGACCCATAGAAGTTAAGATGTGTTTACTTGAATGAAAAATGAAAGAATCTTGCTTGTAATGGTTTGAGGACAACATCTTTGAGTACTGTGCACTTGAATAAGTCATTCTAATGACAAAAGCCAGGCACTGTTTATGACCATAAACTGAATTGCTTAATGTAGGCTGGTCAAGTGAAGCATTTACTATCACAGCCAGGAAAATGTTTCTTTGAGAAAAATGAAAACAAAATTCAAACATGTTTTATTAAAGAACTAAAAAAAGTCCAGAGCCCTTGTATTTTCCTACTTCTCAGCTCAGCCAGGGTCTGATTTGAAAAGAAGCCCAACCCTCCTCTGATTGGCCTATTTTAGAACACTAATAGTTCACGACGAACCACTCATGTTATGCTTCTGCCCCTGAGGAACTCAAGTTCCACCAATGGGGGAGAAAGCTGTTTACTCACTTTGCCTGATTTTCAGAGCTTTCCAATACTGATTCATTTCCTTTTTCTTAAAGAAAATAAGATGTAAAAGTAGGAGCTAATCTATGAGGTCTGGGAATGTGGGTTTCCTTCTGAAAGTTAAGCCAACACTGAGGAAGCAGCCCTGAGAAGATCAGAGAAACAGCAGTTGCCTGAATGGCTGCAGTGGCCTCGGACTCCTGCAGCCCTAGCTACCTGTCTCCTGCCTCTGGCAGTTCTCCCACCCACAGGAGGGAACCTCCATCCCTTGGCTGTCTTTGGGCCACACCTCCCTTTTTTTTGCACTGGGCTCCACAGTAAAGACAGCTATAATGTGGCTGTTTGTAGTATGTCTATTTAACAGCAGAGTCAAATAAAAGAGACTTAGATTTCATCAGGATAATGATTGCAGTACTTTGTGCAGTTCCTAGTATAGGAAACAGACCTGGGTACGAATGTTGGGAGGATCAGAGAAAGTGTTTTCTGTCATCAAAACTGGTTTTTAAAAAGATGTTGGAATACAAAAACAAATTTGTAGCAAGATTAAATAATTGTGTGCTGGATTCATCAGCATAATGAAATGTTAAATCCATGCAATATTATTTATTATTTCAGGGGTGCACGTGGTTTCCAAGTGGTTTCTTGCCACTTTGGCCTTCAATTGGCTGTGCTATTTTCCACTTAGCAGTGTCTGACTGTCCCCATCACAGTCCTGAGTCTAAGCAACAGCCCGTGGATTGACCACCTGGTGTTCCTGCTGCCCCTGGGAGTGGACATGCTGGAACAACCAGGGAAGTGGGGAAGATTCTCCTGAACACTTTATTTGTTGGAGTAACTCCAATTTGAATGGGGCTTCTAATTGTGAAAAGAGGGTTGCTTTAAAACAGGCCAGAGAGAATGAGTGTGTGAGGGAGTGGTGGGAGCATACTCACAACACCCTGCGTTGCTGCTTTGTATCATTTTTACCCTTCAGTCTGAAAATAGAAACTGTTCATGAAGATTTGTTGATTCATGCTGCTGATGGTATCTGGTAGTGCTGCAAGGATGGGAAGAGCTTCTAAGTGTGTGGCAACTCAGCCTTTTTCTTTTGCAGATGTTCTTTCCTTTTATACCTTGATTTTGAACAGACTGGTAGAGTTCGTTGGAGATAAACAAATCTTTGCAGGCTGTCTGCCTGCTCAGAGATACTGTGTTGTAAGTAAATCTCTTAGTGGAGCTAAGCTTCTAATGAGGCTGTGGGGAAAAGAAGAAATAAGTCCCTATCCAGTGAGGCCTTCTTGCACAGTATATCAGAAAACAGCTAAGGACTCAAACAGTCAGATTTAAACTGCTAGCCCCGGCTGAGTGGCTCAGTTGGTTGGAGCATCTACGCCAAAGGTTTTTGTGTGTAACCTAGTTTGCGAGTTTGATCCCTCGTTGGGGTGTGTAGGGGAGGCAATCCATTGATGTTTCTCTCTCACCTCTCCCCCTCTCTCCCTTCTCCCACTTTCTCTCTCTCTAAAACCAATAGTTAAAAAATCCTCAGGTGAGGATTAAAAAAAAAAGATCAGTAGCTGTTCTTTTTATTTCAAGAAACTTTGTGCAATAATAGTAATTTTTTTAAAAAGGGTCTCATTCTGAACAGAAAAGAACTATCTATCCAGTAAAAGAAAGTATCAGGTGGCCACCCTGGTTCCACCCACCCTGGGGCGGGGCAGCAGGCCTGGTGTCATAGAGATGGGTGTAGTGGGAATGACACAAGGAACCTGACTCTGCTCCTGCAGAAGGAGAAGTCTTCCCAGAGCAAATAGAAGTTTCTTCTAGTCACCTCTGTGCTGATCCAGTTGGTGATAAAGTCGCCAGAGATCTCTTGAATATAATAGCTGAGAATAAGTTCCATTTGAGATGGGGCCCAGGGAAGACAGTTTGGAAGCAAGGATGGATTTGGTTACTGTGTGAGAAGACGGTGGGTAGCCAGAGAAGCATTAAGATGTCAGTGTCTTGGGGAAGTGGTAATCACATAGGGCTTTTTTACTTTCCCCCCCTGTGGATCTCTTCATTTTTTTTGATTTTTATGGAAATAAACGCAATTACTTCCCTGGGCTCTATGTGTGACTTTCATTTGTAGCAGTTACTTGTCTATGACCCTGCTCAGTATAATTTAGACACAAAGGAAAAGAGGTTAATGTAAACAGCAGGAGGAGATTCCAGGGTACGCAACAGAACTGTTTTCTCAGTTTTGAGACCTTTCTTCTCCCTCTTCGTGACTTGGTGGGCCACCTACATGGAGGGTAAGCAGCTCAGGGATTGCACAATCTACTGGAGAGTCAGGAGCCTCCCAAGTGGCTGATATGAATCATGAGAGCATCCTCTGTCTGGTTGAGGCTCCTCCCCTCTTGCTTGAGGCATTTCAATGATTTCCCAGTTTGTTTTACTGCTTCTATTTGCATCTCCCCACTCAAAGTTCATTCTGATTACAGCCACCAATTTAATCACGTTCAGACATGATCCAGGGTGAGCCTGGATCAGATCATCCTTATGTCCTAAACTCTGTGGCAGCTCTTGGGGGCTCTCCAGATAATTTTCATGCCATTAGTCTGCCGCTGTTTGTCTGCCCTGCTCTGGGGTACGGAAGGCTGTTGTCTGCAGACTACCTCCCCCAGATTCCCTTGCTCTCGGGCTTTTCGATGGGTTTGGCCATCGGCAGGCATTGGAAGCCTTTTGGACGATGAGAACAGAGGGAGAAGGGGTGCCTGGATATATATTCCTTCCCTTCCTCTTCCTGTAGATCCGTGATCAAGGCAGTGGCTAAGCCCATTCCTCTATCTAGATAGCAACTCATATCAAGCCACCCTTTCACAGGATTCTTAAAATTCCACTTCCTTCCATTTGCTCTGCAGAACCATGCATGGAAATGGTTGCCTGCTATTGCTAGGCCTTGCACATTTTATCTTCCCATGATGAGTTCTTTACCTTGCCCACTCTTCTTTTTTAAAAAAAATCATCACTGAGGATTTGTTTATTGCTTTTTAGAGATACAGGAAGCAGGTGGGGAGGGGAGAAGGAGAGAATATGAGAAAGAAACTTTGATAAGTTGCCTCCTGTATGCACCCTGACTGGGGACCAAACCCTCAACCTAGGTATGTGCCCTAAGCAGGGACTGAACCTACAACCTTTTGGTGTCTGGGATGATGCTGTAACCAACTGAGCATTCCGGCTAGAGCCTTGCCTACTCCTCTTAAATAGTATATTTTAAAAATGATTTTCTTTACTTTTGGCGGTGTTTCATCTCTTTCTTGCTGAAATCCTGATGATCTTCATCCTGTCCTCTCTTGTCCAGGCAAACTGAACTACTTGTTAGTTCCTGAACGTACAACTTTCCTTTCTTTGCACCTCTGTGTTCTTTTCTTCACCTAGCCACAAGGACTCTCAGGTTTGGAGGGTCTCATGTGGTCATCAGCTAGCTCAGGATCTTCAATCCTCTTGGTACTTCTCTGCCAAATGATTGTCTTTGTTTAAATATTTCTGGTGCCAGGAATTCATTGCCTTTTAAGGTTTCAGTATTCATTCATTCACTCAATTCCTTCAGTGAAACTTTTTGCTGCGTACTGTGTGCCAAGTACTGTGTATGCGCTCATCCCTCAAGAGGCTCAAAACAGTGAGGAGGTGAGTGTGTGGATAAGCAATTTTGTATAACATGACACGTTACTTTAGGGATACTCACAATGCTGTGAGAGCATGGACAAGTGATCACCCAATTCTGTCTTGTACAGTCAGGAAAATCTTCCCTGGTGAGGCAGTGCATCAGTTGAGTCTTGGAGGATGAGTGGAAGCTGACATGCCAGAGGAAAGGAATGAGATAGACAAATGCATGGGTATTTAAGAAAGCTTGTTGTGTTTGGACAATGGCAATTAAGTGTGGCTGTGGAGCCCGAGAGAGTGTCAGGAGATGGCTTCTTCCACACAGGCATTCAAAATCTATCAGTACTGTACCTATGGAGAATGAGTCTAAGCAGCTTACAGCTGAAGACATTGTACAGTCCCCTCTGTTTTTTATTTAAAGAAGCTATTCTTTAGTGATTTTCCAGCAGTACAGCATATTGCCTGTATTTTAGAGATGTTTCTAATCTGAGTTTCTTAACTGAGGCTTAGAGAAGGTGAGTGACTGAGGACACAGCAGGTGGTGGAGCCAGGGTTCTGACCTAGGCAGTCTGATCCCGGAGCCTGAATGTGAAGCCACCATGCCATCTGCTGTATTCCTTTCACATGGATCCAAGCGCTTGCGTGATTGTTGTGGTTACCTTCAGGTCATTCTCTAGCTTGTTGATATGCATTTTGTGGAAGAATGTCCACAACTGATAAAATGATAGAATTGAAGAAGTTGTTTGGCCAGTGAAGTTTAGAGTAAGACCAGTGTGTCTGTCGTTCCAGGGACCATTCTTACAATGATGGAGGCAGACACCACATGGCCTTTATGTGCTCACGTCTTACAGGTAAGTAATGACCACTCCACAGTTAACCAAGGTCACTATGTCAAAGAGTATCTCTTCTTTGTTGCCTAAATTCTTTCAGGTCTCAGATTTTTGACCCTCTATACTGGTTTAGGTCCTCTGCTAAATGTTCTCAGAGCACCTCCTACTTTTCTAAGTAAAATGCTTATCACAATTTATGATGGATGTTTATTGAATAGTCCCAGTGTTCCTGGATGGATTTTTGAACTCTGTGAGGACAGAAGCCTTGTTTCAATTGCTGTGGCATCCCTTTTACATAGCATCTGGTAGGTGTTCAATCTGTACTTTTTGAATGAAAAAATCCTTTTTTTCTGTATGCTTATTATTTCTATCCCTCCTTGACCCTAAGGGTCATCATTGTTATGATTTCTGGCAGCACTGAATAGTTTTGCCTATTTTGAACTTCATGTAGGTGGAATCAGATAGCATGGACTCTTTTGTGTGTGGCTTCTTTTGTTCAACATATTAGGTGCAGTAAGTAGTACCCTGTTATCTGCAATTTTGCTTTCCATGGTTTTATTTACCCATGGTCAGTGCTACAAAAATATTAAATGGAAAATTCCAGAAATAATTTATAAGTTTTAAATTCTGCAATGTTCTGAGTAGCGTGATGAGATCTCGAGCTGTCCTCCTCCATCCTGCCAGGGACATGAGTCATCCTCTGTCCAGCATATTCATCTCACTTCATCTCATCATGCAGGCACGGGATCCATCTCACATCCTCACAAGAAGGGGGACTACAGTACAATAAGATGTTTTGACAGAGAGAGTGAGAGAGAGAGAGACCACATTCATATATATTTTATTATATTATATTGTTATAATCATTTTATTTTTAGTTATTGTTAATCTCTTACTGTGCCTAATTTATAAATTAAACTTTATCATAGGTGTGTATTTATAGAAAAAACAGTGCATATAAGGTTTGGTACTATCTACTATTTCAGATATCCACTGGGGGTCTTGAAATGTATCCCCTATAAATGGCGGGGGTTGGGGAGGTATTTTATATTATTTTCAGTTGGCGTTGCTTCCTGCCAGAATTCTGTGATGGTCCTGAGATTTCCTACTCCCCGCTCTGGTACACATGTTCTGCCTAACTCCCCAGATTGGGATCTTGATGGTTTTACTCTAATGACTAGATTATGTTATATGGCACAGTTGACTTCAAAAAGGGAGATTATTCAGGTGAGTGACCTAACCACATAACCCTTTTATTTATTTTTTATAGATTTTTTCAACTACAGTTGAAATATAATATAATAGTAGCTTCAGGTGTGCAGTATAGTAATTCAACATTTATGTAACTTATGAAGTGATCACCTTAATAAGTCTAGTAATTATCCATCTGACACCATACCTAGTTCATATAAACCCTTTAAATGCAGAATGTTTTCTCTGGTTGGCAGCAGTTACCCAGAAAATGGGACTTCATTCCTACCACTTTGAGGAATTGAATTCTGCCAACAGCAAAAAAAAAAAGAGCTTGGAAGTGGGTTTTCCCCCAGAGCTCCAGACTGGGTGGCTGACACCTTGATTTCACTGGGAGCAGAGGAGCCAGCTGTGCCATGCTGGACTTCCGATCCACAGATATGTGGTCTTTATTTATTTATTTATTTTTAGACAGAGGGGAAGGGTGAGAGAAAGAGAGGGCGAGAAACATTAATGTGTGGTTGCCTCTCACACCACCCCCGCAAATGGGGACCTGGCCCATAACCCAGAAATATGCCCTGATTGGGAATCGAACCAGTGATCCTTTGTTTTGCAGGCTGGTGCTCAATCCATTGAGTCACACCAGCCAGGGCAAATATGTGGTATATTTTTAAGCTGCTAAGTTTGTGGAAATTTGTTACTCAGAAATCGAAAAGTAATAGTCACTCAACTCTTTATTAGTTTGTAGGTAGTAATCTCATAAAATACATTGCCTTGTTTTATAAACATTGGTAGCTAGCTATTTTATTACAGTGGCCTCATCAGGAAGTTATGTTGCTGAAAACTAGAAATTTTGTGAATGCTTTACTGAGGTTGTTTTCTGGCCAAGATGAGCTTTTAACTATACCAGCTTTCTCAGATTTCAAGATCTTAGTAGTATGGATTTTTCATTCAGTATATTAGCTCAATTGATTGTCAGAAGATCTGCATATATTATACTTGGCAATATATAAATACTGAATTCTAGGTACTCATCAGTGAATTTGAAACCTGGCTCTGTAAATTATTAGTTGTGAGCCATGGGCAAGTTACTCACCCTGTTCTAAACCTCAAGATCTTCATTTGGAAAATGAGCATAACTGTGCTTACCTCTGAGGCTTGGAGATGGGCATGCAGTGCTACTTTACTTCTTCATACCCTCTCCTTCACTTATCCTTTCTCCTTTACCCCTTTCTTTTTAAAAATGTGGGTTTGCAAAAAGATACCAAAAATAACAAAGGAAGGGAAACAACAAGAAAAGCATTTTGGTTTCATCATTAGTTTCTTTTGCATATTTACTTGTCTATAAAGGACACCTGACCTGATACCATAAGGAACACCAACAAGAAATGCTGTCTGCTCTCAGCAGGCTGACATGCAGAAAGGAGACCGGATGGTCTCACATACGTTATTTAAAAATTTTTGTGCTTCCCCAGTTTTCTCTATTTTTCTGATGACAGGGGTGTGGTTCCTTTAGCAAGTGACATTGTTCTAGTGCATGTTACAAGAACAGTGAAGTAATCTTTCCACTGAGAGCTATCTTTAGAAGGGAGAATGGGAATGGGAGGGAGGAATATGCATTTTTTCAAGGTAGTGGCACATGAGTGACAGCTTCTGCTGCTTGTGGTGTGTAGGAATGTTTCTGTAACAGAACATATAAACACGACATTCATGACTAAGTCTTCTCTAGACTGGAAAAATCAGTGACTAGACCAGGAAAGAAACTGTCATCACGGACAAATACCATGGCTGACATTGATGGCACAGAAGGATCACAGATGAAGGGACTATTGAGGATGCCTCAGGTTATTAAAAAATGTAAAGAAAAATCAGTTTTAATTTTTAAAAATTATTCCTGAAACACACAGATGAAAGACATAGCCTTGTGTAGTTGAATTTGGCTGCTGTTATACAAAATTATTCAAAGCTTAGGAGATCTTTTATTCTTTTTTCCCCCCATAAAAACTAGTGAAATTCTAACACTTCACTTGGGAAATGTGTTTGAAATCTAAATACAGATGTGTGTGTATGTATTAATTTCCCATCAACACAAATGTTTACTTCAGAAAGAAAAATTACTCTAGATGCTTCCTGGAGTCGCACCCAAATTTTTTCACAAGAGTATCGTGTTGTGTTATTACAAAACACAGCAGCTGCTAGAAGCTTTTACACTTTTTGGAAAATTCTTTAACTTTTTTTTAAATGAGGATTTCTACAAGGGTGAAATGATTTGTTTCAGTGTGGAATCTCTTCTGTCTATGAGTGGAGGATAGGAGAGAAAGAATATAGTAGAAGTGGCATGGGTGATATTGCTGATATAGTTGGCTGTCATGGTAAAATGGGGAGAAAAACTGACATAAATGAAATATTCTTATTTTATAATAGCAGGAAGAAGGTTACACTCCTAACAATGGATGTGGTTTCCAGTGTCAGATGACCACAAATTTTTACCATATCTAATCCACAATAAATGAGACACAATTATACTCTTTACTGATGCAGGGGTGTCCAACCTTTTGGCATCTCTGCCACACTGGAAGAAGAGTTGTCTTGGGCCACACATTAAATACACTGCGACACGTAACCACAAAAAAATCTCATAGTGTTTTAAGTAAATTTACGGTTTTGTGTTGGGCTGCATTCACAGCCATTCTGGCCTGCATGTGGCTATGGGCCACAGGTTGGACACCTGTGGAGAGCTTTCTAAACACTAAGTAAAATAAAGTAAACTGGGCCCTACATAACCACTCTTAAAGCATTTGACTCGATATAATATGGAATTACAGTATAGTTTACAGGTATTTTATCTCTCTCATTCCTGTTTCTCTCTTTGCATCAGGTTAGAATGAGAGATTTTCATCTCAAATGTAGAATGTCTTGCAGTTAGACTTGATAGACATTTTTGAGAAAGTTTTTTTTAAATTGTTTATGCTGTTAAAGGTGTTTTTGGTTTTCCTCCCTTTCCCGATCCTCTCCCCTCCCTAAGCCAATCCCCATATCCATGGGTTATCCCTTTACCATAACCTTTTATCAAGATTGGAAACAAAAGATTTTTGGAAAATTCACCTAGGGATAATTGTTTTTTTCTCCCCTTTCCATCTATAAATTTTCCTGTAACAATTTCTTAGCCTTTAAAATATATTTTATTTATTTATTTTTAGAGAGGGGTTAGGGAGGGAGAAAGAGAAGGAGAGAAACATCAATGCATGGTTGCGTCTTGCTTGCCCCCAAATGGGGGCCTGGTCCACAACTCAGGCATGCGCCCTGACTGGGAATCACATTGGTGACCTTTTGGTTTGCAGGCCAGGGCTCAATCCACTGAGCCACACCAGCCAGGGCCAATTTCATAGGCTTTTTGATATAAATTTGACTATGGTGTATCTGTATGCCATTTGCTCTAAACAATTTAAGAGGTAAGATATGCTTGGAAGGGTGTCTTGTCAAGAGATTTTCTTTTAATTGAGGACTACAGAAAGTGGAAAGTGAAGGTTGCCCTGGCTGGTGTGGCTCAGTTGGTGGGAGTATCATTTCATAGACTGAAGAGTCACAGGTTCCATTGGGGCTCAGGGCATATGCCTGGGTTGTGGGTTCAGGATCAGGTTTGGTCTCAGTCTGAGCATCTATAAGAGGCAGCTGGTCAATGTTTCTCTCTCACATTGATGCTTCTCTCCCTCCCTCCCCTTCTTTCTAAAAATTAAGCATGTCCTTGGGTGAGGATAAAAAAAAAAGAGTAAAGTGAAGTTTGAAGTTTGAAGTAATGGGTAGCCTAAAATACAGACTTTTCCTCCAATGATCTCTACACTGGAACAAAAGGAAGCCCTTTATGCAACTTGAAAAAAATTCTTTAAGGGTAAATAATGCTGCCCTCTCAGAGGGTGAAAATTACAGAACTTATTATTTCAAAGTTGAATATATAAAAATATAGTTAAGAAGCCTTAATGAAATTATTGAGGGAAGTAGATGGTTTGAGATAAATCCCAAAGCGTCTGAGGTTGGTAATATGAAGGTTGACCTATAGATTACAGCACGTATTGCTGTCTGCAGAAGACTTCCAGGGCAGACCGCTAGTCTTATGCACCAGAGAATTTTTTTTAAATGGCAACTCTATGACTTGTGATGCCTCCATTCTTCTAAATGTAGGCAGGAAATGAGACTGTGAAGTAGTAGGTAGAAGGCTCATAATCATGTCAGCATTTTTGAAGAAGGAAAGTGTGTGGTTAGATTGCCTATTCAAGTGCACCAAGCCATTAATATCTTGGGATTTTGATGGATTTTCTCTTCCTTTTAGTGGCTGTGTTTATGACGTTTTGAGCGGAAATAACCCCACCTGATTCTCAGTTCTGTGAAGCTTATAGTGACTTCATATAAATCCTGTGATGGAAAGCCTATTTTTAATACAAATATTTCTTTAAAAATTTTGGGTTTCTTGTTTTGCTTTAGCAACTTTTGGATTTTGGACACTAGTGGTGGTTAGGAGCCAGTACTCTCAGTGCTGTCGCTAAGTTTTGATGGCTGGTCAGGGCTGCGGTTTAATCTTAAAGGCAACTGGTCATAGTAGAAACAATAATGAGGTCGAGCAGTTCTAGGCTAAAACCTGGCTCTGTTCCTGAGTGTCTGTATTAGTCACGGTTCTCCAAAGAAAAGAATCAATAGGATCTTATCCTGTCATATTTATTATGAGGCATTGGCTCATAAACTGGCATCTGTAAATTGGAGATTTAGGAAAGCTTGTGGTAAAATTTCAGTCTGGTCCAGAAGCCTGAGAACTGGGAGTCAATGATGAACATCCTAGTCCAAGGGCAGAAGAAGAGAGATGTCCCAGCTGAAGTAGGCAGCCAGGAAACAGGCAAATACTGCTTTCTTTCATTTTTTGTTCTATTCAGGTCCTCAATGGATTGAACGTTGCCCACAACACTGTGCAAGGGAATTTACTGAGTCCACCCAGTCAGATGCTAATCTCATGGGGAAACAGCCTCACACACACACTCCCAGAAATACTGTTTAATCTGGGAACCTCTGCCCTAGTTAAGTTGACACAAAATTAACTATCACAGAATTTGAATGACGTTGGGAAAATTACTAGTGTTTTTATACCTCAGTTTCCTCACTGAAAATGCAGAGATGATAGCTAGCTTGTTACACTATCGTGAGGACCAGAGACAGTCTATTCAAAGTGCCTAACACAGGGCAGGGAATTTATTTCTCTTTGATAGGTTTTTTAAAATTTCGTTTTTCAATTACAGTTGACATTCAATATCATTAGTATTGTTATTATTCCTCACCTGGAGACATAATTATTGATTTTAGAGAGAGGGAAAAGGAGGGAAAAAGAGGGAGAGAAATACTGATGCAAGAGAGAAATATTGTTCAGTTGCCTCTGGTACATGCCCCTACTGGGGACTGAATCCCCAAAGTAGGCATGTGCCCTGATTGGGAATCCAACCTGTGACCTTTAGGTTTATGGGACGATGCTCCAACCACTGAGCCACACTGGCCAGGGCTTCAGTATTATTTTATATTAGTTTTGGGTGTACAGCATAGTGGTTAGACAATTATATAATGCACAAAGTTATCCCCCTGATCACTTTATTTCAAGTACCCGCCTGGCAACATACTTAGCTGTTACAATAGTATTCAACAAGTTTTTGTGAGAGGGGGTCAAACAATGAACATATTTTCATTCAAAAGCAGATCATGCTTGTTATTGAAAATTTTGAACACAAAGGCAAGCACAAAGGAGAAACATAAAAATCCTTATAATCTCAACATTTTAACTTTCAGTTCATAGTATTTTTCCATTTGTTTATATATCTTCAGTGTACATTAGTATGTTTCAATACTTAAGTTTTCTTCTAGTGCATGTTTTAAGGGTTGCATAGTATTTTGCTGTATGAATGTACTATGATTAATTTTCATTCTTCATTGTGTATGTATAGGTTTTGCTATTATAAACATCCTTGTGTATACACATATAGTTATTTACTTAGAATAACGTCCTAGAAATAGAGTCACTGGTTCAAAAACTGTGTACCTTTTTAAGCTTTTTGATATGAGTTGTTTACTTGTCTTGCCAGATAGTGCACCAATAGATACTCTCACCAGGAGTGTATAGGAATGCTCATTTTCCCCTACCTTTAAAATGCCTTGGAGGCTAAAGTGGCACATTTTTTGACTTTGCATTTAAAAGGTATTAGTAAGATCAAAATTTGATTATTGATCTTTTGTATTGCATTGTTCTGGTTTAAATTGCTTTTGTGTATCCTTTATTTAAAAAAAATTTAAAGAACTTTTTTTCTTTAGAGTCATTTTAGGTTCACAGCAAAACTGAGTAGAAACTACAGAGATTTCCCATGTATCCCTTGACCCCACACAGATGTCACTCACCAGAGTAGTGTCTTTGTTATAACTGATGAATCTGCATCGATACATGATATTCACCCAAGGGGTCACTCTCGGTGTTGTACATTCTACAGGTGTGAACAAATGTATGATGTCATGTACCCACTATTATAGTATCATATAGAGTATTTTCACTGCCCTTAAAATCGTCTGTTGCCTGCCTATTTATCATTTCCTGGATCTCTGGCTATCACCGATGTTTTTACTGTCTCCATAGATTTGCCTTTTTCAGAATATTATGTAACTGGAATCACATTATATGTAGCCTTTCCAGGTTGGCTTCTTTCCTTAGTAAAGCATTTCTCCATGTCTTTTCATGGCTTCCTAGGTCGTTTCTCTTTAGCGCTGAATAATAATCCATTGTCTGGATGTACCACAGTTTGCTTATCCATTCACCTACTGAAGGACATCTTGGTTGCTTTCAAGTTTTGGCAATTATGAATAAAGCTGCTCCAAACATCTCTGTGCATTTTTGTGGGATAAAAGTTTTAAACTTCTTTGGGAAAATAGCAATTATTGGAAAAGTATATTCAGTTTTTAAGAAGTTGTCAAAATGTTTTCCAAAGTGGCTGTACCATTTTGCATTCCCACCAGCAATGTATGGGAGTTCCTGTTACTTCACATCCTTACCAACATTTGGTGCTGTCAGTGTTCCAGATTCTGGCCATTCTAATAGGTGTGTAGTCATCTCTCACTGTGGTTTGAATTTGCGTTTTCCTGATGATACATGGCATGGAGCATTTTTCATGTTTCTTTGCCATTTGTATATCTTCTCTGACAGTCTTGGTTCATTTTTTAAAAATTAAATTTATTTGGGTGATGCTGGTTAATAAATAATTGTATTGGTTCCACCGTATGTTTCTATGACACATCATATGTATATTGCATTGTGTGCCCATCACCCGAAGTCACATGTTCTTCTGTCACCATATATTTGACCCTTTGCCAATTACTGACCCCCAGCCCCCTTTTCTCTGGTAACCAACATACTATTGTCCACGTGTATGATTTTTCATTTCTTTTCTTGTGTTCATTTGTTGCTTTCAGTTTTATATCCCACATGTGAGTGAAATCATATGGTTCTTAACTTTTTTCTGTCTAACTTATTTGCTTAGCATGATATTCTCAAGATACAGCCATGCTGTTGCAAATGGAAGTATTTCATCTCTTCTTACAGCTGAGTAGTATTCCATAGTGTATATGTACTACGTCTTCTTTATCCAGTCATGTATCAAAATATACTTTGGTTGTTTCCATGCCTTGGACATTATGAATAATGCTGCAATAATCATAGGGCTGCTCATATCTTTGCAAATAAATATTTTCAATTTTAGGGGGTAGATACCCAGAAGAGGGGTTGCTGAGTCATATGGTAACTCTATTCTTAATTTTTTGAGAAACTTCCACACAGTTTTCCATAGAGGCTGCACCGGTTTACATTCCCACCATCAGTAAATGAGGTTTCCTTTTTCTCCACAACCTCTCCCACACGTATTATTACTTGCCTTGTTGCTAGTAGCTATGCTAACAGGTGTGAGATGGTATCTCATTGTAGTTTTGATGTGCATTCTCTAATAGCTAGTGAGGTTGAGCCTCTTTTCCTGTATCTGTTGGCCATTTGTATGTCTTCTTTGGAGAAGTGTCCGTTCAGGTCCTCTTCCCATTTTTTAATTGTATTTTTTGTTTGTTTGTTGTTGAGTTGTATGAGTTCTTTATATATTTTGGATATTAGTCCCTTGTCTTTGTCTCATTTTGATCAGTTTATTTTATTATTATTGAGAGTTAGGGAATCTTTGAATATTTTGAGTAACGGTACTTTATCAAATGTGTCTTTTGCACATATTTCTCCTAGTCTGTGGCTTGTCTTCTATTTCTTCTGACATTGTCTTTCATATAGCAGATTTTTAAAATTTTAATGAAGTCCATTTTATCAATTATTTTATGGATCATGTATTTGGTATTGTATCTAAAAAGTCATTACCATATCCAAGGTCACTGAGGTTTTCTCCTATGTTATCTTCTAGTTTCATAATTTTCATTTTACATTTAGGTCTATCTATGATCCACTTTGAGTTAATTTTTGTAAAGGGTATATAAGGTCTGTATCTGGATTCTTTTGTGTGTGTGTGTGTGTGTGTGTGTGTGTGTGTGTGTGTATGTCCAGTTATTCTTATACCATTTGTTGAATGGATTATCTTTGCTCCATTGTATTGCCTTTACTTTCTGGGCAAAGATTAGTTGGCTATGTTTGTGTGGGTATGTGTCTGAGCTCTTTATTCTGCTGTATTGATCTGCCTGTTTATTCTTTTGCCAATACCACAGGTGATTACTACAACTTTTTAAATCCAACTATTTGCATTATTTTTATTATACATAAAATGAAATAAATGTATAATACAAATATTGTGGACCATTATCTGGCAAATAATTGTGTTCTTTAATTAAATTTTATCTTGACATCAATTTTTCAGAGTGAAAATTTTGACAATATATTTATTGATTGTTTATGCTGTTACAATTGTTTCTGCTTTTTGTTCCTTACCCCACCTCCTCCCAGCTTCACACTTTCCCCTCCCCAAACCAGTAGATGAGTGGATAAAAAAGTTGTGGTTCATTTACACAGTGGGACATTATGCAGCAGTAAAAAAGAAGAAACTCTTACATTTTGCAACAGCATGGGTAGGCCTGGAGAAAATTATGCTAAGTGAATAAGCCAGTGAGAGAAAGAAAAACACCACATGATCTCACTTATATGAGGAATCTAAGGAACACAATAAACTAACAAACAAAATAGTGACAGAAGCTTAGATACATTAAACAGATTTACAGCTGCCAGAAAGGAGGCCAGGGTGGGGTGGGGAATGGGATGAAAAATGGTGAAGGGATTAATCAAAGCATGTTTATGCACAGCCCATGGACACGGATTACTACAGCATTTTAGCAAGTATTAAAGTCAGATAAAATCAGTCTTCCAACTTCCTTCTTCTTTTTTAATATTGTCTTGGCTATTCTGGGTCTTTTGCTTTTCCAAATAAACTTGAGAATCAGTTTGTCAATTTCCATAAAATAACTTTCTGGGGTTTTGACTGGGATTGCATTAAATCTATAGATTAAGTTGGAAAGAATTGACATCTTGATAATAATAAGTATTTCTATCCACGAAAATCTATATTTCTGATGGCATGCTTGTGGTTTTTTTCTGTTTTAAATTTTAAAAGAGCTTTTTCTGTCTTAGAAATACTGATCTTTTGTGTGGCACTTTTTTTGTTCTCTTATTCACCCCTCCCCCAGCATTAATTTAATTTTTGAGTGTATAGAAGTTTTACATTGATCTTAGTCTAAAACTTTCTACTTAAAAAATATTTTTGGTTTGCCTTTAAAGAACATTTTCCTCCAAGAATAGTTAAATGACTACATTTATTTTCTTCTAGTGTGCGAGTTCAGGGATGGTTGGTCATGACATAGTCATTTCTTTAAGTGTACAACTGGATTTGATTTGCCATGTCATCCTCTTTGCCAGTAATCTTAATTTTTTATGTATTTTTCCCATATTTTTATCTTTTGTATATTTTTGATGATTGTCTAGTATTTTCAGAATTGAAAAGTACTGGTAACAAACATCCTTTCCTTATTACTGATATTAGGATGAAAATGTATTTATTTTCTATTAGGTAAGTTATGGTTCTGTCTTTAGATTGATATATTTTTTTTTGTTCTAGCTTTCTAAAGTTATATAAAAATGTAGATTGGATGTTGAATTTGATAAATGCTTTTATAACTTCCATTAATGAAGGAAAAGATAGAATAAACTTGAAATTATGAATGGGACAAATTTACTAATATGAAATATTGATAAAAGATTTAAGCCATCACAAAAGATGACAGTTATAAACATTTATGCACTAATAACTTCATAACATAAAACACAAATACTGGCTGTAGTTTAATGAGAAATCAACAAATCCATGACAATCAAGAATGCAAAAGATTTAGGATACTTGAGATGATAAATTATATATTATATGTAATACCAAGAGAGTTCTGCATTGAACCATGCTTTGTTCTTGGTAATGGATCTTCCAACATTATGGTTTATTATTCTCTAAATGTACTGAAGAAGTTGACTGGTTAATATTTTTAGAATTTTTCTAATGCTCTCATGTTTTATGCTATGTTTGTTAGGGTTTCCCCCGCCCCCCCCAGGAATATACTAACTTCATATGATGAACTGATATATCTTCTCCTGTCTTCTCCAACTCTAGACAGTATATGTATCAGTGAGATGACTGATTTTTTTCAAAGGCTTGAAGGAACTTACTGGGCTCAGAAAGTTTTTTTGTTACTTTTTTATTTCAAATTATATTTTATTGTGTTAAGAACATTTAATGTGAGATCTACCTTCAAAACAAGTTTCTCAGTGTCTAGAACATTATCATTGATTATAGACACAACATGGTAGGTACAGCACATCTCTAGAACTTATTCATATTTAACAGAAACTTTATGCCTTTTGATTAGTAACTCTCCATTTCCTCCTTTCCTGTGCCTGTGGCAACCACCACTCTACTCTCTGATTCTGTGAATTTGACCATTTTGGATATGTCATGTAGGTGGACTCATGCATTTGTCTTTCTGTGACTGGCTTACTTCACTTAGCATAATGTCCTCAAGTTTCATCCACGTGGTCACATATTGCATAGGTTCCTTCTTTCTTTAGGCTGGTCCATTTGTCTATCAGTGGACACTTAGGTTATTTCTACATCTGGCTATTGTGGCAAGTGCTGCAATGATTATGCTGCAATGAAGTGCTGCTAATATCTCTTTGAGAGTCTGGTTTCAATTCTTTTAGATAAATATCCAAAGGTGGGACTTCTTGATCATATGGTCCTTCTAATTTTAATTTTTTGAGGAACATTTACTATAGCAGCTGCACCATTTTGCATTCCTGCTAACAGTGTATAAAGGTTCCATTTTCTCTACTGCCTCATTTGTTGTCTTTTTAAAAAAACATTTATTTATTTATAGAGGGAGGAAGGGAGGAAGAAAAAGAGGGAGAGAAACATCAATATGAGAGAGAAAGATCTATTGGTTGCCCCAGATGGTGACCAAACCCTCAACCCAGGCATGTACCCTGACTGGGAATTGAACCAGCAACCTTTCACTTTGTGGGATGATGCCCAACCAGTTGAACCAAATGGGCCAGGGCTGTTGTCTTTTTCTTTTTGGTTATAGCCTTCTTAACAGGTGTGAGGTGATATCTCATTGTGGTTCTGATTTGCACTTCTCTGATGATTAGTAACATTGAGCATTTTTTCATATATGTGTTAGCCATTTGTATGTTTTATTTGGAGATATGTCTATTTAATTTCTTAGCCTATTTATTATTATTATTATGTTTTAATTTAAATTAAACAATTTAATTAGAGTTTACTTTCAATATTATTTTGTATTGGTTTCAGGTGTACAGCATAGTGGTTAGATACTCATACACTTTACAAAGTGTATGTCCAGTACCCACCTGGCACCATACTTTGTTATTGCAATGACTATATTCCTTATGCTGTGATTTATATCCCTGTGACTATTTTGTAACTACCAATTTGTACTTCTTAATCCCCTCACCTCTTTCACCCAGTCACCCAAATCCTCTCCTCTCTGGTAGCCATCAGTCCTCTCTCTGTGTCTCTGAGTCTGTCTGTATTTTGTTTGTTAGTTAATTTTGTTCTTTGGATTCCATATATAAGTGAGATCCTATGGTATTTGCCTTTCTCTGGCTGTCTTATTTTACTGAGCATAATACCCTCTAGGTCCACCCATGCTGTCACAAATGGTAAGATTGCATTCTTTTTTTTTTACAGCCAAATTATATTCAATTGTATATATGTACCACCACTTTTTTATCCACTCACATATTGATAGGCACTTGAGTTGCTTCCATATCTTGCTTTAGCCCATTTTTAAATTGAATTATTAGTTTTTGTACTATTGGGTTGTAGGAGTTTCTTATGTATTTTGGAGTTTTACCTCTTATCAGATATATGATTTGGAAATATTTCATCCAATCTTTTATACTTTCTATAGGAGATAAAGGCAATATAGATAGTATAAAAACTTGGGTTGGAACTATACAACTACAGGTTATGTCTCTGAAATGAATTTCCTTTCCTTCCTTCCTTCCTTCCTTCCTTCCTTCCTTCCTTCCTTCCTTCCTTCCTTCCTTCTTCCTTCTCTACTTTTTGAAATCCCACCTAAGTTTCCTTTGTTGTCATTTGCTTCTTTTTCTGAATGATGAAAAGAAATATACCTATTCCTTTCCTCTATTATATTCTTCCTGCTGGGATTATACCCTAAGGATCCTGAAACACCAATTCAAAAGAACTTATGCACCCCAATGTTCATAGCAGTGTTATTTACAAAGCCAGATGCTGGAAACAGCCTTAGTAACCATCAGTAAATGAGTGGATCAAAAAACTGTGGTACATTTACACAATGGAATACTATGCAGCAGAAAGAAAGAACTCCTACCCTTAATGACAGCATAGATGGAACTAGAGAGCATTATGCTAAGTGAAATAAGCCAGGTGGTGAAAGACAAATACCATATAATCTGACCTATAAGTGGAAGCTAATGAACAAAACAAACAAGCAAGCAAAATAGAACCAGAGACAAGGAAATGAGGAACAGACTGACAGTGACCAGAAGGGAGGGAGGAGAGGGATAACGGGAGAAAGAAGGGAATGGGTCTAGTGAAGGAACATGTCTAAAGAACACATGGACATGGACAACAGGGTGGGGATTGACTGAGGGAGCAGGGTGGGGGTGGGGCAGGGTAGAGCAACAGAGGAAAAATTGAGACAACTGTAATTGAACAACAATAAAAAAAATCCAGAAATACAGTACTATTCAGGAAATCTCCAACTTAAAATGAGTAATTTCAAAATATGTGCACTTGATTCTAATTGGGAGCTGTCTTGCTTCGTTTCAGGGACTGTAGCCTCATTAACAGACAAAAGAGTCCCATGGCTAGGGCTGAGTGAAAAAGCCTTGTGGCCATGAGCCACTAAGGAGAGAGAACCTATCCTCCTGGCAGAAGTGCAGTCCCTGCCTCCCTCACTTCACCCTGCTTGGCCTGGGTGGATGACTGGTTAGCCAATGATGGGTAAGAATCCTCACAGGAGGGACAACCTAAGATAGGAACAGTCATGAAGGTCCATCAGGGAAGGACTTAGGGATCTACAGAGAAGGGGCAGGAAGACCCTCACCCCTCAGCTTTGTCATAGCCTGAGTACACATTCTATCTGTAAAATGTGCCTAATCTCTTGGGTGCTTTGCTCACTGTGCCTGACTCAGCCTGAAAACAATGCCAGAGGCAGCTGCAGCCTTGTACTGGAACAAATGGCTCCCAGGAGCAAATTTGGCTTGAGATAGAGTGTACATTTTTTTCTTTGAAGCCTGCTCTGTCTAGCATAACCCTGTTGATTATGGTGGCACAAGTGCCTTTGGTTATGCCATCATAACAAACAAAAAAGTGGGAGATGTTGGGGGCCACTCAGTGTGCTTTCCAAGACTGTAGCCCCATGAGAGCAAGCCCTGAAAAGGGCTAGTAAGTCTCCTTGGAAAACCAGATAACATAGGCGGCAGACATGGCCCAACTCTAACATGGAGGGTTCCCATGGGAATCAAGCCTGAAATGTACCTTTTATCCTTTGAAGCTTGCTCTGCTTTGTATAGCCCTGTAGATAGAAACCAGACGTTTAAGTTCAAGGCATAAGGAGTAAACTCCTTATCTCATGAAACATGTCTTAAAGACCCTCTGGTATCAGCATGACTAACAGACCCTGACCTATGACAAATCTCTGTGTTCCTTCAATTGTTATCTATAGATAACACCTGTTTTTGTTTGACTGTAGCCTTTTGACATTGATTGATGAGCTGTGTATGTATACACCTACTTGCATCATTGCCAATCAAAGCCATTTGGGAGAAGGGCTTGGGGCATTCTCCACAAAGGGAATGGCCACCCCCTTTCCTTCCGGAACAGGAAGGTTGTGTCTGGGATGACTTATTTCTCATCTGTGGTGGACAGGAGGATTCTGCTGGATGGAGTTCCTCCCACAGATTCTCAAACTTTCTTTGTATATGATAGCTGGTACCACAGTAGAGAATAGATTAAGAGTATGCCCCTCAGGTGATGAACACCTGTCATCTGTAAAATGGGATGGATTATCATATATGTGGATAACTGTGAAGATTAACTGACATGAATGCCTGTCAAGATTTTAGCACTCTATCTGAGACATGGTACTTGTAACAATAATAATAGTAACTGCAATTACTATTATTGTCATCTAATTAATATTATTGAACTTAGCTGATTTGTAGTATGAATGTTGGGGGTGGGGAGAAGAGGGTGGTTCTGAGTTTCTGCTTGATACTAACACATCCTAGGCTAGTTTTGCCTCTGTGTTTTAACTCTCTGTCCAATGTCTTCTAGGCTTCATGTCTCAGTCTGTCTGATGAGCATCCTCATTGTTAGAATCTCCAAAGTTTTCCAGTTGTCTTCTGGTTAGAATCGAACATTTCTTCCTTCACCCTGAACATTGTACCTGAACATGAGTATATACTTATATTTAATAATGTTAATATTTATTGAGCTCTTACCATGTGCCAAGTATTACGCACCTTATCATGGTCTGCAATCTTCATAAAAACATCCGAGGGAAATACTATCATGTTCACCATTTTATAGCATGTTACTGTACTTGGTCTCCCCATTAGACCTCAAGATCATTTCCCCTGGGGAACACATTTTATGCACCTTTATATGCCCAGAACTTGCATAGTATTAGGAATGGGATAAGTTCTCAATAATGGTTGATGTATGGTCCTTTCTCTCCTCAAGTGACTCATTCCTGTTTCCTGGACATGTTGCATTCTTAGTCCTTTCCTGCTTGCTCCATGCCTCATGGCACTTATTCTGGCTCTTCACAGTCTTTCTTGGTCTTCTTCTGCTGGAGGTCTTGCCCCAGCCCAGCAAAATCCCTACCAGGAGTTCAGAGCGTGGTGGACTGCAGCCATTGTGAGCAAGAGGGAGTAACAATTGTAGGGGAGATAGGTTTATATGACCCAAGTTTCAGCTTTGAGTGTGCTTTGCATCGATGATTTTGCATAGCCCTTTCATCTATTTTGGACATCCTCACTTCCTTCAGATGTCAGCACTAGGTGTCCCCCTCCTCCATCACCTCTGCCTATGGTCCCTCCTTCCTACCCCTGTCACTGTCACAGCACTGATGGCTCTCCACTGGATATGATGTTCTCTGGTCTGTACCTCTCCCTGTGAGCTCCTTGAGGGCAAGGAATGTGTCCTCTGTTCTGCAACTCTGAAACCCCAGCACAAGCACAGAGCCAGTGTTCTAAAAATACTCATTAAATCAACAAAAACAAGGCCCTCATGTTGGTAGGCCCCAGAGTACTGTTTATAGAGAGTTTGAGGAACAGTGTGAATTTAACAAACATTTGTGGGCTGAGTGGGAATGTAACCTTCAGGTACAATATGTTTCTAGGGGAAAGAATGTTGGGATGCTCATGTTTATTTTCAATACTGAAATGTGACTTCTGCTCCCAAATTCTGAAGGATCCTCTGTACTTCCCAGATTGACATAATTTTTCCTGAACTCAGTGGAAATCATATGCCCGTGGGAGAAAATCTGGCGACATTTGAATAGATGACGTTGGAGCAACATTAATAAATTTCAGAGTGAATGCAGTTTGCATGTGCAATAGCTTATTCCTGTAATTCAGAATTTCCTGAGTGACTGAGAAGCTCCAAAGGTAGAGTATATACCTCAATCATTTCCACACAGTGCTGAGCTATTGCCAAGCTCTGACCCTTTAAATGTCTCATACCGTACCCAGAGAGTTCGGGAAGCAACCCTAATCAAATTGCTAATGTCATTACAAAACATTAATAGCTTGTGTACGGGGGATATTGGGAATGTGCAGTTGGCTCATAGTCTCATGGAAGACACTCAATTGTTTTTTTTCCTGCGTGAATTTTTCAGCAATGACGTGGGTTCAAATTAATCAAAGTTTTCCAAGATCTTTCTTGCTGTGGAGTGAATCACTGGATTTTCTGGTGCATTATGGGAGGGCACATTTGTAAGTTTGTAGTGTGCCATGCAATGTGTTGTAAGACAGTCAAGTGAGATTTTTCAGAAGTAGTTTAGTTTCTCTATTAGCTCTCTACAGTGTGTCTTCAACATATATTTTGAGCCTCATTTCTTGTTCTCTTTTTTGTATAATACTTTGCATTTCAGTGACATAGCCTTTGACACACCCCTGGAAGCACTGTACGCATTGGCTGCATCAAAATTATTACATAGAGTCCTAGGTAGGTAATCTGGTTGGAATAAAGGACAGCATCCTTATTAGGACTAAGTCCTCACATAGAAGTTTCATTTGTATAGCAAGCCCACTGTTTATACATAGCTGTGGTGCTGCTTCCTAATGGCAAATCCAGCCTTCTGGTAGCCTTGGCCAAGATACTTGGAATCAGCTTTGTCTAGTTTTTTTCTTGCACTATGTATAATCCTTTAGCTATCTTGTTAATACCATTTCAAAGTTATTGATAAGTACACCCTTTCCAAGCTGCCATCATCTCTTGCTGACATGTTGCAATAACCTCCTAACTGATCTTCCTACTTATATCCTTACTTTTACAAACTCTCTCCATCACATTTATTGAGCCTTATCCCTTTTTCTGACACAGACACTGAAGTGATCCTGTTAAAACAGAATTCAGATCCTGTCATTCTTCTGCAGAAACCCCTCTGATATCTTCCCATTTTCACTCAGAATTAAAAGTCAAAGTCTATACTATGGTCAGAACAGTCCCAAGCCAGAACTTCCATTCCCTTGCAATCCCTCTCTTGCTTCCCTTGCTCACTCTGTTCCAACCACACTGGCCTCCTTGCTTTTCTCTGAACATGTCTGAAATGCTCATGGCTTTTGGGTGTGCTTTCCCATTGCCTAGACTGCTTTTCATCTGGAGACCTACATGATACCTCTCCCCATCTATCATCTGTTTCAATACTTTACTCATCTCACTTGCACTGTCTGCTCCATTTGTCATCGCTTATTTTCCCAAACTCCCAGAAACTATTCTCTTGGTTAC
>CM052542.1:52794346-52853710 GCA_028533065.1 Trachops cirrhosus
GGTCTTCCTGGAATCCCTTGGAACTATATGCAGTTTTGGGGTGTGATATGTATATGTGTTCTTTTTCAGGGTTGAGAGTTAATTGCTTGCCTCATTCTCAAAGAGGTTAGTGAACCAAAATGGTTATAACAATAACTGGTGCAAGCCTGATATTATCAAGCTTCCAAATGGCAGAGTAGAAGGAGCAGAGGTTGGGAGTGAGGAGGTGCTTTTATCTCATGTTGTGTGCTTAGTGGCTAGTCCCTCAGACCAGTTTTAAATGTACAAAAGAAAGCCAGTATAAACTGTCAGTGATTTGTAGCGTACATGAGGTTTTCAAAGTCTTGACCCCATAGCTTATTGTGAAGACAAATGGTATGATTAGTTCCTTGAGACGCTTTAGAGAATCATTCCGAGCTGTGTGACCTAAATTAGCTGGGCCAGGAGCTCCATCTTCCCTCAGCGACAGTGGCTGTTTCTAATTTCAGGTTCCCTCAGCATCAGGTCCTGCAGGTCTCCAGGATTTGGGCAGCTATTGTTGCCCCACACTCCTAACCAGCTGGCATCCAGGCTGTCTGCTGCCTGAGCCCAGGTGTTCATTCTCCCTATCAGAGATGTGCTCCTGCCTCTCCCATCAAAAGAGAGAGGTGTTTGGAGTCCCGCACCAGGAGCACAGCTCCAGGGCACACACAGTTCCCTTCCTTCCTTCCTTCCTCTCTCTCTGTCTCTTTCTTTCTTTCTTTCTTTCTTTCTTTCTTTCTTTCTTTCTTTCTTTCTTTCTTTCTTTCTTTCTTTCTTTCTTTCTTTCTTTCTTTCTTTCTTTCTTTCTCTCTTTCTTTCTTTCTCTCTTTCTTTCTCTTCCTTCCTTCCTTCCTCAAGTTGGGATTTTAATTCCATTTATTTATTTATTTTTATTTTTGAAACTTTATTTTGTTGTTTACACTATTATGATTGTTTTCATCCCTCTACCCCCTGCCCCTTGCCCACCTCCACCCAGCCCTCTCAACCCATTCCCTGTCTGTGTCTATGGGTCGTGCGTATGTTTTTTAGCGAATCCCCTCACCTTCCTTCATCCAATCCACCCATCCCTCTTCCCTCTGACAGCTGTATCCAGGCCTCTGTTTCCATTTTGTTAGTTTATTTTGCTCATTAGATTCCACATATAAGTGAGATCATGTGGTATTTATTTTCCACTGACTGGCTTATTTCATTTAGCGTAATAATCCACACTCAGTTCTGCTCCAGCCCATGAGGGTCATAAAAGGCTACAAGAAAGGGGACCCTGAGGACCCCACTGACCCTGTGACCCATGAGTGACATTTGCTGATATTTGCCTGAGCCTATTGCCTGACACCTGTCTCAGTGAAAAATGTGATACTAGTAACAAAACTGTGATGTAGGTAAACTTCTTCCTTCTCCAGGAAGAGGGACTGGGAGCTGAACTGATCTGTCGCAGGTTGTAACTGCAGGGCCACACACCAAATGCTAGCTCTCCTGCAAGTATGGGGTTCTCCATGCTGAAACCCGGTTCCTCTCTCCTTTAATAGTTTTCAAACTTTTCCTTCATCTGTAAAACAGTAACAATAATGTCCACATCACAAACTGTTGTGGGGATTAAGTGTTACATGTATAAAAGAGCTTTGTGCAGGGAAAGTCCCACATCTACACAGGGGTTAACCTGGTATCTATCCATGTCATAGTGGAATTTATTCCAACAGCCATCTAGAAACAAAAGTGGGAACCTGGAGGAATATGAACACTTGGGACAAAGATATTAGAAGGAAGGAAAAGAGTGCTTTTGGGGGAGGGAGAAGTTTTCAGATTACCTAAGTAGCAATCTTACCCAGGCTTGGGCACTGATAGGCAACAAGAAGAATCAATTCAATTGCTACGATGAACTCAAGGCTAACTCTTCCTGCCCTTTGTGTATGAGCCTCAGCTACGTGAAGCAGGAGGACCACAAGAGCTCCTGCCTTGGGTCAGAAAACATTACCTCCTACTGTAGGGCCAAAGTCAGGGGTGGTGGGCAGAGCTGATTTCTCCCTCATGCAGGCTTGTCGGTGCCTCCTTTTTCCATTAAGTGGGCATTTCTGTCACCTAATTTGGGCCTTTCATTTGCTTTTTCACTGCGGATTAAATTTTGTTAAAATCCAAAACATTTTCTTTTTTTTTTTTTTTACCAATGTTTTGCCTGGGCCTTTGGTCAGGGCTAAGGCCACAGCATTCTGACTGGATGGCAAAAGTAAACACTAGACCTCACTTGACCTCCAGAAATACTCACTGTCTCCACTAGATCTGTGAGATCAGAGGTGCTGAAACTGTTAGTGTGAGAATGTTTCCAGACTCACTGCCCTGCCCTTATTTCTCCATGCTCCCCCGTCTAGCCCAGACTTGTTCTTAGATCTTTGTGATTTAGAACCAGAGAATTGGCAGGGAGGGCAAATTGGGGAGGAAGGCAGAGACAGAGAGATCATGAGGGCTGGGGGTAGATGAAGAGAGTTTTGGGGGAACTGGTGAATGAGAGGGAGTGAAATAATTAGAAGACCAAGAAGAAAGGGATATGAGAAGTGTTCTTGAGTATTATTAATCAGATTGCTTTAATAGCTTTCAAGAGATGTAAGTAAAGAATGGAATTTCTTTAAAGCTAATTTTTTAACTGTAAGAGTGTGCTTTCTGAATGCAATGTGGCTCAGAGACTGACCCATGAAGGTGAAAGTCATTGGTTCTATAGGGTCACAGATGATGTCATCTGTCAGAGTAACCAGAGCCTTGAAGTTAATGCTGCCACACTGTCATCATTGTTTTGTACCAAGGCCCAGAGTCTAAGCCCATCCAGTCGTCTCTGAAGCTTCAATTATTCTTCCTAACTGGTGGGTATGCTTTCTGCTCCCAGTTCATACCTGCCCTGATTCTCTCTCTGGCAACCGTTTCCATTGTGCCTTTTAGAAATATCTTTTCTCCTACCAAATCTCTGCCCTCTATCAAGCATCTCTACAGAATCCTATCTCTATTTCACATTTTAACAGAAATCTGTCCTTCTAATAGGAACATTTCCTCTCCTTCAGGACCTCTAGATCTGAGTGCAATAATTCTCTGACTCTTCTGATAACACAAGAGTTGGGGTGTGTGTGTGGGTGGAGGACGAGGAGGTTAACCATTTTAACAAAAACAGGTAGGCACAAAATACAATGGCTCAAATGTAATACAATTTTATTTCTTGCTCACATTGCAATGCTGGGTAGATAAAAAATGTTATGATTGGCAATTTGGTATTTTAAGAAAAACACGATTATGGGGGAGGCTTCCCTTTGCTTTTGCCAAATTCTTGACCTGCTGAACATGCTAGTCCTGTTGAATTCTTGGTCCTGACCCACTAAACATGCCAACTGTATTGGCTGAATCCTCCATCCCAGCCCTGCTAAACACAGCAGCTGTGTCGGTCTATTTCACAGCCCCCACCCCATGAACCATTCGGGCTGCCTGGGCCTCATCAGTCACACAGCCTGCTCTGACCTTCATGACCGTGCTGGCTGGATCCCTGGTTCTAGACTTGCCTCCATGAAGCTGGCTATATAACCTGCTGAATCCCTAAACATGGCCCCACCGACCACACTAGTTGCGCTACAAACCATGTTGCAACCCATACTGCAACGCTTGAAGTACTGCTGCAGACATATTGCTGTGTGTAGCCAATGGATTGTGCCCTGCAAAGGCAGGGATTCTAACACATTCTCTTTTGGGTATAGAGATATCATTATGCATGGTGTCTTATTGAACAGAGTTTTGATGGGAGAGGATGTCTTTCGAGAACGGAATCCTTCATTTATAATTTTACTCAACTGATGATTAGAAATATTTACCACAAAACTGCTTCTGAGTCCACACATTTCAAACCTTACTTTTCCTCCATCCCCACATACTTCTGGGGCTGGGACATGCTCACATGACATGGTGACCTCTGGCCCCGGGCTTCAGTGTCACGACGCTGACACAGTGGGCAGTAGTGGTGTTCCTGCTGTGATGTTGAGCCATCACCTGTGACACATGAAGTGATTGTGAACCACATAAACATGATCCTTTAAACCTTAACTAACTATGTTGCCAATTCAATGTTTCCTGGATTCCAGCACTTTTATAAATTTTATAAAAATGTCTGACTTTGGAAACACATTTCTAGGGGCCTTGAAGCTTAAACTTTCTTAGCTAAGTCACTTCCCTGGACATCAGCAAAGGGTGCAGAAAGGGAGGGGTTAGAAAAGAAGGGGAGAAATGGTGTTAAAAAAACAAGGATGGAGCAAGTTCCAAGGAAGAATTATCATGAGTAGCATATTTCACAGAGAACCTAAGCAAGATAAGAACTTGGATAGAATCTTGGTAGGTACAAGGTCATTGCTGACCTCATTGTACCTGGGCAGATATTCTATTTGTTTATCTCCTCCCACTTTTTCTAGAATGGCTCCTAAAACTCCAGGAATGGGAAAGCTGATGCTATTAGTGGGCAAACCTGATTAGATGTTTTAAGATGAAAGAAGCTTTATGAATTCTGAGAATGGGTCCTAAGAGAGTCTGGGAGACAATTCTGTTACAAGGAGGACTGTCGTGCTGTTCAATTAGAGAGCCCTGAGGGCAGCTCTCTGCGTAGCAGCCTCCCTAGTGAACCTGCGGTGCTGATGTTTTCTGGATTTTACTCTGTAACAAATTTCCTTGAGCCCATTGGCTTTTCCTCTCTCATCTCTAGAAGTCTTTAAAAAAATCTCCCCTCTTTCTCTGCCTCATGTACATGTTTTCCTCTCCCTCTTGAATATAAGAATCATAGTTATGCTAATTATTTTAATGTCCTTTTCTGCTAATTCTTCATCTCTATGGCTTCTGGATCTCATATCATCATGTATTAGTAGTATTTTTTGTTGGGTGCTAGACTTTGTGAATTTTATGTAATTGGGTGCTGGACTTGGTGATATTTCTTTCAATGGTGCCAAACTTTGTTCTGATATTCAGTTAAGTTACTTAAAATCAGCTTGATCCTCTTGAGGCTCGCTTTTAAGCTTTATTAAGGCAGATCGAGAGTGGTCTTTAGTCTAGGGCTAGTCTAGCTTCCAAAGTGAGACCCTTTTGAAGATTCTACCTAGTGATTTGGATATTAGGACATCTTCCTATTCTTGGTGGTGGGAACACAAAATATTCCCCACATTGTGTGAGTTCAGGGGATTGTGTGGTATATTGGTTCTTTGCTTGGCCTGGGGCAGTTCCCTCTCCTGCATGCTGAGCCAGTCACATTGTAACTGTCAAGATTGGTGGGGCTGCCTGTGCTCTCTCTGTGCAGCTCCTTCTTCTTTAGTATTCTTTCCCACAGATTCTAACTTCCTTGGCCTCCCTGTACCCTGGTCTCTGTCTCCTCAATCCAGTGATACCACTGATCACTATGTGGGTCTCCCATGCTCTTTGCTACAGCCTAGAGATCTTACAGGCAGTAAACAGGACTCATCTGTTTCTATTTTCCCGGAGATCGAGTTTCACATGGCCTGCTGTCCAATGCCTGGAAACCATTTTTTTCTTATAATTTGTTTGGTCTTCCAGTTGTTTAAGGTGGAAAGTAAACCAATCCTTGTTACTCTGTCTTGGTTGGAAGTGAAAGTTCCTGACATGTTGATTTTTGATTGATGGCTAAGAGTAATGTGTTTCTCCACAAATATCCTTAGAATTTATTGTTTCTTAAACATATAAACAAAGGCCTGCCATGAACATAACTTGTTTTCTACTTCTTTTCAAGTCTAAACCTCCCACAGTGAAACATTTGTCTTCTCATGTTGAGTAATTTTTTTTTTTTAAGAATGAGTTTACAGGAAGATCTGCAGAAAAGCAGTTTGAAAGAGTAAGAATTCAGTTCAATAGTCCTTGGCTTCTTGAAAGAAATATCTCTAACCAATAATTAGTTTTTACTATAGATCTGCAAGATCTGCAATGGTTAGAAAAACAATAAAAATAAAGTTAAAAAAACTGTGTTGAACAAATGCAGGTCCTTCATATACCTCTTAGTTTATTCAGATAGTGTCTTCCTGTGAAATATAATCTATTAAAAACAAACAACCCAACCAGTCAAATGTGAAATTATTCATTTTATGTGTTCACTGACTGTGAGCAAACTGAACTGTAAATTACAAACCAGCAGCTTTCTAATTACTGTAGTTCCGTTGTATCTGTTATTTGTACAAGTAACTCCACTTCTGTTGATTCTAGAATAAGGAGCAAGGGAGTGAGAGGTTCTGAGGCAGCAATCCCTGTGCAAGTTGCGAATGCTGCAGAAGGATATCCTGAAACTGGGATGAAACACTTACAAAGGCTGAAGCCTAAGGAATATCCCTGTGAAACATTTCTTTTTATACCGAACCATTTTAGAAAAAAATTTCATGCAATTCAATCTTTCTGCCCTATGTATTTCTTTATGAAAATTTCCGAGTGAAAAATTCACTTACAATATATTTGTGAAGAAATTTCAGGTTAGAAAGAGATTATAATTTTCACTAAGAAATCAGGACAAAGGAATGCTCTTTTGGCCAGACACACAAAACTGTTCTTTATTTATTTGTTAAATGTGTCTTCAGGGTCCCTACGTGTGAGGCACGGTGCTGACAGCTGACACTGGGGAATTGAAACCAACCGACCAGCCTTGCTTTCTCAAAGAGAACTGACCACGCAGAATTTTATTGCCTTTGAGTTACTACTTATTTAATGTTGCACAGTGTGTTTTTTTCTCCTTGATTTATAGACCACTGTGGGACAGAGGGTAGTTCTTCATGATATGATAAAGATTGATCTTCAAGGTTCTATTTTTGTCCACAACTACTCCATAAATTTTGGCTTTTTATTTTTTTTTGGCATCCCCTTAAAGAGGGTTTCTTTTCAATTAGCTATGATTGTTAAATATTTAGGGCTACTTTTAGTGTTCAAATAAAAGCTGCATTATATAACAATACTTTTTAGATTTTAAATGTGCTCAGTGTCCCTGCCTGTTGTTTGGCATGGTTCTTTTGGGCTGTGTTAAGTTCAGTCTCTATCTGGCCTTAACTTTTCTGTATCTTGATCTCAACTCTGACTGCCTGCCCAGTTCTGACCTACACTCTTTTTCTCTGGCATTCTGTCTGCTTGGCTGTTCCAGTTTTAGTCCTAGCTCAATTAAACTCTTTTGGCTCTTGAACCTTCTGCATCACTTTCCAATCAATGATTTGCTCACTCCTGGCACAGAATTTTCTTGGGATGGCTGTTCTGGTAGTGGTGACTTATTTCCCTACTCCACCCTCCCCACTGGTCTTTGGCACACACCTGAAAAAATGTAGTTGTGCACCTTGGGGCAGTCTGTAGCCAGGATGAAGTAAATACTTCTTGCTACTTTCTTATAAAAGGGGTTTGCTACTTATAATATTTTTGTATTGCTCAAGCTTTTATTTTGCATTACTACTTAAGAAAACCTTTGGGATGGTACTCACAACTTGGTCCTGAAGAGTACAGAATAAAATCCAATTCACTATCAATACTCTCATAACTTATTTTGGTCAGTGTAGCTCTACCACTTTCAAATCACCAGATTCCATTTAAAGGTCTTTCTTACATTGAACACATTCTTTTAACATCATATCTATTTAAGTGTTTGATTAATTAGAACAGTGAAAACATTTGCTAGTTTAGATATCTTCCTCATTTTCTTAGAACCCTAACCAGTAAACTAAATCTAGAGGTTTGAATCATAAATTAGCTTATTAGGATAAATTAGTAATGACTAGCAATGATTAATAGCTAAATGGAGTAAAGTAGGTCACACACATTCTTACTGAATATCCACTCTGTGACCAGCACGGTTAAGATGCTGGGGGTATAACAATGAGAAAGACAAGGACTTTGCTCTTTTGGGACTCACAGACTCAGTGGGCTCTACCTGCCCAACAGAAAATTTCAAGAAGATGTAGGAAGTGCAATGATAGTGCTAGCTGTGCCTAGTACACTATGGGAAAGGGCAGGAGGGACGTCCAATCCAGGCTGGGGTTAGAGGAGCAGATGAGCAAGAAAGGGTCAGAGAAAAGGTGAGGAGTGAATTGAGTCCTGTGGAGGAGTAGAGTTATCTAGGTAAAGAAGGCAGGCAGGAAATTATAGGAAGAGGCACAAATGATGTGCCCTGAGTAAGAAAGACTTGGTCCCTCACCTTCTAGAGTAAAACGACTTTGTTGTTATCTTATGATTTAACCTTAAACATGTGCTTAGATTTTGTGTAACACTACAGTATATTAAGGTTGGTATTAAACATGTTCAAATTATGATTTAGAACAACTGTCATTTGAAGAAAAGGCTCCATGTTTATTCCATGATTTTTTAAAAATAGCCATTGCATATCATTGGGCACTCCTGTGAAAATTAGAATCTCAGTTTGAGCAAACACATGAGAATTTTGACTATGGATTTAGACTGGCCTAATTTGAATCCTGACTCCACATGTTCCTAAGTGAGCATGTTACTTAATTTTTCTTGAATTTTAGTTTCTTAATATAAAAAGGAGTTTCTGGGAGATGGAAGTGAGAGCCTATATATCAAGTACATTATAGATAGTATGTTATAATATACCATGCAATTCATGAATGGAAATTATATGTATTTCTTGGAGTTGGGAAACATGTCTATCTTGTCCCCTTGTATGCTCAGCACAATGGTTGGCACCTAACAGGTACGAAATAAGTAGTTATTAGATTAATAAAGCAAGAACTCATTATTTAGTGATGCCAAGATAGCTCATCTTAATGTCAGCATAGAGAGAAGCTTAGAACAGTGCCTGGAGTGCACTAGGTCTTGATGAATATTTACTAATTGCGTGATTGATGAGTGACTTGGTGCTTGTCCTGTGAAAGTGAGGACCGAATAGAATGTGGGATGTGTAAATCCAAGAATAATTCTACATCAACACTGTGGTACTTGTGTTCTCACTACTGGGAGAAATGCCTACAAATACTAATGCAGACAAATCACACAATACGAATGTATACATGAACATGTGAAGACCCTCATGAAAACCACTCAGGTCAAGAATTGGAACTTTGCCAGCCTCCTCGGAAGCCTCTCTGTGTGCTGCATCTCAGCCACAGTTCCCTTCCCTCCCCCAGGGTAACCTCTGACTTTTACAGTAATCATTTCCTTACAGTTATTTTTGGTTCTATCATCTAAGGTACATTCCTAGATATAATAGTTTCACCAAATAAAAGAAAAATTGATGTGTTTTTTGATTCTCTTTGATCAATAAATAACTTTTTCATTGCCATCTTTCTCTTACAAATTATCTTTGAAGAGCTGGGCTATTTTGTTGGGCCTCTACAGTTGCCCACCATCTAGAGTATGGACACTCATGGTGCAGTTCACCTTGTTTCTTAATGTTCTGGCTGCAAATTGGCAGCAGAACCCAGAGAAATGACCAGATTGAGGTTCTAATCCATGGGCAAGACTATAGGTGGTGCTGTTTTTTTTTTCCATTGCAAGGTACATCATGTTTTGATTTTCATCCAGTTTTGATTTTCTTTGTTGTTAGCAGCTGTAAATGCTCAATGCCTTAATTTATTAACTCAATGAAAGGAGATATTCTAATTCTATAATTTCTTCTTTTATCTCATAATTGGAATACTTTTTATAAACAAATGCTTTCTTCATTTATTTTGTTGCCCATTGTTTTGATATGTAGAAGAAAAGCAAAACAAATCCTTTGATCCCTTATCAAGGCTGAATCTCTGTTCCCCTCTTTTAATCATTATTTAAGATAATACATTTGTTTTCTATCATCTTCTGAATTAAAAATTATTATAATGGGGAAGAATATTCAGGAACATGTATAAAGGGCACGTGGACAAAACCAAAGGCAGGTAGGATCAAGCATGGAAGGTGGGGATGGATGGCTGGGGTGGGGGGAAAGTGGAGACAACTTGAACAACAATAAAAAATGTGAAAAAAATAAGAAAATATTATAATGGACTCATGGATTGAAACATCAAATATGTTATTTCATTTTTCATCACAATTCTTCTTTGTTTGTAATTAAAGCTCAACTTGCCCCATTTTTGACCAGTGGTATTCTCTTCAATTTTACCCTTGAGTCCTGTTGACAGCTTCCTTATCTGCTATGTCAAGATAGCCCAGGCTCCTTTTGTAAATTTTCTCTCAGCCTTGAAGTCAATACTTTCTTCAAGAAATTCTAGCTTATTTTAATGGAATTAATTATGTTAATGGGAATTTTGTTACTGTGTTGATCAGTTTCTGTGCTTCTCCAGTGGACAGTTAGGATATACAGAAATAATACGTGTGGGCATGTTTATGTATATATACATGGATGTGCTTTAATAGGATTATTTTTAAATGGCTGTGTTTCAGTTTTGCAGTTCAAATTAATAGTATCTTACAAAGGTATTATATATACTGTAGGGCTCAATAACTACTAACTCTGAAAGATCTCAGCATGCCTGTTCATCCTTTTATTCCCAGTACCTAGTGCAGTGGGCTGTGCAGGCACAAAGTGTGTGTTTAACTAACATTTGGAAAGTGATTTAAGTATTGTTACAGGTAATGAAGTTGACCTTTAAAGAACCCAGGTGTTAAGGACTCTGCCCCACCCTTGCAATGGAGATTCAATCAATGAACCTCTGATAGAAAACAGTATTTTCAGTGGGAGGTGGTGAATCTGCGGTTGGGAATCCGGAGCTGGGAATCTGTGGTTAGGAAACTGCAGTTGGGAATTCAAAATCACATTTTCTATCTGCAGTTGGTTGAATTTGCAGGTACAAAATCTGCTTATAGGAAGAGCTGACTTTATTGGTTAAAAAAAAGCTGCATCTAAGTAAACTCACGCAATTCAAATCCCTATTGTTCAAGGATCAGCTGTACACCAATGAGTAAGTTGGCGGGACTATTGTGCTTTCTCCAAATATTATTCAAAGGCATTAACATTACTTCTACATCCTTTATTGGGTCTGTCTGACCTACAACAGCAAGTCAATTAAGAACTTGTTAAACTTAAGGGCAGGCCTTAACCTAAAAAACAATGTTAAGAGGTTCTTAATATTATCATCAGTGTCTGTAAATTTCCTAAGTGAAGTCTGTCTATAATTTGTACCTTGCATGTTTTCATGACATCATAAAGGTTAATTCGGTAAAACATGATAGAAATGCATTTTACGGCTAACACTAATTAAACATTAAAGGACATAATGTTGATAGATTATTCTGTAAGTTTTGATGAAGTTAGATCTGGGATTGTAGATAATGATAACATCTTAAGTTTTTCATTAAATGGCTTTTAATTAACTCCTAAAAGGGTAGTCACTCTGAAAAACCATGTAAAATTAGATAATCAGTCATTAGTTTTTTCAGAAATTATTTTATTCTGCTGCTTTTTTAGACAAATATTTTTTAGCTTTGTGACTGAATTATTGAATTTAAACATGAGTTAAATTAACTATTTTCCGTATCCCCTATAGCTGTGAGGATGTGTATTTCTGTTTTTACTTGGTGATTTCAGACATTCTGGCACTTTTAGTATTGGAAAGCCATAAAATGACAAAATAACACACTTTCAGATTTGATGAAATAGAAAAAGGGGAGGAAAAGAGGAAGAATGGTAGCTTCACTGAGTTAAACATTGAAGAGAAAAGGTAATATGACTTTTTCCATTTATCTTTCCTTCTAAGTGTTGGCCCAGGTGAGCTTGCTTTGACAGTGGGCATATGGTCTTTCTGCTTAACCAGGGATGCAAGCATTTTTCTCCAGAGCTTTGGAACCCAGAATTTGGTTACTAGCCACCATAGTCCTGTGTTTCCTTGGGAACCTTTTATGTGTAGGTATCTGAAATTACTTTTGAATTTGATAAGGTCACATATGAAACAACAAAACATTTATTGGCATCTTACACAGATCTGCCATAGGCTATACCTGGCCAATGGTGCATTGTATCTGAGGTGTATAGTGTTAGAAAACAATTATTTACCACCATCAAAAAGTGTGAGTTTTTTAAACCTCAAGTGTGTATTTCTGGTACTTCTTGAAACATTCATATACTTGACTATATTTCTGGTACTTCTTGAAACATTCATATACTTGACTATGATAAATCCATATTTTCCCATCACAACTCTTGACTGCAGGTGAAGGCTGGAGTGACTCCTGGCCCTACCTGTTCATATGGTCTCTCTGATACTGAAACTGAATGTTAATCACCATTTATTAGGAGGGAAGTATAACATTTCTTGTAGCCTTGTCTCTAGCATCAGTGGCAAAATAAAAGACCAAGAAGGCTGCACATGTCAAGAAAAATGGGAAAGAGCAAGAGGTAATATTCTGTGTGTGTGTGTATATATATGTATATACAAATATAAAATATATATAAATATGTATATAATACTTCTTGTCTTTGATATTTAAAGTATGTCTGTTTTGAAAGAATTCAACTTAAGAAGGACATTAGGAGATAAACCATACTAGGAGTATGACTGATAGAAGGTAAAGATAATTGATAAAAAAGGAAAACCTAGTGATCTGATAAAGCTACTGACATTTCATTCAGTAGGGCTTGTTTTGGAATGAGTAAAATAGGAGCAGATGCTGTAAAAGTCAATTATATGTTAATTGAAAAAACTGACCATGTATCAGAACTTTTTTGCAGATGGCGAATTTATAACATTATCTACTGAGTGTAGCAGAAATTGTGTCCTAAACAGAGGCAAGCACTTGTAGATACACACCTCTCTAGAAATACAGTTTCTCAGCATGTGTACACTATGTGTAGGAGCATTTGTAAAGTTTTAAAAATTGTACTGATGAGAACACAGTTGTAAATAATACCACCTAGTTGTCTATATTTCTCCTGGTATTGATAAAAATTTAGGTGGGACTGAAGAACTTTTAGATACAATGTCTATGACAATTATAATATTGGAAAATGATTTATTTTTATATGTTGAGAATTATCTTTAAAAGTTTAGTGTGGAATGGTCAACATTAGTTAAGTGATGGGACCTCTTTAATGGTCAGCGTTACTTTATACTTATAAAATTTAAATTCAAGGTGACAACATTTCACAATGTCCATTCATTACAGCATCATCAGGAATTGCTTTGTGTTAAAAGTTCAGTGTAGTGCCTGCCACTGACTACATGGCCTGGGCCATGGACAGTTTAATCAGAGTGACTGGGATCCTTAGCCAGTGGTCTGTGACACATGGGTAATGCCATCTAGTTGTGGCATTGTGCTGAACTGATTTGATTATACTTTTAAAACAAATTACTATTTATACTATCTGAGGAAAATTTTTGCCTTGACTCACCAAGAAATGGAATAAAATCTTGCATTTCTGGTTATCATAACTTTAAAAATCTCTGACTATTCCTCTATGAACATTTATATGTAGTTATTTATGATATTGGGATTTGATCTCCTCATTCTTTCTGTTACTGTGTTTTCGAGAACTGATTTGACAAGGTTGTTAAATATCAAATCATTACTGTATTACCTCCTCATCTCCCCACCCTCACCAAACAGATATAGGGCTTTCCATAGACTGTGTTGGGAAGTAAGTCTTAGGCTTGGAGATAAACTGAGTCTTACTGCTTTTTGCCCCCAGTTAGAGCCCAAGGGGCTGCTTGATGGTTCCAGAGGAGATTCTTATCTACTTGGCAGCATGGGAGACGTGCAGGGTGTTTTAGATCTCAGTAGCCAGAGAAGATGAGAAAACCTTTGAGAGAGGCTATCCAAACCTGCACTGCCCTTTCAAACCAAGTGCTTTTATTATATATTTATCATATAAGAAATTATAATGCCCAAAGAATAATGGTAAAGCAAACACCCATATTTTATCACCGGCTTAATAAATAGAACCTCTGTACTTCTCCTTCATCCTGTCCTCTTCTCTCAGCACCCAGGCATGATCACTATTTTGATGTTGTGTTTTCATACTCTTGCTTTTGTCTAGAGTTCCAGCAGATACTAATGTATCCATAAACAATGTATTTACAATATGAAACAATAAACAATAAACAATATGTTTATTTTTCAATTTTTTGAACTTTATATATGTGTTCTTTCGTGACTTGCTTTTTTAAAAAATCCTTACTTGAGGACATGTTCCCATTGATTTTTGAGAGAGAGAGACAGAGAGAGAGAGAGAGAGGGAAAGAGAGAAAGAAACGTTGATGTGAGAGGGAAACATTGATTGGTTCCCTCCTGTGCACATCTCAACCAGGGATCAAACTTGCAATCCGGGCATGTGCCCTGACTGGGAATTGAACCACCAACAATTTGGTGAACAGAACAACACTGTAACCAACTGAGCCACATGGCCAGAGGTTTAGTGACTTGCTTTTTATTCAACAATCTGTTCTTAAAATTCATCCATGTTCATGTGTATAGTTCATTCATTTTCATTATGGCATAACATGTCCTTGTACAAATATGCCACACCTCATTCATTTCTCTGTAGATGGATGTTATGGCTATTTCCATTATTTTCTGCTAAAATAAACACAACTCTATTATTTTAGTGGGATGCCCACCATATGCCAGGCACTGCTCTAGATTTTGGGGATATATCAGCAAACAAAAGAGACAAAAATCCCTACTCTTATTGAATTTATATTCTCATTGGAAGAAACAAGTAAGTGATTATATGGTTTGTTGGGATGTGGTAAGTGTATAGAAAGAAGGCATAGAAAATGAGAAGGAGTGCTCAGACTGGGGATGGAATTGCAATTTTAAATGGGATGTTCAGAAACAAACCTCACTGAGAATGCGAACAGTTAAAAACCAACTTGAAGATGAGAGAAAGAAGCATGCAGTGATCTGGGAAAGAATGTTCCAAGCAGAGGTGCAAAGGTCTTGAGGCATTGCTTTCTTTACAATTAAAAATATCTCCTGGTGCAAATGTGCAAGAATTTTCTTTAAGATGTATTACTAGCATGGAACTTCTGAATCATGGGCTGTGTGATGAAGTCCATCCCTCATCTTACTGGTGTATCAGTGACTATTGAAACAGAACCTTCTCTTTCTTTAGTTTTCTTTGTCTCTCATTTTTTCTCCTGTTTCTCACATTCATTTGGAAATTGTACACCATTTTTATTCATCTGGCGCTCACCCTAAACATTTTAACATATATGCTTAACAAGACTAAAGTTGAGCAGCAAAATCACTATCTTTGTGAATAACGTAGGGGTGGGACAAAAATAGGTTTGCTGTTGTGAGTATGTGAAAGAGTTTATTCTTGTATTATTATATTATTTATTAGTTATTGTGTTATTTATTTGTATTGCAGCTGTAAACTTACTTTTGCTCACTCCTGTATAACCTTAAACACATTAATGCAATGATGTCTATCCCATTTTTATCGGCTTTATAGGCAGTATTTTAGTTCTATCTTTTAAAAACCCCACAAATTAGACATTATTGCTATTGTTTTAGAATGTATAATTTCTTTTTACAATCTGTGCTTATTTAGCTTTTCCACATATTTTCCAATTTCTCTATTCATCATGCAGTCTTCTATCTCAAACTTTAATCTGGAAACATTTTCTTTCTTTTCATAACACACTTTGCAGAGTTTCCTTGGTGGGGGGTATTGATCACAAACCCTCTCAGATTTTGTTTTATTCAGAGGAAAAGTTAGGGGCTAGCCTGAGCAGTTGAGTTGCATTTGTATATAATATGGTCAATCCATAAGTCACTTGCCTTGAATTAACCAGTGTAGGTGGCAGCTGTGGGGTATTATTCGAAGTATTTGTTTTAAATGAAGTCACAATGGAATTTTCATTTAGTGTATGGGAGCATTTAGTTTATCTAGAAGGCCATCTGGTTCCACATGCCTCTCATCATGGGACACGGGGCCTCAAAAGCACAGCTGCCTATAGTAAACTCTGTAGGCAGCAGCCAGGATGGCTGGGGGAGTCCTGACAGTTTGATCTCTGTATAATGAATTCTAAAATGTTTTCCAGATACTTGATATATTCTGCTGCTTTGGAGATGAAAGGAGGGTTTATTTATTTATTAAAAAAATTAACCTTTAAAAGTAATTTAAAATTTTCTATTTTTTCTTGAATAAAAATTACTGTGATTTTAAACTTCATTTAAAAAAGAATTCTGTTATCACCTTAATCAAGGAAGAAATTTGAGGTAGGATAATTAAAAAACTAAATTCTATGGGTAAATGATAAATTCTGGCAAACTCTTCCTTTTTCTTGGATGATTATATCCAAGAAATTGAGATTTCTCAATCTCAAAATAAGCTATTTTTATTTATAACAGTTTTACAGTGTGTCTACAGTGATTATTTAAGTTCAGGATCATTTTTATGTTTCTTCTTTTTAAACAATTAATGCTCAATGAGGCTGGCAGACATTCAGAGCTGTAGTTGAATATCTTCAAATCATGAGATATTAATGATTTTATTGTTCCATTTCTTCATGCCTGTGTGTATACATATTATGAAAATGTGGTCAGTAGATAATGTTTGAAAACTAATAAAATGTTTATTCATTGAATAAGTTAGACATTACTATTTTTGAAAAAAAAGAAAGTAAGGGCAAGGAATCTTAGAGTTCTCTCATGAGTCAGGATTTGTAAGACATTTATTTTATTTTTCAGCACATTAGCCAGTTGTTTTAACTGTCTTGGGACCAACTGTGCTCAACTTTCATAAATATTCTGGTAATAATGATGTCAGCACCAGGAGTTTCTAGCAAAAAAGCTGTATCTTCCAACAAAGATTGCAACTGATTGATTGGTGTTTTATACTTTGTAAAAAGTGACTTAACTCATTTGCCAACTTAACTTACCCAGATGCTTTTGATGCAGCAGACTCCAAATTGTTGGTATGTCAGTTCTTGATTCTTTCTGAGTGCCAAAGGGATGAGAGAAGAGAACAAAAACTCGTATATTTTGGACTTTGGAATTTTCAAGTAATACCTTTTCTTTTTCCTTCTTGAATCCTGGCTATTTTAATGGTAAACTATGTGACCAACCTTGGAAAAGTTACCTAAACTCTCAGAACCTCAGTTTCTCATTTGGGAATGGATATAATCAATAAGAATACCTAATTTATAATAATTCTGTCAGGCTTTAATAAGACAATCACATGAAACACTAAGGGTCTTTCCTCACAAATATTTAATAAGTACTAAATAAATGAACAAGGTCTTTGTTATTATTAATACTGAAATAGTAGCTGCAGTTGCTTAGAGTTGAAGGCATTGAAATAGAGGAATCGAAGGTATTAAAAGGACAGTGTGATGAATGGGTTGTCCCAGTGGATGCTGAAGTCACTCGGGATAATGGCAGGAGAGGGGTAGAAAGTCTGAATTGTTTGGCAAAGTCTTAGAGTAATCAGGAAAGTGTGGATGGTGGCTGGTAAACAACAGTGAAGTGGAATAAGAGAGGCATGACCCTGAAAGGAGCAGAGAGTTTTACATGAAGGGGGACAGAAGATCTGGAGAGCAGCACCAGGGAATGTGGAAAAGGGTGGCCCAGTGCCTGTGCCTGGTGTGTATGGGAGAAAGAATGTGGTCCCTGACTGGGCTGTGGAAGAGGCTGTGTGCTTGTGGTGCATCCAAGTTTTGGCAAGGAGTTGGAAGAAATAGAGGATGTTGTAAAGACATTTCCTCAGAGAGGGGTTTCTTTGAGACACAACAAATAAATTCTGGGGGGAAATGAGTGTTATGATTGGTGCAGGGGTGTCCAGGCTTTTGGCATCTCTGGGCCACACTGGAAGAAGAAGGGTTCTCTTGGGCTACACCATAAATACATTGTGACATGTAATCACAAAAATATCTCATAATGTTTTAGGTAAATTTATGATTTTGTGTTGGGACACATTCACAACCATCCTGGGCTGCCTGTGGCCTGCAGGCCGCACGTTGGACACCTCTGGTAGAAGAAAGAAGCCCAAATGCGAATGAAACTGTGGGACAAGAGCACTGACTATTGGAACTGAATTTTGGATGATGATCAAGGGTAACATGGGTGTGAGGCACAGGGCTTGCAGAAAGAGTGAAAGCTGTTTTTTGGTTACTGTCAAGATGAGGACATCAACTCTGAACAAACTATGAAGTGAGGGCGTGGGACAAAGGCTCTCTTGTACTTTGGGTGCAGTGGCCGCAGTCCCAGGGGTCAGGCTGCCAGAGGTATCGAGAGGATGGAGGGAAGTTTTCAAGTTATGCTCTTGTCTCTTCCTCATTTCCTTGGGACAGTCAATGCCCACCCCTTCACCACAGAAATTGTCGGCAGTTGTCCAGGGGTAATAACGGAGAAGCACAAAAGCTGTGCTGGGTGAGATGTAGCTGGTCTCTCTAGCTCACACCATGAGTGTGACAAACCGTTGGTGTGAGCCACTGAGAAACCATCTAGTCTTGGACCCTTGTTCCTCCATCCATTTCACCTCCAAGGCGCAGGAATGATGGGATTCAATGTAGGAAGACTGCCTCCTTCTAGGAGTGGTATTTCCTAAGTATTGAGTTGGCCAAAAAGTCCGTATGTTTTTTTCCCCAGAAAATAAATGATACATTTTTCATTTTCACCAATAATATTATTAATTTGGATATTTTGAGTATGTTGGCTACCTCTCTTATGGCATGACGTTAATTGTTGTCAATTAATGTCTTGATTTGATCATTGTCAACTTCAGCTGATCTACCCAACTGTCATGGAGCACAGTCCAGGAAGAAATCTCCAGCATGAAACTTTGCAAACCGCTTTTGACACATTTGATTAGTCATAGCATCTTCTCCATACTCTGCACAAATCTTCATTTTGCATCAGTTGCATTTTTACCTTTCTTGAAATAATAAAAAGCATAATATGCTGAAAAGGTTGCATATTTTCTATGTTCAATATTAAAATAGCCACACAAAATTCACTAATTTTGATAAGTTTTTTTAAACACATGCTGATATGACAGCTGTCACAATACAATCTAACAAAATTGTTTCAAATGAAGTTAAAGACAACTAAGTGCTCCTAGAGCTGTCTTAAGGAAAAAAAACCAAGCAAACTTTTTGGCCAACCCAACTAGGTAAAACCCTTGTGAGAGCATCTGCCTATGGAGGGTCAGCTAAGGGGAGTGTCCACAGTGGTTCTGTAGTGCCTAAAGCTCTCCCCCCTCCCCCCTCTCAACCTTTGCACTCTCATTTAACTCACGGGGACTGACAAACTGCAGCCTGACCTTCTAGCCATTCTCATTACACAATACCAGATAGAATACCTAATGTTCTCCTGTTCAGAGGCACACAATACAAAACAAAACACCACTAGACTCCTGATAAGTAGAACTATTTTAAACAAAAGACAATAAATTAACATATACCATGGGAAGCAGTATTATTGGAACAGAATGTACCAGGAACTTAAAATGTGAATGATAAATATACTTATTAGTAATATGAAGCAAGAATAAGAAACTATAAATAAGCATCAAAGGAAAATATCCAGAATGAAGGATGTGATATTGAAATAGAGCATGTGCATTGGCTAAGTATCAGCAAGGATGCCGCAGAAGAGTGAATCAGTGAACAGATAGGACTGCAGAAATTACCCAGAGGAAGCAAGATAGAATAAATAAGAAATAAAAGTAAAAGAAAGACTAAGATATATGATGGAAGTGTAAACATCCAGCTCATAGAGTTCATAGAAGGAGAAAAGAAAAAGGATAAAAATTTAAACAAATATTAAGGACTAATTTCCCATTATTAAAGATGAAAATCCAAGCTTGAAGGGGTCATATAGGGCCAAAAGGAGAGAGAAGGAAATATTCACACTCAGAAATTTAATAGCAAAATTTAGGAACATCGAAGACAGAGGATTCTAAAAGCTTCCAGAATGCGATTCCCCACCAAAGAAAATAAACCAGATTGGCACTGTATTTCTCAATGCCAACATTAGATATAAGAAAACAAAGAAGTAATATTTTTAAGTTATAGAAGGAAAGCAATGCAACTAGAATTTTTAAAAATCCAGCTAAATTATCATTAAAATGTGAGAATATAATAAAACACACTATCAGCCTGCAAGGTCTTGTCACACAAACTCCCTGCAAATGATCTTGGAGAAAGTCCTCAATCAGAGGAGATTTGGGGATTAATAGTAATAAATTAGCATGTAAGTTTATTGTAGAAATAAAATCCATTGTCAAATCAAAAAAGGAAAGTACAAATACAGTGAATCAAAACAAACAGCTTAATATTAACAATGGGCTGTGTAAGGGAATTAAAGGGACATAGAAAGATGCTAAGAGATCCTTGTTGACAGGGAATATCCATGATGATAACTTTAAGAAATCAGTAAAGATAAATTATTAAATCTTTTCTTAAGAACTATCATAGGAACAAAAATAGGATGTTTTCCTTTAAAACCTACAGAAGAGAAATAGTTATATCCAAATGGAAATCATGGAAGAGGAAAAAAAGGAAAAATAATAAGTGGAAAATATGAAATAAGGTGGCTGAAATATATATAAATATAAAATAAATAAAAATTATTTAAGCTCATCAATAAAAACTTAGAATTTCAGATGGAATTAAGAAAATGAGTTCCAAGAATATTTATGTAATCTTCATCAGACACACTTAAAAGTCATAGAAAGATAGGAGAAGGAAAAAAGACCAGCCAACCACAGGTCAGAATAAATATTAAGCTACTTAATAACTGACAAAATAAATTTTATGGTAACAAAATATATTCCTAATAATTTGTTTTATATATAGGTAAAAGGGAAGTTAGAGCAAGTAGATATAACTATCATGAACACATATGTATTTAACATGCCACGTTAAAATGTACAGAGCAATAAGTGGCAGAACTTTAGGGCAATACATTTGCAATTAGAGTTGGAGATTTTAACACACTCTTCTTGGAAACCAGTAGGTTAAGCAGTCAAAAAAAGGAAATCTTTATATATTAGAAGGTGCAATTAATCAGCTTATTGTTATATTTTTTGAAGACTATACATTTAACAGGCAGAGTACATATTCTTGAGCAATCAAGAACATTACAAAAATGTAACTGCAATTTGACCATGAAGTTTCAACAAATCTCGAGTGAATGTAGCTATGTCCTCTGGTCTCAATGCAATAAAGTTAGAAATTATTAACAAAGGATAGTAAAAAAAAAAAAAAAAAGACTCACTGTATGTTTGGAAACTATATAGTACAAAATAATTATTGGATAAAAAAGGAAACCATAGAGGAAATCAAGAAATACTTAGAGCTCAATGATAATTAAAAATCTGCATGTTAAGATTTGTGGAGCATAGCTAAGGAAATACTAACTTTGAGGGAAATTTATAGCTTTAAATAGAGCCATTTGGAAATAAGTTAAAAGCAGACATTTCTCCCAAGACATACAGATGGCCAAAGATATATGAAAATATGCTAAGCTTTATTAGCTATTAGGGAAATGCATATCAAAACTGCAATGAGATGACATCTCATACCTGTTAGAATGGCCATTATCAACAAGTCAAATAACAGTATGTGTGGGAGAGGTTGTGGAGAAAAAGGAAACCTCATTCACTGCTGGTGGGAATGTAAACCGGTGCAGCCTCTATGGAAAACTGTATGGAGGTTCCTCAAAAATTAAGAATTGTTACCATATGACCCAGCAACCCCTCTTCTGGGTATCTACCCCCTAAAACTGAAAACATTTACTTGCAAAGATATGAGCAGCCCTATGATTATTGAAGCATTATTCATAGTGGCCAAGGCATGGAAACAACCAAAGTGTCCTTCAGCAGAGGATTGAATAAAGAAGATGGGGTGCATATATACTATGGAATACTACTTGGCCATAAGAAAAGATGGAATACTGTCATTTGTGACAACAGGAATGGATCTTGAGAGTATGCTCAGCAAAATAAGTCAGACAAAGTTAAGAACTATATGATTTCATTCCATGTCATATGTGGGATATAAACCTGAGAGCAACAAATGAACAAAGAATAAAACAAAGAAAAACCCATAGACACAGGCAGTCATGGTATGATGGTTGGGGGAAGGATAGCGTAGTAAAGGGCAAAGGGGGTCAAATATATGGTGACAGAAAAAGATTTGATTGTGGGTGGTAGGCACATATTGCAATATACAGATGATGCATCATAGAATTGTTCACTTGAAGTCTATATAATTTGTTAACTAATGTCACCCCAATAAATTCAGTTAAAAAAATGACAATATTAACATTTGAGAAATTGGAAATAAAGCAAACCCAAATAAACAAACCAGAAAGAAATAATAAAAATAGAAGCAGAAGTAAATGAAGTGCGTATGAAATACAATAAAGTTTTCTAAAATAAAAGCTGATTTTTGGAAGGTGAACAATATAGTCTTACATCAGACATGACTGACTCATCAAGAAAAAAATTTCAAGTAATCACAAGGCAAAATGACGTGTAAAAAACTTTCATTTTTTTTCATGTGCCCAATGGAGGCAAGAGATTGCCTGAGATCCTCAGAATGAGTCATCTTGCTCACCTAATTGTTATGATTCTCCTCTACTAAGGGGACGCAGATGTTCACACCCCCTGTGTCCATTTGCAGAGATCTTTCTACATACTCCCCAATCCCACTTCCATTTCATTGATCTTCCGGTTGCATTTATTCCAAGATAGGACTGAAAAAGTATATTGCTTGCCTTGCCAACTGAAAGAAAATGGCTTTTTAAAAATTGGGATATAATTGATGTATAACATTACATCAGTTTGGGGTGTACAACATAGTGATTCAGTATTTGTGTACATTGTGAAATGATCACCCCAATAAATCTGGTTAGCATCCATCACCATATATAGTTAGAATTTATTTTTTCTTGTGAGATCTTTTGAGATTTATTCTCCTAACAATTTTCAAATATATAATATAGTGTTATTAACTATAGTCACCATACTGTACATTACACCCCCACAACTGACTGACTTTAAACTGGAAGTTTGTACTTTTTGACCACCTTCACCAATTTCACCCGTCTCCCCAGAAAACTGCTTCTGATGGTCTTTGCAAACAGGGTTAGAGAGATAAAAATGGACACATGAATAGCTGCATACAAGGAGGGTGTGTTAATTTGCTTCAGTAGAGAAACAATATCTGGAACAGCACGTGGATTTGGAGATAATATCTGATCAAGTTTAAGAAAATCCAGTCATTGTCCTATAACATATGTCCTCTGTACAGGCTGAATTGGTGAGTTGAGTGGGGATATGAAGGAAATCACTCCCTCTTCATCCTTTAAGTCCTTTATGATGTAATTTATCTGCAATTCCTCTAGAAACACAATATCAAAGATTACTATAGCAATTGCTAGTTGTTGTTTTTTTTCTGTCCTCAGAGTTACCTAAGTAATTCTGATGGACAACACCATAGAAGCTGAATCTCAATTTTTTTTTTTGTTGTCATTCTCTGATCATTTGACATTTGTGTTTTGAATTCCTTCCATGTGAACAGTGTAATGACTTTTGCTTTGACCTACAACCAGAAATAGAAAACAAAGTCCTCATCAGGTTCTTGCTACCTCCATGTAGGTGGTGACCTCACAATACCTTTCACATTGGTCCTGACGAAGGCAGGAAACTATAGGGAACCTATCTGCGTGGCATGGTGAATGTAGTACAGCCCCTGATTTGGAAAACTGGCAGGGAGTGAGTTGGCACACAGGAACCAAGCCCATGGATCATTTTCCTGTGAGGAATCAGACCTTCATTGTATTCAGGCTGCTATGAGGCTTGCTTTTTGCTAAAACTCCCTCACCCTGAATTGAGGCAGCAAATGTTTACTGCATGTCTTTAAAGTAACTTCCTAAAATCTGTGCTAAACCTCCCAACTATGGAGTGTAACCAGTTCAACCACTTCTCCCCTTGCATCTGCAAACATCCTTTTCTTTGAAATAATCAGCAACATTCTTTCTTTTGTTATCTATAAAAGATAATCACCTACAGTGAGCCTGTGCATAGTAAAATGAGGACCATCCTCAATGTAATGTACCCAGAAAAGCAATAAAAACCTGTCCAGGCAGGGGTTGGGGCCCTCTCTGACTTAGAGAGTGGCCATACTGTCCCTTTTTCTCCACAGGACTTCTGTAGTCCATGTGAATTTGTTTGTCGCAGCCATAACACGTGTACCTCAAGGGTTGGAGTCTGCATTAGGGAACCTAAGAATTTTCCACTAACCAAATATTCAACTTTCTGTTATAATTCAGTTTGGTGAATTATAGCAAGTTCCAAATAAATATACACTAAATGAAATGCATACTGAAATTCCAAGCTAGAAATTTTTATGTACTGAGATAGCTGTGTGCTATAGTTTGTATCCAGAAAAGCCTCTGAAACTTGAATATGAGTTCAGGCAAGAATAATGAGCACAAGGTTTGATGAACGTCTTTCCACAGGCAAGTCAAAGCCAGTCCAATGTGGCTTCCTTAAACATCCATGCTTGCCTTTTTCTTCTCTACTGTCCAGGTGTCATATAAAAAAGACAAATTCTATTCAAAGACAAATGTCCCAAACCACTTCAATCTACCACACTTCTTCTTTTTTAAAAATATTTTATTTATTTTTTAGAGAGCGAGAAAGGGAAGGAGAAAGAGAGGGAGAGAAATATCAATGTGTGGTTGCCTCTCAAGCATCCCCTACTGGGGACCTGGCCTGCAATCCAGGCATGTGGCCTGACTGAGAATTGACCCAGTGACACTTTCATTCACAGGCTGGCACTCAGTCCATTGAACTGCACCAGCCAGGGCTGAATCTACCACACTTCTCATTTTAGCATGTTTTCTTTTTGATTTTTCAAGACAGCAATCTCTTCCTTTGCCTCAATTTTGTGTTAGCCTATGATGTCATTTTGGCTGCTCTTGACTATGAACTCCTCTTGCATCCTGGAAATACATCCTCAGATCATCTCAAATGATGCTCCACTGGTTTTAGTCTCTTCTCTATGATCCACTCCTATGCATTCCATATGACTTTGCACACTATATTAGGAGGTTCAAGGGCTTCATCCTGGTGACCCTGGGGTTGTACATGGGTCTGCTTTCAATGTAAAAGTACCATTTATTCACTCTATCGTCTTGTCTGTAGTTGAGCAGATGGCACCTACTGCCCAATAACACTTTTTAATAGATTGCCAGAGGAATAGAAACCAACCCTATTTGTTTGTTACCTTAGCTTCCTTAATATTACAGGGCTGCTAGAAGTCTTAAGAGAAAGAAACTTCTAGCATATTAATTTGTGAGAACATGAAGACTTCTCTTACATTTGAGCTGTTTGTTTTAAAGATATATTTTGTGTCAGAGTTTTCAACCATTAATATTTATGATTTCAAGTTCATGACATTATTTTTAAATAAATGAGACAAATCCAGATAAGCCCTCTAACAACTAATTAGTATTTATTCCAAGTCATAAAACTGTTCCTACTTGATGGAAATTCATTTAGAGTCCTTCAGAAATGAGTTTGAATTTCAGTGCATGAAAATGACATATATAAGATGGAATAAATCTATTGCCATTATCTTATTCTTCAGGTGATAATTGCTTTGGTAGTTAAAATATGGTCTGTAAAATTATATTATTAATAAGGAAAATTGACTTGTAAACTTTTTGGAGGGCATACCTTCTTAGAGTTGATAAATGTAGAAGCTTTAAACTAAATAGATCAAACTAAGCCCTCAAAATAGAATTTTAATGACAGGTCAGTCAAGCAGTGTATCCAAACTTACTTCATATGACATTCTAGACATGAATCATTCAATGACATGAAATACTGGGCAAAAATGCATTCTCTCCCGAAAGGTGATTGTGGATTGAAGGGACACCTTCTTATGGAAGGGAAAGTAAATGTGATAATGTAAATGTGGGTCATAAAATGTTTTCAAACATGCTAATGGAGCACAAAGCTGGAATAGCTAGGTTATAGCTAAGCAATGCTGGGTCCCTACCCCACCCAACATAATTCATGGAATTACTTGTGAGTAATTAGGTCCTAGTGGCTGAAAACAGGCTCAGTTAGGGTTTATCAGGGAAGCAAAACCACTGTTAATATTATAGAAATAAGGGATTTCTTTTAGGATTTAGACAAATCTGGGAAAGCTAAGGAAGTGAAGGTCTGAAAAGAGAGTTAGAGAACCGCAAAACTAATCAGTAACCTGTCCATCTGAAGCATTGGAGGGGATAGAAAAGTTACAGCTTGCAAAATATCCAAGCAGTCAGTACATTCAACTGTTGAAGTGGGACCTAGAAGTGGGAGCTCATGGTGAGATCTATTGAAAAGAGTTGTCTCTGTAGGTCCACAGCCAAGATTCTGGTATTAGGTCTGGGGCTGCAGCTTGCTGTACTTGGTCAGCAGGGCCAGTGGTTTGGAAGGCAAACTGAATGAGGAATGGATGGGAGAGAATTACATGCTGTGCATCTCTGCATATGTCCCTCACTGTATCTAACTGTGATTAACTTCCAAGAGTAGTCCTTCAAATTCTTGCACAGGTTTTCTTTCCTGTGCTGTGCTGGGAAGAGGATTCTGGAAGTTTCGGTTTGCATTTTAACCAATTTGACAATAGCGTAATCCAACACAGTCTACCTCTTATTAACTTGGCATTTACACACACCTCTTTTGACCATGTTTAATATCCAAAAAATTCAATAGCAAAATCATTCCTCCTGTTAACGCAGTCATTCCCTATAAAACCCAAACCATGCTACCTTCTCCCCAGTGGAGCACACACAAGTCCCACCTTATGCACCCTTAGATGGTGTTCACTCCTCAGCTATCTGAGTCACACTTTCCTTTGTTAGCCTCAAATGCTGAAATATAAAATTAATCACCACTAAGTGATGTGGACACCAGCCCACAGTGTATGAGGTATTATGGATGAGACGAGATACATTCAAATGGACTACCGAGTCCTGTGGAGGAAAAGGGACGGCCCGGCTACTCTCTCCAGGGGAAAGCACTTCAGAGCAGCCTAGCCATTCTCAAGAGGAGAGCGCCCCCACCCTTGCCTTGACAGGTTTTTATTGGCTTTCAATTTGCACAGGAATACAGGTAAAGCTCATTAATCATTGTCAGGCAGTAAGGATCAAACAAGAGACAACATACAAAGAACTACGAGGGCTTATTCTGAGTCAGGGTCTGTTAGCTAAAGGGCTACAAGACTTTGGGAAACAAACTCATTTCCTGCTTGGACCTTTATCATTTAATTGAAAGCATTCTTAGCAAAGCAGGTATCATGGGATTTTATGTATTCTTTCTCAGGCCTGATCACCCGGGGAACCTGCCCTTTCTAGCACAGGGCTGCACCGCCCTCTGTCATTGTTTCAGGCTTAAATCAGGCAGTGGAAGTAAGGCAGCCAAGAAATTAGGAGACTTCTTGCAGACAGAATGATGACTCAGGCTATGTCAAAGCCGAGGGGTGAGGGTCCATCACCCTCCTTTGCTATAGCCTCCCAAGTCCTTCCCTGGGGCCTCCGTGTGATCGTGCCTGTCTTAGGTCGTTCCCCCCTTGGGGAATCTTACCCATCATTGGATAACTGATCAAGCACTGGGGGCCAGTTACGGATGAAGTAAAAGGAGCAGAAGCAGTGCCCCTGCCAGGGAGATAAGCTTTGTCTCCTTAGTGGCTTATGGTCCAAAGGTCGCTCACTTAGCCTTAGTCATGGGGGGTTACAGCTGCTGAAACCAGGCAGGATGGTTCCCAACAACTAAGACATTGTGTGTTTGGTAAAAGGGAAATGGGAAAGGGAAAAACAGAAACAAAAATAATTTATAGCACTTCAGCTGGTCATACTTTGTTTATTGGGGTGACCCAAATGTTCCTAATTGAGGGGTCTGGGCAATCAGTCCTCTCTGCACTGAGTTGTAGTTTTCTATTGAATTTAATCACAGGTCTTGGAACTATTAAGGTGTACTCCAAGGGAACTCCTGTATGTTAGACATACTATTTCTTGCTACCATAAAATGGTAGCAAACAATGTTTGTTTTGATAAGCTATGATCATTCACTCTGATTATCTCCATTCTCTGTTCATTTATTGCCATGAAGAACTCCAAGTGGTCAGGTGGTAGTCTTAGCTTTCTTAAAAAAACTTTGTATCCATTGGCAGCAACTCCTCATTACCCCCTCTCACTTCCCACTTTCCACTCCCCAGCCCTAGGCAACCACTAATTTATATTTTCTCCTTCTATATTTGCCTATTCTGAACATTTTATAATCACAGAGAGGAATATGGCTTCATAAATATAAAAGAGCACCCTTGTGGATCTTTTAAATAACAATGATGATGTAACTTGTTTTTTTGACTTGTTTTTTTTCATTAAGCATATTTTTGAGATTCATTCATGTTGAAACAATTTTTTGAAAATTTTCCTTATTCTTTTTTAAACAATTTTATTTATTTATTTTTAGGCAGAGGGGAAGGGAGGGAGAAAGACTGGGGAGAAACATTAATGTGTGATTTCATCCTGTGCACCCCCCACTGGGGACCTGGCCCACAGCCCAGGCATGTGCCCTGACTGGGAATTGAACCAGTGACCCTTTGGTTCATAGGCTCAATCCACTGAGATACACCAGCTAGGGTCCATGTTGAAACTTTTTATTGCCAAATAATATTCCATTGTATGGATGTACCAGATTTTGTTTATTCATTCAATGGTAGAAGGACGTTTTGAGTTCTTTCCACTTTTTGGCTATTATGAATAATATTGCTTTGAACATTCGTTTACATGTTTTCTTTTATGTGTATATGTATGTATGTGTGTATATGCCTCATTGCGCTTCAAAGGATATCATCAGAAATTGAAAATATAATGCATACATGGGAGAAAATATTTGAAAGTCATGTGGTTGATGAGGTACTTGTATACAGAATAGAAAAACAACTCATATAATAATAAAAAGTCAGATAATTCAATTTGAAAATGGGCAAATGATTTGAATAGACATTTCTCCAAACCAGATATATAAATGCTTAGTTAGCACATAAAAGATGCTCATTAGTAGTAATTAAGAGAATGGAAATTAAAACCATGAGATACCATTTTACACCTGCTATAATGGATGTAATCAGATAAATGTTGGTGAGGATGAGAAGAAATTAGAACACTGATATATTGCTGGTGAATATGTACAATGGTGCAGCTCCCTTAGAAAACAATTTGGTATTTCCTCAAAATGGTAAACACAGAGTTACCATCTGATCCAGAAATTTCACTCCTAATTATTTAATCATGATCACAATTATTCTTTGAGTGGTTTAATTAAAGTCTTTGTTTAAAGCCTCTTTGGGATTAATTGGAGTCAACAAAAGCTGGTTTCATTCCTGACTTCAGTTTAAATTTCAACTATATGAAGACTAAAAAATTTGGAAATTTGTAAAGTTATGACAAAATATTAATAAAAAAGATGAGAACATTTTTGCTTCCAATATCAGATCAGATCTGGCATGTTCAGGGTGGTGTGGCTGTAGACAGGACATTTTTGAAAATAATAATTGTTCCTCATTTTGAATTCAAAGAGAAATGGATAATATAATCTGAATATTCACTGGCACTTGAATCTAGCATGGAAGTCAAAACTACACAATGGCAATTTAGCTACGTGGGGTCAATCTGAGTGGATATGAAAACCAGTCGGTCTCTTTAGAGGGAAAAGAAAAATCTTTTGAGAAGTGAAATAAGTTTCATGATTTCTTTATGAGTTTGCCAGTGTTTTCTTTGACATTGCTTATATTTGTATGTTTGTCACAACTTTCTTCATTGTTGGATATAGGATTTCGTGACATCACTAAATATTTTTCATGTTGACAAAATTAGAACCAAACACTTATAATTATTTTCTTCTTTTGAGGAAAACATTCATTTAATGAAAAATAATTAGACTTAGAATGTCATTTTTTAAAATCAGGGTTTTAATTTCAGGCCTCCAACTTTTGAAATGTAGTAGAAAAGTAAATTGTTTTTGAATTAATGAAAATAATGATCTGATTCAACACATTTTTTATTACTCTCATAGTTTTTTTTCAAGCTTTATTAAAAAATAATCAACATGGGCACTGTATAAGTTTAAGGCATGATGGTTTCACTTACATATGCTGTGAAATGATTACCACAGTAGCTTGTTTTTCTGTTCTTTACTTCATTTATTTCTACTCTAATCTTTATCATTTTCCTTCTAAGGCTAATGTTGACTTTAGTTTGTCCTTCTCTTTCTAGTTTCTAAATGCATAGAACTGGGTTGTTTATTTGGGATCTTTCTTGCTTTTTAATGTAAGTGTTTACTGCTATGAATTTCCATCTTAGAACTGCTTTTGCTATATCCTGTAAGTGCTGGTATGTTGTGTTTCCATTTTCATTTGCTTTAAGCTTTTTAATTTCCCTTTTAAATTCTTTGGTACATTGGTTTTTCAGGAGAGTATTGTTTAATTTTCATGTATCTGTAAATTTTCTAGTTTTCTTGTTAATTTCTAGTTTTATGCCATTGTGATCAGAAAGGATACTTAGTGTAACTCAAATCTTCTTGAATTTGCTAAGACTAATTTTATGGTCTAATATACGGCCTTTCTTGGAGGATGTTCTATGTGTGCTTGAGAAGTGTGTGTATTCTGCTGTTGTTGGATAGATTGTTCTGTATATGTTTGTTGGGTTCATGTGATTTACAGTGTTTTTCAAATCTGCTATTTCCTTATTGTTGTCTGGGTGATCTACATTGTTGAGAGTCAGCTCCTTGCCTTGAGGATCCAAATCAGGCAGATTTGCATCCTACTTAATTCCCTGTCTAGAGTGCTCCCCAGACTTGGTTCTGCAGATGAGCAAAGCTGCTGGTTGGTATTACTACTTGGGAACCAGAGGTATAAAATCAATCTGCTAGGATACATGTGCTGGTTGTTGCAAATCTCTCTCCCCTACTCTATTACAGTCAGATTCCCAGTGGTTGAGCCCTGTAGATTCCCTTGCCATACCCAATGGAGCAAGATCAGAAAAAGGGGTTCCACAAAGCAACCCCAATGCTGTGAAGATGGTTGTCCCCTAGGGTTCTCTTGCTGGCTTGGGGGAGGGGCAATACTGTCAGGGTGTGTAGCTGCTTCTCTCATTTTTCTAATGCAATTTGACTTGGTCTCTGTGGTGCAGGCAGGTTATTCAGCCTCACCTCGTACTCTAGGATTCTTTCTCTATTGTACTGTTTGTGAATAGTTGTTAGTTGTTCTTATGAGAGGAAGCAAAGTCAGGAATGACCTAGTTTTCTATCTCGATGATGTCACTTTCTCAATAGTAATTTTAATTGGTGAGGTTTTGGTAGTAGGACTAACATTTGAGTTTCTTATTGGACTGGGTTACTGTGAATATAAAACATTTTTATAACTCATAATGTTTGGCAAATTCTCTAGTTTTAGTTCCTAGATGCTTAAATGTGAAGGCTGTGTTCTAGGTTAGAGGTAGATTTTTTAAAGTGAAATGTAGCAGAATGTCCTAGATTTTACATTAATTATTTTTGGAGAATGTTTCTTTTTACTGGTTTAATAAAACAATGTATTTTGCAATTAAATGTTAGTTCACTGTTATCTCTTCAGATTGCTTGCTGACAGAAATTAGTTAATAATAAATAATGCACACATTTTGAAAAGATTAGCCACAACAGCATGTAGATTCTCTGAATAATGCTGTCTAGAAGAAGTTAAAGTTTTATAAATTCCCATGTACATCATCAGAGATTGTTGAAACCAAATGCAAGAAGAATAAATCGACTTCAAACTTAATCTATGACAAAAATCTTTCCTATGTTATCGTTGGAAAAGAAATCTAGAAATATTTTTCAAAAAAAGGACATAATGAGAAAATGTAAGCCAAAGAAAAGCTTAACATATGCTGGCAAAGTAAAATGTGTTAATATTAAGAATGCATTTTTAAATTTAAAGTTTACTAAAAAGCAATGCCCAAAAAATATGCATATATAAGTCAGGCATTTAATTTTCTTAGCAAATGAATCTCAAAACTTTCTAGATTCAATCAAATTAAAATCATTCACACAAATCTTATGTAAATAGGGCAAAAGTAGGTTTACAGTTGTCCATATGGAAAATTCTATAATTATTAATAAATAATAATACAAGAATAAGCTTTGTGTTTTGGGTACTCACCCCTGCAAACCTACTTTTGCCCCGCCCTGTATTGAAACATGTATTTATTCCAGAGATAAATGTACTAGTCCTCACCAGGTTAACTACTATTTATTCCTCTTTTCCCCTTTCCTTACGTCTGCCTTCTTCGCTCTCTTCCTCTTTCCTTATCTTCTTTTCTCCTACATCTCTCTTTCTCTTTCCCTGCCACTCTTTCTTCTATCTGCTTATCTCTTATTTTTTCCTTTTTTCTTTCTCTTTTACTCTCTGCCTTTCTCCCTTTCCCTTTCATTTGTTTTCTTCCTTTCTCCTGTCTTCTTCCCTTCCTCTCTTCCTTTCTTTTACCTTTTATCTCTTCCTCTTTTTTTCTTTCTTTATCTCTGTTTCTATCTCCCTCTCTTCCTTTCTCCACTTCCCTCTTTCTTTCTCTTTCCACTCTCTCTTTCTCCCTATTTTTCCTTTCTTTTTTCCTCCAATTCTCTTCAATGTTTGAGATAGATGTGCTGATAACATAGCTAGGAATCTACACTGTAAGGAACCAAGTGACCCTGATGTACCAATTTGTAGAGGCTTAACTAGAGAACCTGTAGGGTGATCCCAGGTGGGAATTTACTTTCTTAAGAAAAAGTGCCTCCTGGGAAAAATATATTTTCCTAAGGAAAATACGAATTTACTTAATCCAGTGTATGTTACTCATGTTTACAGAAGGCTGTGTGATTCTTAGTAAGCTTTGAAAATGAAAAATCAGAATATTTACATAGACATAAAATGACATAAAATATATCAGGACAATGGAAAGACCATAAAAAATGAGTTATTCTTCCTAACATTTTTACCATTCTCTTTCACCAAGGAAGAAGAAACCCTGATTTCTCTGTATGCATTAGTGAGCTCTAGTTCATTAGACTTTTCAGGTCCCTTGTTTGTGATCTTCTCTTACGTGGCTTCTCCCTCTCCCATCCAATCTTCTCTTTACTCTTCATTGCTCAGGTCTAAATTCACCTCTTGAAGTTCATACTAACTTCACCAGATAAATGAATTTCTTCTGGCTTTGTAATTCTATAACTATTTGCACATACATTTTTTACTGTGCTAATTGTAATTAGTATTTCAGAGATGGGGACTGTGTAAATATTCTTTTATTTCCAGAGTTGATGAAACATGAAAGAAGGAACTCAATATTTATCCATTCACATGTATTTATGAACTTTACTGTGTGGCAGGAACTGGACTGAGTGCTGTGTATATATTTGTATAAGGAAGTAAAAAAATACTTTTTTCCTCAAAATGGTTGACTCCAGTGGCATCACTTTTTCTTTAAGAATCCTAAATGAGATTCAGTGAAATAGCTTTTTTATGTATTAATTGCTCTTTTCTTGCAGCCTCCTTTTCCCTGAAATTCAGAATTTTAGTCTTTCTGATCTAGGCCAGAGGACAAGGTCAGCTTTACAATTACACCTCCCTCAAACCTGAATCAATATCCTTGGGCCAGGTTTGGTAGCAACTAGGACTGACTTTTTCTCCAGAATGCTGTTTGATTTCTAGTTAAATAGATTTCTAGTGAGTTCACCTAATATTTTGTATACAACTGAACCATAAACATGTCAGAATGCTAAAGTCCATGTAATTTGAATTTTCAAGTTGGGACTCCTGACACAGCTATTAGAAACATACCTATATAAATGGAAACATAGTAATTTTCTTGAGATCTTTTTGAGAGCAGAACTGTTTTATATTCTAATGCTAAGTAGTCTCTGGAATATAGAAAAAACTACACAAACAATATCTGACTAAGTCAATTTATAATATTTTCCTCATGGAGATGCTTTCCTTCCAATGGTAAAATCTTTTTTCACTTCCCCATGTTTTAATCCATTGCATAATTGGGTAGTACTTCCACGGATAGTCCACTAGAGGCAGCACTGCCTATGTGGAAGCTTTGCTTGGTCATGTTCTCAGCATACCCTTAGGACAGGCTGACAGTGATCAGATGGGAGAGGGGAGGGAATTTCAGGGGAACTTCAGGGGAGAATGGGAAGGGTTTACAGGAACAAATATAAAGGACATATGGACAAAAACTAGGGGGGTTGGAAATGGGAGGGAGGAGGGGAAGGATGGGTGGGTTGGCTGGAAAGGGAGTAAAGGATACAAACTGTTCTTGAATAATGATTAAAAAGAAATTTAAAAAAAAAGAGTATATGACTCTCCTAAGTGTAAGTCTTCATGTTTGTAAAGATAATATTCTATTGTCTCCTTTATGAAGGACTGAGGAGAGAACAAACATTTATTTTCTGGTATTTTGTAGAAATTTTAGAGTATGCATTACCTATTTTAATCATTATGACCACACTGTTAAGGAGACAAAATCTTCCCCATTGTAATGAATAAGAAAACTGAGCTCTGACTTGTAAGGGAAGTTGTCCAAGGTCTTACCAGCACTACTAAGCAGCTAAACTACGATTTTGAGTCATGTCTACCTCAATCCAGAGCTCATGCTCCATCAAGGACACCAGGCACTGCCCATATAACTGTGAGGGATGCTGAAGGGGCCTTAAATGTATTTCTTCCTCTCTGAGTTCAGCACAGACCTGGAAGCTCTGGACTGAATGAGCACTATTTAAGGAATCAATTCACTCCAAGTTTAAAATAGTTTTTTAAAATTTCTTTTTATTTTTGATTTTAGAGCAAGGAGAAGGGAGGGAGGAGAGGGAGAGAAATATTGATGTGAGAGAGAAACACTGACTGGCTGCCTCATACATACTCTGACTGGGGACCAAACATGCAACCCAGGCCTGTGCCCTGATCCATATCAAACCAGTGACCTTTTGGTTTTTGGGACAATACTCAGCCAATTGAGCCACAGTGGGCCTAAAGTAGTTTTGAATTCAGAAAACACTTAGTAAATATTGATCAGTAAATGCTTACAGTTCTCGATGATATGAACTATTTAATATAAAGCAGTGAAGAAGAAATTAAAGAAAAGCAAAATAATTGAAGTTAAATAATTGAAAAATAAGTGTAGATTCATTGGGCATGGTGCTAACATTGAAACCTAGTGTAGTCAACCTTAAAAGTGGGGATTGTCTTACATGTCACTGTGTGGTGATCATTTTATTTTAAGACTCTGGAGACCATGAAGATAAAGGTGTTAAGAAGCTAATGATTTCTGTTGTATTGTGTTCATCATTTCACTGGTTGTTAAAACTATGAAGTTGATATTAAAAGATGTGGAGCCCTTTGGTTTAAAAATGTTTTATTTTAACACATATTCAGGAAAGTAACTTCCCAATTATGTGGAAGCTTGAGAACTAGCTAGAAAATTTCTGTAATTTATTTTCATCATGGAATCAAAGGAAGAAGTGAAGCTTAGACTATTAGATCATTAAATCATTAAATTCCTTTCTCTTTTCTTTTCAGATAAGAAAACTGAGAAACAAGGTAGCTGAGTGGTTTAGTTGATTACATAATTCACTAATATAGAGCTGGGCCAGTTCCAGGTGTCTTGATTACAGACCTAGTGTACCTAGTAATCAACAGATTATGTGTTTTGCAACTAAAGGATAAAATGAAAGGTAACTTTCAACCATGGATAAAACTGCTTATATAATTAAAGATTCAAAATAAAGTAGTTCATTTCAAAAGTTTCTATACACTGAAAAGGAAGTGCCTCTCATTCTTAATATTTGACTTGTTAGCTTTGCCTCCCTTCCAATTTGTCCAGGACCAAATAATCAATTATTTCATCTATGCTCACCATCATCTTCAATTCCCTTAAGACATTATTTACTGCCCACCTCACCCCCTTTTCAGGCCCCTTGCTATGGATCAATAATCTGTCTTCTTGGATCCTGCCTCTGGTATTCTAAGTAGTGCTCAGGAAAGTTGCATCACCATGCTGATGGTGCTGTTACCAGTGTACATGTTCCAGACTCAGCTAGGCCTCCGATGATGCTTAGTAATTCTTTTATTGATCCACAGCAGGGTCACTTTTTCAGCCTTATGTGGATTTTGTAAACAACTACTCCTTTTCTCAATCCCAGCTCATCCTTGTCCCTTACCTCAGGGGGTGGTGGTTCCACCTTTGCTGAGACTATCAAGGCCATCAAGTGAGCATTTCCTCAGTATTATGTTTGTCACTTCTGAAATTAAATATACTTTCCAGCCCTGGCTGGTGTGGCTCAGTGGATTGAGTGCCAGCCTGTGAACTAAAGGGTTGCCAGTTGGATTCCCAGTCAGGGGCACATGCCTGGGTTGCAGGCCAGGTCCCCAGTAAGAAGTGCACAAGAGGCAACCACACATTGATGGTTCCCTCGCTCTCTTAAAACACACACACACACACACACACACACATACAATCACTTTTCATTCTTCCGTAGAGGAAGCATGGGAGTGGTCTCTGGTGTCATACTAAGCATCACAGCTCTTCAGTCTGTTAGGTGTGACTTTAGGAAGATTACTTACTCATTCTGTGCTTAAGTCCCCCCCCCACTGCATTATGAGTGTAATTACAGTATCTACCACATAAGTTTAATATAAGGAAAAATGAAGTAATGTACATAAAGTGCATGGTGACAAATTAGCAGGAGTAGTTCTTACTGTTGTTTTTACTGTGATTGCCTAGGAAAGAAATCATTATACTTTTTCCACAGTTGACCCTATCCATCTCCTCTAGGATTTTGAACTTTATTTTATCCCATTTCTCTTCAATCCTTCTGTCCCCATGCGTTCTTCTCTTTACTTTAAAAGCATGTTGAAAAATGCCATTTCCTAAAAATGACAGTACTGAGACTCTATTTAACCCTTATGCTGACCTTTATCTTGCCTTATTCTTGTCCTTCTAGTATCTTGTAATGCTGATAACTCTCAGTAGTTTTGGAGCTTCCACTGGAACTGAAGCCCAGAATTCATGGATGAGTGGGATGGTAATTAAAATTTACTAATTATATTGTTAGTCATAGAGTCTTCACTCATAGAATCATGATTCAACACATACAAACTAATAAATGTGATAGGATACATGAACAGAATGGCATAAAAATTATGACAATCTCATTAAATGTGGAAAAAGCACAAAATTAAACACCATTTTATGATAAAAATTCTTAGCAAACTCTGAATAGAAGAAAACTACTTCAACATAACAAGTTCATGTATAAAAGCCCATAGCTAACATTATACTCAGCAGTGAAAAAGTGAAAGCTTTTCCTCTAATATCAGGAACAAGGCAAAATTGTCCACTCCTTCTACTTCTATTCAACATAGTACTAGAAGTCCTAACTATAGCAATTGGATAAGAAAAACAAACAAACATCTAAATCAGAAAGAAATAAGTAAAATGATTTCTATTCAGAGATGATATAATCTTTAATGTAGAACCCTAAAGATACCATACTAAAAAAAAACTTGTTAGAACTAACATGTATACAGTAAAGTTGTAGGATACAAAATCACCATACAAAAATTAGTTGTATTTGTATACACTAGCAAAACACTATCAACAAAGCAATCAGGAAAACAATCCCATTTACAATAACATCAAAAACAATAAAACACCAAAGAATAAAATAACCAAGGAGCCAAAAGACTCATGCACTGTAAACTACAAAACACTGATGAAAAAAAATCAATGAAACACAACAAAAGAAGACATTCTGTGTTTCTTTTAGTAGAGAATAGTATTTAAAAGCCAAGATCTGGGCATTAGGTATATTCATTACTATTGCACTATTGTTGTTCCCAGGCCCTATTAGGGGACAGAGCTAGATGATATATAATATAAATATTATTATATATACTATATGTAGACACATACTATATATTCAGGGGTGTCCAACCTGTGGTCTACAGGCTACATGCAGCTCAGAATGGCTATGAATGCAGCCCAACACAAAATCATAAATTTACTTAAAACATTATGAGATTTTTTAGTGATTACATGTTGCAATGTATTTAATCCGTGGCCCAAGACAACTGTTCTTCCAGTGTGGCCCAGAGATGCCAAAAGGCTGGACACCCCTGAATTATATATAGTATGTGTGTACACATGTACACACACACACATATATATACACACCTGCCATCCCCATATATATGTGTATATTATGTATACAAAATGCAAATATGCATACACATGTACATGCCATTGTGAATATAATGAGAATGGTTTGTGTGACATTGATGTCCTGGCAGCCAAGGAGAATGGACTGGAATATGCATGCATGGACAATGATACCTTCACTGTACTAGTCAGTGGGGATGGTAGATGCCATTGAGTGAGCATGTGTACTGTCTGGCCACCACATTCAAAATGACTGAGCAAGTAGAGCAACAAATCTGTACCAAATTTTGTTGTGTTAGGTTTGAACATTCCTCTGTGGAAACTATTTGGATGTTTCAGAAGTCTACAGCTATGGGCAACTGGTGACTGGCATCTTCATCATGACAATGTGCCTGCTCATGTATCACATCTTGTGCAAAGTTTTTTTGTGAAACATCAAATCACCCAGGTGACTCAGCACTCCTACAGCCCAGATTTGGTGCCCTGTGACTTCTGGCTTTTCCCTAAACTAAAATCACCTTTGAAAGGGAAGAGATTTCAGACTCTCAATGAGATTCAGGAAGATATGATGGTGCAGCTGGTGATGATCGGAAAAACTGTGTGAGGTCCTAAGGGGCCAACATCATAGGGGACTCAGGCATCATTGTACTATGTACAATATTTCTTGTATCTTCTTCAATAAATGGTTCTATTTTTCATATTATGTGGATGGATACTATCTGGACAGACCTTGTATAGACATTTATATTGATATTTTGATATAGATCTATATAATGAAAATCATGAATTAACACATGTATCTTTAATTCCAACATGGATCCTTCTAGTTGTCTCCCATATTTGTTCCTCCTGTCTCTGACAGTGAGATACCTGGCTCCCTTTTATGTTCATATTTTTACTTATTTGATAGATTACCCTGAATATAACTAATATCCTACTTCAACTGTCACTCCTTCCCCTGTGTAGGTGATCTCCTGGCCTACTCAGACTTTGACACCACATACCAGACTTCCCTTCTACGTTTCATGGACTTCAATAATTCACGCAGGCTTTCCTTCCCTGTCACCTCCCTCACATGGATACACTGGGTCACCCTGCATAGATATCTTCCTTACACTGGTTGGACCCAACATCTCATGCCAGTTTGCCCTTTTGTGGATGTCTTCCTCAGTGTGCTTGGGCTTTGAAACTCTGCACTGATCACTCTCCAGTACAGATGCTTTCCTCATCCCATCTCCCTTCCACGTGGTTGCCTTCCTTGATCTGTTCAGATAATGATACCCTGCAGGGGTCTGCCCCTCTGGGTAGATGCCCTCCTCAACCTGGCTGTGCTTTAATATCCTGCTCAGGGTCACCAAGGCTACCTCCAACTTTCAGTGTAAATGACTATATTGTTATAACCCCACTAATGGTTTTAGAATGGAATTGTTTAGGACAAGAAGGAAAGGAAAGGGGAAATGGACCAATTGTTTGCTCTGGAGTTTGTCTCTGATTCCAGTTTCTGCCTTCATTGCTGACTAACCTTAGACAACTTTGCCTGCTCATTGAATCATGCATCTTGCCAGTTCATCATGATTTCTTACTAATTCCTGCTCGTCATTTGCTTGGCCCATCTGTGCCCACTAAACACGTGCCTGGTTTAAACTCTTCCACTGCCACATGCCCATCTCACCTCCAGGCTGCTAGACAGCAAGCAGTTCAGGGTCAGTTCCCTTCTGACTCAAGCTTCCTCTGCAGCAACTGCAACTGTCCTCAGGAGAAAAAGATAGAATGGGTGATAACAAACCAAGAATCATCCCTCCAGGGTGAGTATTGAAACCAGCAGTGTGGACAAGGTTGAAAGTGAGGGAAAAAATAGGAACTAGTTAATACCTTGGGAAGAGTGTTATATGTTTATATTTATGGGTTGGAAAGAGGAAGAAAAGGAATTAGAGACACCTTCAACTAATTTACAGCCTGGAAACAATGGAAGTAATTGTGTAAATGAGTAATTTGATTGAGGAGAATTTTACTCAATTCTGTGTCCTCAAACATTTAAATTGGAAGAAGAGTGGTATTATTACAGACCTGGAGTAACCTAAGAAACATGATCTTGTAGAATGACTTATTACAGTAAGAGTGACTCCTTTGGTTGAGTCAAACCAAGTGATTCATAAACACAGCCTGTCAAATCATCTGAATGTCATTTTTGCCTGAATCTGGAGTTTACGATCAGTTAAATGTAGGCTTGCCTTTTCTGTTTTAGTTAACTTGTGGGTGGATAGTTTGTTCTGACAATAGCAGTATTATGAGATTTTTATAAAAAAAACTTGTGGGAGAGGCTCTTTGGAAAGCATAAAGCTGTCACTTGGCTTGCTTGGCTGAAATTATTTTCTGAAAGAAACTTTGCGTAGGTGACCTTGTTTAGATTGGCAAATTCTCTGAAAATGTGGATAGCACATATATTTATTTTATTCACCACTGTATCCTTGGCATCTAACACAGTGCTTGACGTATTTTGGATTTTCAGTAAATTTACCCTTGAAATGAATGAATCAAGGGAGATGGTTCTACACTTCTTTCAGAATGCATCATCTGACAATGAGAGACATTACAGAAGTTTTTTTGGGATATTGGGAAAAGTGGTCATGGCTTAAAAAATTCCTAAGGTAATTCTCTAGGAGCATCATTATGTGAAATATTAAAGATTTTATCTGCAACAATGCTTTTTTTACTGTGTACTCCCTCCATAGAAATAGATACCATTCTTCCTCGTGCTTGTAATTCACACTTTTCCTGGCAGGTAAAAGAGTAATTCCTTAAGAAACAGGGAGCTGGATGACAATACATTTTGAAGTCCTTTTTAAAAGAAAGATGATTTATGCTATCCAGAAGGACAATTGTGCTGATTGACTATCTTGCCTCGTCCCCCACATAAGTAAAATTTCAAATGACTATGGTGATAAAACCACAGCCACTTATAAGGAATTGTTGCAGTGATTAAGTAGTTCAGCAATATGCCTTCCAGATGGCTTAATGAGAATATTGTAAGATGGTGTTTTTCATCACAATTTTGTTTTTACCCATGTTGTTACTTTCACAAATCAACTACTTCTTCAGTCCTTTGGGAATTAGCTTTTCAATAAAACAACTCTTGAACAAATCTTTCCTAAATGGGAAGAAAGCATGTAGTATTTATTTAGCTTATACTCTATTTCTAGAAGTATGCTCTTTATCTTTCTGTTAAGTGAAACATAGATAATAATTAGGGGGTGTGTTTCATTAAAGAGAATCAGTTTTAAAAAATGCTAATCTTTAAGAGCTAGGACTCAAGAATAGACTGATCTGCATTTAAATTCTGGCTTCTCTCTTATAGCTAGACTTCTGGGCTTTCTAATCTAAATTTCCCTGTCAATAAAGTTGATTTAATAATATTTCTTACTTCATTGAGCTGTTTAGAGCATTCAGAGAGATGATGCATATAAAAACACTTAGCTTAATACCTGACATATAATAAATGCACAATAAATATTCATGTTCTTTTTTATAGAGGGATTTGCCATAGATTTCCTTCAAATGCTGTGCTCTATTTAAATGACTCAGTTTATACAGAACTTTCTAAGAAATTTTATGTTAGATAAGGCAAGCAATATATATGGATGAATTATATTTTTTTCTTAACTTTGACCCAATGCAAGTAGAATGAGGAGGAGGGTACTATTGCTTCCAGGAAGATGACTTTTGGAAATGTGTTGGCTGCTTTTGGTCCTCACATACTGGATAAGGATCTCTGGTTGTACCTAACACAACATGAAGAATAGTTTTAGTTAGAATTACCCTTATAAATTGTGTAGAATGATAACCAGTTTCATAAATGACAGCAGCACTCATTTCCACTTAGACATTTAGAGTGAGACATTGATAATATTTGGGAAATATGTTCTTAAGCAGTTGCTATTTTTATTCAACAAAATGATTTGGAATGGTGTCTGATGAAATAGGTGGCTGACCAGAGGATTAATAATGATAAGTTGGTTTCCCAGTAGGAGAAGGAAATTTGTTTTCAAGATTGTTACCCATAAGATTCAGTTTTTCACTCATTCATTCAACAAACATTTATTAAGAGTCTGTTATATTTATTCCACTTTGTTTACTTATTAATCATCCAAAGATTTGGCATATACCAGGTGTTTAACAAAGGTAGTTTGGGTGCTGGATTGAGGAATGAGCGGTAAGTGAAACATGCAAGGTCTATAGCTTCTAGGAGTTATAAACCAGTGAGTCAGATAAATGGTTTTGAGGAAAGATAAAAAGGTCTTTTTGAGAAAGTCTTTTATGCCTTTTGCCTTTGCTTTAGACTTCGGTATGTAGCAGGATGACCTATGCAGTAGAGCAGATATGTAGATTCTAAAGTGTGATACACAGAGATCTCTTCAATAGGCCTGGGGAAAGCCTTGAAATCTACATTATTAGGAAGCATCCCAGGTAATTCTTATGCAGGTACCAGGCTTTGAGACATAATATCTTAGCCTTTGTATTAGATAGAGCCAGAGGAAAGTATCAAACTATTGTCAAATTACCTTTGCATTTCTTTTTCATTGCTGCTAACAACAACAACAACAAAAACAACAAACAACAACAACAAAGAAAAGCAAAACAGCATCCTTAGATTGCCCCAGGGAAGGCAGAGAAGGAAGAAATAACAAAAGCAATTTGGTTGGCAGTGTGGATGTCTCCTAGAGTCCAGGAGAATATGGTGTCATTTTGCACAGTGTAAGCATACCAATACCAGTTTCTAGATGTAAAATTCAAAGCACCCTGCTTGTCAGAAAAATGATAAACCCCCCAAATCTAGTTTATTTAGGACCCCCTTGTGTTTTTGAATATCTTGGAGAAGAAACTGAATCTTGCTCTTTTTAAAATTTGATATGAAGACTTTGGCAGAGGTTTTGTAGTGACTGAGTAGAAGCTTGCCATAGAGTCAGCCATGAGTGCTAGAGCATTCACCCTGCAGTAGCAAATCTTTGGGAGAATAGGCTTCTTACATCTGCAATGTTATGTTGGGTAAAAACAAGAGAGCTTTAGCTGGAGAGGCCAATGCTGCTGGGTACAGCTGTCTGTAGAGTTCAGATATATGATGATAGAGAAATCTCTCAGTGGAACACATAAGCTTATTCCGGGTGGTGGCAGTTACATCTCTACAGCAAGCATGCATCAAAAGAAACTGCTCCTGAAGTCAGCTGTAAAGTTGGGGCAAGGAGCACAATGGCAGAGATTGGATTTTTGTTCAGTTCTTACTGTGTGTATTGGAAAGGGGCCAGCAAGAAAAGATATTCCCTCAGTATAAGACTTTGTTGTGAGACCCTCATTCTCTATCAGGCATCAGCCCTGGGTATTAGAGTCTGTCCCATAAGCTTTTTCTGTTCAAATCCACAGCCACTTCCTAGGGGCCATGCCAAACCTGGAGTGCTGGGATGGGGCTGATTTTAGAAACTACCATGCCATGGACCCAGATTGTCTTCCCTGTCTCTTTCTACATTGACTTTCTAAGGGTGGAGGTGGGTTTCCTATTCTTTAGGTTGTTTACTTTTATTTTTATTAAGGTAAAATTCACAGAGCATAAATCTCACCAATTTTAACCAATTTAAAAGAATGCAATATAGAGGCATTTAGTACGCTCATAATGTTGTGCAACAATGACCACTATCTAGTTCTAGTACATTTTTCTGTCTTCAAAAGGAAACCCTAAACCATTGAGTAGTCAGTCCATTTTTTCCCCTCACCCTAGTACCCGGAAACCACTAATCTGTTTTCTATCTTTATGGATTTATATCTTCTGGATATTTCATCTAAATGGAATAAAATAACATGTGGCCTTTTGTGTCTGGTTTCTTTCACTTAGTATAGTGTTTTCAAGGTTCATCCATGTTTAGCCTAATCAATACTTCATTTTGTTTTATGATTTAATAATATGCTTTTATATGTATATACTACATTTTGTTTATTATCCATTCATTAGCTGATGGACATTTGAGTTGTTTCCACCTTTTGGTGATTGTAAGTAGTTCTGCTATGAGTATTTGTGTACACATTTTTGCCCAAATGCTTTTTTTCAATTCTTTGGGTGTATGCCTAGCAGTGGAATTGCTGGATCATATGGTAATTATATGTTTAGTTTTTTTGAGAACTCTGAACTATATTCTGCAGGGACTGTACCATTTTGCATTCCCACAGCACTAAATGAGAGTTTCAAAAATTCCATATCCTCGCTACTAGTTGTTATTTTTCCTTAAAAAAAATTATAGCCATCCTCATGGTCTAAAGCAGTATCTCACTGAAGTTTTTTTAATTTAGAAAATTTTAACATTTAATACCAAATATAATATAAAGCTTGAACCTCACAGATAGAGACATATTGGAAAGCAATTACTCACTTTTATGACTTTTACTCAAACATTATAAAATTAGGCAAAATGAGCTGTTTATCATACTGATCACTCACAATGCTTTAATTGGATTTAATAAGAATGACTTAATTTTGTTAGTGATTAAAAAATCTAAATTGCAGTAGATAACTGAAATTCTTTCAAAAAGAAGAAAAAGGGGGGCCCCTTTGATGCTGGCTTCAATTTGTGGGGTGTCAGAATCTGTAACGTGATTGCAGTACAACTAAGATTTTGTGTTTTAGGAGGAAGAAAGGTAGAAGAGAAGGTTGTGAAATTTAGGGTTTGACATGATCATTGAAATTATGCAGACCAACTCCTAATTTCACACTCCAACAACTGGATGGGTGAATTGACCTTGCCGCTGTCACTCAGCTGGTCACTGGCAGACTGAGGCCTGACAGCGGAGCTCTTGGGTTCTTTCTGACTCTTTCTTCTCTCCCGTATTATTTCAGTGATTTCAGGGATTGGGAATTTAAGAAACTTTTCTTTTTCTACTTGCAAATTCTTCTGCCTTTCATAAAAGTGGTGTTCTCTCTTGATATAATTGAACATTATAGGTATTTGGCTGCTTTGCAAGTGTCTGATTTTTGTATTTTCTTGCAGCATTCTCAAACAATAGCACAACACAATTTTTTCTACTAATGTATCAACCCATGTAAAATATGCATCTTCCATGGCCATATATGGGCATTTCTACATAAAAGATTAAGGACTATTTAGGAGTGTAGAAATATAAAACTGCTTATACTTAATATTTTTTATATTTATACACATATTTTATTGATTATGCTATTACAGTTGTCCCAATTTTTTCCTCTGTTTCCCCCTTCCACCCAGCACCACCCATTCCCTCAGGCCATCCCCACACCATTGTTCATGTCCCTGGGTCATGCGTATAAGTTCTTTAGCTACTCCATTTCCTATACTGTACTTTACATCCCCATGACCACTCTGTAACTACCTGTTTGTACTTAATCCCATCACTTCATAGCCCTTCCCCTTCTAATATCCATCAAAATGCTCTCTGTATCTGTGATTCTGTCTCTGCTCTCCTTGTTTGCTCTGTGTGTTTTTAGATTCAATTGTTGATAGGTATGTATTTATTGCCATTTTATTGTTCATAGTTTTTTTAAAAAATAAGTCTCTTTAACATTTCATATAATAAAGGTTTGGTGATGATGAACTCCTTTAGGTTTCTCTTGTCTGGGAGTCTCTTTATCCTCCCATTGATTCTAAATGATATGTTTGCTGAGTCCTACTCAGTCTTGGCTGTAGGTCCCTGTTTTTCATGACTGAATATTTCTTGCCAGTCCCTTCTAGCCTGCAAAGTTTCTTTTGAGAAATCAGCTGACAGTCTATGGGAACTTCCCTGTAAGTAATTGCTTTTTCCTTGCTATTTTTAAGATTCTCTCTTTATCTTTCACCTTTGGCATTTTAACTTTGATGTGTCTTGGAGTGGGCCTCTTTGCATCCATCTTGTTTGGGACTGTCTGTGCTTCCTGGACTACCATGTCTATTTCCTTCACCAAATTAGGGAAGTTTCCTTTCATTTTTTTTCAAATAAATTTCCATTTTTTTGCTCTTTTTCTTGTCCTCTGGCATCTCTATGATGTGAATGTTGGAATGCTTGAGGTTGTCCTAAAGGCTGTTAATACTATTGCTGCATTTTTAATTTTTTTCTTTTTCTTGTCCTGATTGGTTGCTTTTGCTTCCTTATGTTACAAATCATTGGTTTAATTCTTGGCTTCATCCACTCTACTCTTGTTTCCCTGTAAGTCATTCTTTATTTCAGTTAGTATATGCTTTGTTTCTGACTGGATCTGTTTTTTTTTTTTTTTTTTTTTTTTTTTAGATTTTATTTATTTATCTTTAGAGGGGAAGGGAAGGAGAGAGGGAGAGAAATATCAATGTATGGTTGCTTCCTGTGTATTCCCTTGCTGGGAACTGGCCTGCAACCCAGGCATGTGCCCTGACTGGGAATCAAACCGCGATCTCTTATTTCACAGGCCCGCGCTTAATCCACTAAGCTACGCCAGCCAGGGCTGGATCTGTTTTTTATGCTGTTAAAGTCCTCACTAAATTCCTTGAGCATTCTTATAACAAGCTTTTAAACTCTGCATCTGATACATTGCTTATTTCCATTATGTGTAGTTATTTTTCTAGAGTTTTGTTCTGTTCTCTCATTTGTGTCATGTTTCTTTGTCTCCTCATTTTGGCAGCCTCCCTGTATTTGTTTCTATGTATTAGGTAGAGCTGCTATGACTCCCTGTCTTAGAAGCATGACTTAGTGTAGTAGGTGTCCTATAGGGTTCAGAGGCACAGCCTACCCTATCACCCAAGCTGGGTACTTGAGGTGCCCCCTTCGTGTGGGCTGAGCATACCCTCCTCTTGTAGTTGAGACTTAATTGCTGTTGGCAGATCAATGGGAGGGATTTACCCAGGTCAGTTAGTCATCAGCTGCAAGGATAGGGTGTGATGACTGACCACCAACCTCTGCCCTCCATGGAGAACCAGCTGTGCAGGGGCAGGGTGGTGGTGCTCTGATGTGGTCTGTAGCTGTCTATTGTGTGAGCAGGCTCTGGGGTTTCCTGAGTAGTATAGGCCAAAATCAGGCTCCACCTGTATTCTGCCTGAGGCCACCCTGTGTGAACAATAAAGCAATCTGAGACAGCTGCTATTTTTACTGGGCTTGGAGATTCACAGGCAAAGCCACTCTGTGAATCTAGGCTGGTGCTAGTGCCAGGTTGGGGGCCACTTAGTAAGAGATATGGGGCCTGAGAGCTTACTGAAGCTGGCTGTTGCTTGTTTGAGAGAATTTAAGAAGCTGTGAAGTATGAGCCAAGACCAGTCATTCATATGGAAGAGTCACAATTAACAGTTTGGGTGGGCCCGGTGAGTTGTGTTTGAAGCAATCTCAGGGGAACTCCAGGGTGGGACAAATAGTGTTAGCTAGGTTGGTGGAGTCTCAGATATGGCACCCATATGCTAGTTCTATGGCTCTTTGAGGGGAGGGCTCAGAAAAGGGACAGTGGCTTCTGTCCACCTTTTTGTCTGGGAGAAAGCTATCCCCAAGCTCTCCCTTGATGCCAGGTACTTCATTTCCTCCCTTTATGCCACTGGTGCCTTTTAAGTTGCTATACCAGTGCTGGAGCTCAGAAAGAGTGAGTCAGCATAAATCCATGTGTGGGTTATTTAAGGGGAACTGCTTGGAACTCCAGAAGCTTCTTCCATTGACTTAATCCCCACTGGTTTTTGAAGCAAGTAGTCATGGGGACTTATCTTCCTAGCCTTGGAACTCTGGGCTGGGAGGCCTGGTGTGGGGTTGGGACCCCTCACTCCCGAGATATCCCTCCCAGATTTTTATCCACCACATATTGATGTGGGACCAGCCTGTTCCTATGTCTCTGCTCGTCCTACCGGTTTGGATGGATGTGATTGTCAGATTAATTCTGTAGTTGTCTGACTTTCATTCAACTTGATTTCTGTCAGTTCTGAGTGACGGTTCTATATTTTAGTTGTAATTTTGATGTGGTTGTGAGAGGAGGTGAGCTGTGTTTACCTATGGCACCATCTATATACTTAATGTGTTTGGATTTATGATTCATGTAATATAGCCCATTGTATGTTTTTGGATATAATACACAGATGTGGTGACAAGGTAATGTTTGAAAGCAAGTCAAATTTCATACATAAGAAAAATCAAACCACAAGTGCCCAATATTTTTAAATGAGAGTGTGAGCTATGGCTTTTCACCCTTATATAGTTCCTATAAAGTGTTCTCAGGAAGATGATTTATAAGTTAGTAGACCCTTGCTCAAGAGATTTATTTTTTAAAAACCGATGACCTATCTCAGTGAAGTTTTGATTTGCACTTATCTAATGACTAATGATGTTGAGCAGCTTTTCATATACTTTTTGACTATTTGTATATCTTTTTTTGAAAAATGTCTATTTTAGTCCTTTGCCCAATTTTTAATTGGGTTGCTTGCCATTTATTTTTGTTTTTGTTTTTGGATATATACATGTATATCTCCAATATATTTTATGTTCTCTGGCTACTGGAATCTTATCAGCTGTATTATTTGCAGATATTTTCTCCCATTCTGTGGATCTTTTTACTCTGAGAGTGTCCTTTGATGAACAAAACTTTTTAATTTTAATGAAGTATAATTAATTTTTTCTTTTGTCCTGTGTGCTTTTTGTGTCATATCTAAGAACCATTGCTAAATCCAAGGTACTGGAGGTTTACCCTTATGTTTTTCTAAGGGTTTAATAGTTTTAACTCTTACATTTAGGTTTTTGATCCATTCTGAGTGAATTTTTGGTTGTGGTCTAAGGTAAGACCATAACTTTATTCTTTTGTATGTGGACATCTAGTTGTACCAGCACCATTTATTGAAGAGATTATTCTTTCCCTATTCAATGGCCTTGGCTTCCTTGTGGAAAGTCATTTGACTATAGATGTACAGGTTTATTTCTGCATTCTCAATTATATTTCATTGATCTATATATCTGTCCTTATGCCAGTATGTAGCTGCTTTAATTACTGTAGCTTTGTAGTAAGTTTTGAAATTAGGAAGTCAGAGTCTTTAAACTTTGTTATTCTTTTTCAAGTTTTTTTTTTTTTTTTTGACTATTTGGGCTCTTGCATGCACACACACATATACACTGTAGCTGCAGCTGGCACTCCCTTTGCTAAAGAAGAGAAAAAAAATACAAATTTAATCTTTGGCTTGGAATCCTTTCATGAAGGTGTTCCATTACGTATTCTATATATTTTGCACAACTAGAAGTAAGGTATAAAATAATTATTTGGTATTTAACCTAATTGAAAGGAAGCTCAGTTCAAGTCAGGTTTTTTTCCCCTTTATTTCATTAAGACAGCATGTAAAAGGACAATTATAATTCAATGTGATAACTATCATAACAGTATTAGCAAGAACCTGTGGAATCACAGAGAAGGGATTTGTTACTCAGGGAAACTAAAGATGACTTGTCAAAGATATCTCATTTGAGTCAAATCCAAAAGGATGCCAGAAATTTGCCAAGCAGGGAATGTATTAATGTGGAACACTATGTGCAAAGGCACCAGAATGTGTAATGATGTGACTTATAAGAAGGATATAATGGAAAGTTTTATTTGGCTAAAGAGTAGGAGGTAAGGAAAAATGGATGACACTAGTGGAAAAGTAAGTTGGTATCAAACTGTAGAAGTCTTGTATGCTTTGATAAATGATTTGATGATTAATCTATAGGAAAGTGGTAGCCAATAGAAGTTTCAAAGCAGAGAAGCAAGGTGATTTGGAGGTGGTGTGGGTGATGGACTTAATCAGAATGCTAAAGGTGATAGAAGAGAACAACTTGAACTAAAACACTGATAATGGTATGGACTTGGGGATTAGAGCTGAGAAACAATGCTTACATAGAACTACTGGTGACTAATTGGCTTTGGATGAAGGTAAAATAGACAGGTTGACATTGAGGAATTTGATAATGTTGTTGGCTAGTATGTTGCTGTGGTCTGAATCTTTATGTCTACCTGCCCCCCCACCACTGCCATGTGTTGGAATCCTAATGCTTAATGTGATGGGGTTAGGAGGTGAAGTACTTAGGAAGTGATTAGGTCATGAGGGTAGAGCCCTTATGAATGAGATTAATGCTTTTATGAAAGATATTCCATAGTCCTCTCTAACCCCTTCTGCTACATAGACATGAAACAGAAAATCTACAGCCCAGAAGAGGGTCCTTACCAACCATGCTAGTCCTCTGACCTCAGACTTTCAGTCTCTAGAACTGTGAGAAACAAATTTTTATTGTTTGCAAGACAGCTAGTCTGTGGCATTTTACTCTATCAGCCCAAATGGATGAAGACATATGAATAACTAAAATATCAATTGATAGTGGCTTCTTGGAAGATGAAGGTTGAGTATGAATGTTTTTTTTGATGAAGATAATTTGAACTTGAAATCCAGAGTATGGAAATCAAAGTAATTACCATTATTAACTGGTTTAATTCCAGATGGATGAATGTTTGCTGTCAGGACCCAATTATTCTTATCATTCATAATCTCAAATAATTATGTATGTGGGTATGGACCAGAAGATGTGAAATAGATTGGAGAGCCAAGGCCAAAACTTTACTATTGAGATAAACTAGTATCTTTAGTTATAGAATAAAATATATCTCATTAATAAAAATGTCCTTATATAGTGTTTCTTTTATTACCCATTTTTATACCTTAGTTATTCCTAATAATTTTTCCCCTTTTCATATCTCTGCAAAGATTTATTAGTGGAATGCCTGATCATTGCTTAACAATACCTGATACCATTGACATTTTACTAGTTTTATAAGATAACCCTTATTAGGGAACTCATTAAGTAAAATTGAGTTGAAATTGATAAATATTTGCCCAAAAGTTAAAGACTGAAAGTATCTTAGTGATTTGTGGTATGTGGTCATCCAGAAAGTTCTGGTTACCTTTATTCAGATTTGGAGGGATTTATATGCATGATTGCATTTACTTAGCTAAATTCTCATTGTATAATTTTCTATTGCTGCTGAGGATTAGGTTATATACTCCTCTGGGATCCATTATTGTGCCTATTATATTGACCAGAATAGTTTTCAATGTGAATTTGGAATAGAAGTTATGCAAATGTAAATAGACATTTGTGTACACTATTGCTCAAATTTATATTCTGTTTAATATAATTGGTTAACTAACATAAAAATCACATATCATATGACTTATCATATATTGTAGGGGGAGGCTCCATCCACAGGCACTGCCCCCCCAGCCATCACGGATCAGAATAAATCTACCAGGACATGATCTGCTTGGGGAGGAAAGGTGGCCAATCTCTCAAAGAAGAAGGTCCAGGAGCCTGTTCCTCAATGGGATTTTATTGGGTTTAATTTGCATAGGAATATTGGGTATATACATAAAGCTCATCAATCATTGTCAGGCAGTAATGATCAAACAATAGATAACATTCAAAGAACTTTGAGGGCTTATTTTGAGTCAGGGTCAGATAGCTAAAGGGCCGTAAACCTTTGGGGAAACAAACTCAATCAGGTTTGGACCCTTATCATTTAAATTGAGGGTATTAGCAAAATAGGTTTCATAGGATTTTGTGCATTCTTTCTTAGGCCTGATTGCCCCAGGGAACCCACCCTTTTCAGCACAAGGCTACACCTACCTCCAGCATTGTTTCAGGCTTAAGTCAGGCAGGGGAAGTAAGACAGTCAAGAGATTAGGAGACTTATCACAGACACAATGAGGACTCAGGCTATATCAAAGCCGAGAGGCAAGGGTCCATCACCCCCTTTTTCTGTAGCCCCCCAAGTCCTTCCCTGAAAGCCCTTTTGTGACCATGCCTGTCTTAGGTCGTCCCTCCCTTGAGGAATCTTACTCCTCTTTGGCTAACCAGTCATCTGCCTGGGGCCAAACAGTGTGAAATAAAGGGGGCAGAAGTGGCACCCCTGCCTGGGAGATAAGGTTTGTCTTCTTAGTGGCTTAGGGTCCCAAGGTCTCTCACTCAGTCTTAGCCATGGGGGTTTACAGGTTTTGAAACCAGGCAGGGTGGTTCCCAACAATATATCATATTATATATCATATGATATATGATTTTTTATATTAGTAATCATATTCTGATATTAAAGTATGGAAATATTAGGAAAAACATAATATTAATTATAAGTTTTATGTAAATAATAAAAGAAAAATATCCAAATAGTACAGATAGGAAAATGGTGGTATAGAATGAACACTTCATTTTGGCACTAACTGGTTATGTGACCTTGGGCAAATTAATTACTTAGCAAAATAAAAGGGCTGGGTAGGTGAATTTTAAGATTCTGTCTAGCCTAAAATGCAATGAAGCAAAACGAACAAGCAACAGACTCCACAGTTTTCTTTTTGACTGAGAAGTCTGTAACGTTAAATCATTTAGACTGGTTCACATGTGTGAAAGCCAACATGGACATTTGGTTTATTATTTCCATATGGCCTATTGGTAGCCATCACAGGGCATTTTGCCTGGAAACTTCCCCTCAAAGTATTGCAAAGAATGAGAATCAAAACAGTACATTGCAAGAAATGAAAAAAGACAGAAAACTGTACTTGAACAATTAAAATAAAATAAAAAAATGAAAAAAACAACAACAAAAAGAGCACGTTGCAATGAAACATTTGTTAGTGTGGTTTTCATGTGTGTGAAATATCTGATTTATCATTTTCTCTATCATCTACTCTATTTTTATCCTTTCTTAAGGATCAGTATGCATTCACACACGTGACTGCTCTGTCAAATATATTTTATTCTAGATGGGCTTGTGTTTTGGTATTTTTTTTTCCCCAGGAGTACATGAGATAGGTCAAACAAGTGTTTTTTCTTTCTTTCTTTTTTTTTTTTTTGAAATTTGGCAGATCTTCACATGTGCAAATTTTCCTGTATCTTAGCTCTTAGCTGCTTCTTTTTTCCTTAGCCCCCCACCAATTTCTTGACAAATTTTTTGGCTTTTAGACTTTTGTGCTAGTTTAACATTCAGTTTTCTAACTAACAAGCCCAACTTTTACCAATAAGATCCTTTTCTTGACATGACATGCTAATGCATAAAACATATGTTGATAATCAGTGAAACTGGTGACAGAAGCACTTGTAATAGTTACCTCTGGAGTATGACCTTAAGGTGTATTAAGCAAGCTGACCTCTGAAGTGCAAATTCCTGATTTTAATAATGTGATTTCATGCCATCTATTTTGATGTTCTTTAAGGAAAATTACAGGCAGCCACTCAGTGTATCTTGTGTATTAGTTTCCTATTGCTGTTGTAACAAATTACCACAAACTTAGTGGCTTAGACAATACAAATTTATTATCTTAGAGTTCTGGAGGTCAGAAGTCTAACATTTTTTTGCCAAGATAAAGTCAAGTGTTGGCAGGGCTTTGCTCTTTCTGGAGGCTGTAGAGGAGAATCTGTTTCCTTGCCTTTTCCAGTGTTCTGAGGCTACCCTCATTTTTTGGCTTATGGCTCCATTTCTCCATCTTCAAAGCCAGCAATGGCCGGTTGAGTCTTTGTCATGCTGCATTATTCTAGTTCTGAGCTTTCGTCGTCACATTCCTTCTCTGACCAGTCTGCCCCACTCTTCCCCGGTAAGGGCCCTTTTGATTATTGGGCCCCACCTTGACAATCTTGGATTACCTTCCCATCTCAAGTTTCTAAATGACATCTGTGAGGTTCCTTTCCCAAGGTCTGGGGATTAGTGTATGGATATCTTTGGGTAGTCATTACTCTGCCTATCATACCCTGCTGATATTCTAAGTAATTTCATTAAAGACAACTTCAATTTAACTTCAATATGGTATCCTATAGTGAGAGTAGAAAACACATGGGCTTTGCACCTCACAAATCATGGTGTAAGTCCTGGCTCCTTACCTAACAAATTGTAAGCCAGGGGAAAGGAAAATGGTATGATACATATATACTTTGCAGAGTTGTTGTGAGGATTAAATAGAACAGTGGAGAAGAGAAACCTAGCCTAGTGCCTGGCATATAAGAGCCCTAAATAAATAGTACTTAAAGGTAGTTATCATGATCATTAACAGATTTTGGGAGCTGGAGTGAACCTCAAAGATCATTGTATCCAGTTTTTTTTTTAACCTCTTTCAGCAGCAGAACTACCTTCATCTAGTCGCCTATAAAATTTTAGGTAGAATCTCATGAAGACCCTCAGTTTATAAAAAAGGATAAGAACAATAGGTGTCTTGGGTGGAATAAGTTTCTTTGTCTTCCTTGTCTTCCTTGTTCTTCACCTCTTCTTCCTCTTCCTTTTCTTCTTTTTTGCAGATAGTCCTTTGCTGTTTCCAGACCCTGGTCTTTATAGTTCAAGGATAACAGCTGAAAAGCCATGGATGTAACCTGACTTCTCATTTTGCACTGGAAGAAAAGGAAGCACAGAATGTTCAGTGACTTCTAAGGATGCATAACTCCGCAATGGAAGAAGAGGAATCAGAATTTAGTACTTTATTCTTAGTCCAGTGCTCTCTCTGTATCACAATAGGGGTGGGGGACTGTAGAATGATCAGAAAGCTGTTAAAGAAGTGAGCAATTTTAGGAAATTTACCTAAGGCAAAATATCTTAAATGATGGCAAAAATAAGTCTATTTCTTGCCATAGATTCTGGTTTTGTATGTTGCAACAACAGTACTCCAAAGGGCAGAATTTGGCACTTCATCAGCATCACATAAAAGGAATGTTGTTTGTGAGATATACTAGATTAGAAATAGCTTCCCTTCAGCACACAGTGTTAGAAATTTTGTTTGAAGCCTAGGGTTCTCCACAAAGATTTAGAGTTTGAACATAGGGCCTGAGAGTTAGGGCACTGAGGGAAATCTCAGAACACATTGATAGGACAAGGGAAAGGCCAGCAAAGCAAAGTGTGGCTGTCTTCTCCTGCCCAGTTAGGCTCAGAGACCAGATGTCTGTGCTTTCAACTTTCCTTTCATCTCTGGGGTTGGAGTGCTCTTGCTGGCAGGTGCTCTGGGCTGTTACAAAAGAGAAAGAATAAACTGCCTTCCAAATTATGCTATAAACACAATTTTACTTTAGCCCAGCCCTGAAACACAAACTTTCATTCTTAGCAGTGCTTTAAAAATCAACAGTCCAATGAAACAGTGTGAGCCTTGTCCAAAATTCATGCAGAACTAATGGGTTACTCATCTTAAAATCAATGTCACTTAACTCTGGGATAAGTGATATTTAATTACTTAATTATTGCATGAATAAGCATAAAAGTAAACAGTGAATTGTATTTTCATGGTCGCACTCAATGTGGTAGCTTGGAGTGATTCTTCAGGTTTACAAACAAAAACGTGTCTTATATGGACAATAAATTCTGTCCAGAATAAAAACTCTTTCACAGTGAAAGTGCTTACCTCAGGTTATCCAAGGGCATAAATATTACAGCAGGAAATGAAATGGTGAATTAATATTCTTTCCAGAAGACTGGTTCATTTAGCAAAAAATAAAACCCCCCAAAATCATGTATCCAAATATACCCAGGTGATGGTTTAAGTTTACTTTCCATTCTGACTGATGGCATTTTTTGTATCACCTACTACTACTCATAATTGTCAGGAAAAGTGGCTGGTGAGAAATTTGAGGTTAGGTTTTTTTTTAATATTTATCAATTTATTAAAATTGATTTTCTTGAGGTATAGTCTGGTAATGTAATGCAGTCACATAAGCATTGGATTTAGTTTAGCTTGGTTTAGAGTTGTAGCTTTAGCACTTACTAGCCTTAGCAACCTAACAACTTTAGGAAAGCTCCCTTATCATGTTCCTTCTCTGGTTTTTAAGAGTCTTAAGTGAAACATTCATGTTAAAGTTTTTTAAATGAAATGTTATAGAAGGCTAAATGCAAGATACCTCTTCTATCTACTAAGACTTGAGATGGTGATGTTTCTTTATTCCTTATGTGTGCGATCTGCTTCATGTTTCATGTAGAACTGGCCATTGCCTCTTATTGAGAAGGTCTGAATTAGTCTCTCATGGGTAACATTTTACTCTTATTCACTTATCCCAATGCTACAGAGTTTCTTCACTTCTCTTAACTTGACATGAAAATTTCTACTCACTTACACTTTGACTCTGACTTTTGGATTTTATCTGCCTTCTTCTAATCTTTTGCTTTTGCCTTTCTTTCTTGAATCATTTCCTCCATTCTAAGGAAGAACAATTCAAGATGTAGAAGGAGGGAGAAAGCCATCTATGTAAAGCTATTAAACAGCTTATTATAGAAATGAAAACAGCAATAGGAACTGTTTGTAGTAATTCACCTAAGAAAATAATTGGTAGGAAAGTCATAAAAATAGTTACGTTTTTGATATGTCTAAAAGCATAGTTAATTACAAAATGTGCTTGACCTATAAGAGAGGGTACTAAGTAGGAAAAAATGATACCCACTGAGACAGAACCTAAAATGAGGAATCTATACAATGGTTCTGTGCCCAATTCCAATGTGGAGAATGTTTTTTCCACACTACAGAGCAATTCTTGGACCCAAGCTGAGTGTCCTACAATTCAGCTCAATTATAACACTATCTACCTAGGTGTCACATCCCACAGGTTTAGGGTTCTCCTCAGTCCCACAAGACTCCACAAGACTGCCTCCACCTCAGATGACACAAGTCCAGGTCGTCATCTATGCTACTGACCAATGGCTACAGACTGGATATTCAATGATCACCAACCTTACCCTCCCTGGATTCAATTAATTTGCTAGAGCAGCTGACATATCTCAGATGAATATTTTACATACTAGAATATGGGTTTGTTATAAAAAGTTATAAACCAGAAACAGCCATATATAAGAGATGTATTGGGCAAGGTGTGGGAAAAGAGTGGGGAATGTCCATGCTTTGTCTGAGCAGGACACTCTTCCCAAAACTCCATGTGTTCAGCAACTCGAAAGCTCTCCAAACTTGGTCTTTTTCTTTTTTTTTTTTTCCAAATGGAGGCTTCATCACAAAGACATAATTGATTAAAAAATCATTGGCCAGTGGTAACTGAACTCAATCTCCAGCCCCTCTCCCCTCTCTGGAGCATGGGGGGATGGGACTAAACTTCCAACTCTCTAATCACATGGTTGGTTCCTCTGTTGACCAGCCCCACCCTTAGGTACTTTCCAAACCTCACTAACATAAAAAAGACATCCAATCACTCTCATCACAGTAAATTCCAAGAGTTCTAGGAGTTCTGTGCCAGAAACCTGGTAAGACCAAATATACATTTCTTATTACAAATCATGATATCATATTATGTTAGAAAAAATACAGATTTACTAAACAGGAGGAAAGAGATAGTCTGTATATGAAGTACCTAGGTGGAAATCCACCGTGGAGTTGACACATACTGTTGAAAAGTATAATTAAGATAAAAATGAGATCATAGAACTACCATTTTGAGATTACATTAGGGACTATATGAGCAGACAGAAAGAAGTGATTAATGTTCCTATAATGTAAAATGTAGGATTGACAGCCAGTTGAGTGTCAGAGTTGGGAGCACTTTAATTATCAAGATACATGCTGAGAGTCTTATTCAGGTAAGCCAGGAACATCTGATGAAGAATATTTGGCTTGTGTTGCTGACCATTTCATTTCTTAATATATATGAGAATTGACTTGGTTAATGAAGTGGTCATAAGAATTGTATGACAAAGTGACTTTGGCATGTTAGTGCCAAGATCTCTGGATTCATAAAATAAACATTAGCTATAGGAGAACTGAATGTTTGAAAACACATTAAATAAGGTAATGCATGTAAAACACTTCGTATAGGTTTTGAATAGGTACTAAATTACTTCTTAGAGTTTCAACGTATAGCAGTGTACATGAGAATGTCAGTATTTCTAGATTTCTAAGTCAGAAATCTAGAAAATGCACAGGGAACCAATATGTTTTGTATTTAACAAAACAAAATACTGAATTTGTTAAAATATAAAATATTTTGCTTAAATTTCAATTTACATAGTTACTAATAAGGACATTTTTTACACATTAATTAAAAAATTTCAGGGCTTCTGGCCAAGATGGAGGCATAGGTAGACGTACTGTGCCCCCTTGCACAACCAAGATAGGGACAACAACAATATAGAAACAAAATAATAACCAGAACTGACAGAAAATTGAAGTGTATGGAAGTCAGACACCCAAGGAGATAAAATTAGACACATTCATCCAGACCAGTAGGAGGGGTGGAGTCAGGCTGGGTGAGGGACGTGAAGCAGAGACCAGAGCAACCAGGGTGGTGTGCAGGACCCCAGCGGGCAGACCCTGGACACACAAGTGGTGGTGACTGGTGCACCCTGGCCAGGAATAGGCAACCAGTAGACCCAGCGAGGAGGTCATTGTGAAGCAAGGCACTGCACACAACTCAGGGTCCCAGCTCTGGGAAATAGAGTTTTGGGTCACTGACTGAGGAGGAAGGTCCCGCTGGGTGCACAGGCCCACCCGCATGGGAATTGGTGCCAGAGGGTCCCAGTTTGCTTGCAGAAAGTGGCGGAGGGATCTGGGTTCCTACTGAGAGCGGAGCAAGCGCCATTATTCTTTCTCAGACCCCACCCCCACATACAGCCTCACAACCCAGAGACTGGGGTGCCCTGCCCTGGTGAACACCTAAGGCCCCATCCCTCACTACAGGTGCTGGACAAGACCAATAAAAAAGGAAAGAGCTGTCTCAAACAGAAGAAGAATTGAAGGCCCCAGAACCCATTCTTTTAAGCGACCAAGAGATAGCCAACTTATCAGATGCACAGTTCAAAGCACTGGTGATCAGGAAGTTCACAGAATTGGTTGATTTGAAAACTAGATGAAAAAATGAAGGCTACAATAAGTTTAATGAAGAAAAATGCACAGGGAACCAATAGTGATGGAATGAAAGATGGGTCTCACATCAATGGAGTGGACCAGAAGGAAGAAAAAAAATATACAACAAGAAAAGAATGAAGAATTAAGAATTCAAAAAAATGAGGAGAGGTTTAGGAAGCTCCAGGACATCTTTAAACGTTCCAACATCCGAATTATAGGAGTACCAGAAGGAGAAGAGGAAAAACAAGTGAAAAAGATATTTGAACAAATAATAAAGGAGAACTTCCCCAATCTGGCAAAGGAAATAGACTTCCAGGAAGTCCAGGAAGCTCAGAGAGTCCAAAAGAATTTGGACCCAAGGAGGAATTCAGCAAGACACATCATAATTACA
>CM052542.1:52853810-52867166 GCA_028533065.1 Trachops cirrhosus
AGGTCAAGTTCAAGAAGTTCATCATCACCAAGCCCTTATTGTGTGAAATGTTAAAGGGACTTATCTAAGAAAAAGAAGATCAAAAACATGTATAGTAAAATGACAGCAAACTCACAATTATTAACAACTGCACCTAAAACAAAAACAAGAAGAAACTAAGCAAACAACTAGAACAGGAACAGAACCACAGAAATGGAGATCACATGGAAGTTTAGCATCAGGGGAGTGGGAGGAGGAGAGATGGGGGAAAGGTACGAAGAATAAGTAGCAATGAAGGTAGATAGAAAATAGACAGGGGGAGGGCAAGAATAGTAGGGGAAATGTAGAAGCTAAAGAACTTATGACACATAGACATGAACCAAAGGGGGGGAATGTGGGTGGGAGAGGCTGTTCAGGGTGGAGGGGAATGAAGGGAAGTAATGGGACAACTAATAGCATAATCAATAAAATACATTGAAATATTTCATGTCTCTTTCTTCAATTTTATTTTCTTGAGCATTATATAATTTTTTGTTGTATCTGTATTTTCTAGTTGAGTTGTAAAACTTTTGTGTAAAATATTCTCAAATCTTTATGAAACTATTTGCAAACATTTTGGAAATTTGCTATTTTCTTGAAAACATTGGTTACCTGGCATGTTCTGGTGTACAGTGGTTTTGATTTTTACATATGCGAGTTTCTTGATTTATTTCTGCGTTAATGCCAGTGCTTGGGACGGCCCGCCTCCTCCTCACTTTTTGGGTTAATACTCATATACTGAAGTGTAATGCTTGTGAGTATTATGTAAAGCAGAATCTCTCAACTCTCTCTCTGTTTTTAACATCATTGTCTAGGAAAGCAAACTTTGGACTAGAAATATAAAGTGTGTATTAGAGAGAGCAAATAAATTTTTAGGGAGGGTAAAGAAACTGGGTAAGTGACCTCAAGTTTTTTGTGTCTTTATTTAGGCCCTAGTATTCTGAGACAACCAGCAAAATAAAAACTGGAAAAACCCCCTAGTTTTAGTTTTCCTCGAATAGTTGTCAAAGAAGTAGAGCAAATAGAGCAGCGATGAATAAACATGGTTTTGCTTTTCAAAAGGGGCCAGAGGGAGATTTCACAGATGTTAGTCTGGTGACTTTGGTTCAGGAAATTTCTGGGACATTTTATTGAAAGAGTGCTTGTTGTGATCAGTAGGAACCAGTGTGGGTTCACCAAAAATAGCTCATATCTGGGTTATATTAATGCTTTTTTTTGTTAAAAATTAGAGTAGAGAAATGGCATCTTTCTTACAACATTCTTGTATACATGATGGAGAAATGTGAGTTGGATATTTTTTAAATTACATAAATGTGTAATTGTCTCACAGACTATACACAAATTTACTATAAATGGATTAATCTGAGCTTAAGGTAAATTGTGACAAAACTCTTCCATTGGTTTAAACTGTTCAAATTTTATAAATGAGCTCAGAATAGGCATTTGATACTTATTAAATTTGCCTTAGATAAGTAATACAAATGTATTGTGTGAAAGAATTAATATAAAAATATAACAAGACCTACTTTCATGAAGTTTGATGAAACTAAATGTAAATTTTATTTTTTTACTAAATAAATAGTGTAACTTGTAGATTGAGGGAATGTGAGTAAGAAGCCCATCTAAAAATTGAGATGTCAATAACTTCAGTATGAATCGACATATGGCTACCAAGAAAACCAACTTTATTGTTGCATTAGGAAGATTATATTGTCCAGACTGAGGGAAGTATTAGTCATTTATTACTTACTATTTGCCAAATTTCACATGATGTATGGTGGTGACAAGTATTAAACACAAATAAAAAGAGACCGATATACAGTAACAGAGAAAGTGACCCAGACGGGGGAACTAGAAGCCCTGAGAGTTGGGAACACAAGAGTTGTCTAAACTTCTGAAGTACTATAATGTAGCATTACGTTTGGTGATTAATGCAGCATTAGATCCAGTGGTGTACCTAATGTGATGATAGGTCTCAGCTCAACACAATGAAGAATTCTACAGAGTTCTTCTGAATTGGAGAAGCAAGTATTTAAGAATGGGTTAGACAATTACTCAGGCAGCAATTGCTACAGAGATTAAATAGGTAGCCCAGCTGACCCTTTTAAATCTGAGTTTCCAATTTAATGAACTTTTCAGTTTTTCCAACACACATTGAGAGGCATTCCTTAAGCTTCATCTAATGAGGAGGCAGGCTGCATTTACAGCACATGTGACTGGTCACCTGTGGCAGGGGACTCTAAATAATGCAGAGCGGGTCCCTGGAACCAGCCCATGGTGCTCAGATCTCTTGGTCACAATATAAACTTTATCCTGCTGTGGCTGATTCTATAACTACATTCATTTGAAAATATGACCAATAGAGGCCAATAGTTCGGTTTTGCAAGTATGGTAAGTATAACAGGCATGGCAAGTTTGGAGCATAGCTCAAAATAACAAACTTATGTTTTGAAATACTTGGGTTAACTGCAGCCTGAACCAATCTTAATTTCTGTTTACAGCTTTAGCTACCACAGCTTTAGCTTTTAAACTATTTAATCATTTCAATGACCTTAGTTTCTTGAACAAAAATACATCAGCTTTGGGGCCTTTGATTTAAAAACTAAATCCATAAAGACTGATAAAGATTATTATTTGTCCATATTAGCCTTCAAAGATCACTGCGCTGGGAAGGCTGGGAAGAACATGGCCCATTTCTCATGGTTATTTCCTGTGCACTGCACACTGCACACCACTATGGAGTGGGGTGGAAGTGGGGACAGAAAATGATAGCATTGCTGTGACATCACTGTGAGTGGAGGAATAAGCAAAGCTAGCAGTGCATTCTTTTCCTGTTTTTGTTTTGTTTTGTTTTTCAGGGAGAAATGGGTAGGAGGCATAATGATTTGAGAGTTAAGGATTATTTATGATGACTGAATGTACATAATGTATATAATGTAGGTAACACCAGACTTAGCAAATGCTCAACACACAGTAAACATTCAGTAAATGGTGGCTATTATCAGAATTGTGATCGTCACTACTAAGCAAATGGTGTGGGGTCATGGCCCTTTAGGATGATTTAACTGTTTAGGGGGTAAGGGAACCTTGTTCAGAGAGCACAGAGTGGCTGGATTAGAGCTCAAGCCTGATCAGTTTTCTAAGCAGTGAGGACAATTCTCCTATCAGGGCTCTCCAGTCCCCATCCTTCTTGTCATTCCAATCCTTTCAGCCCCTACCATCTAAGAGGAGCTCATAGACTTGATTGGAGTTATGCTGCCACAAATCAAGGAATGCCTGGGACTATTAGAAGCTGGAAGAGTAAAGAAGGATTATCTCTGTAGAGTCTTTAGAGAAAGCATGGCTCTGTCACTTTGAATAAATTTGTTTTAAGCCACCTAGTTTATAATTTCTTACGGCAGCCCTAGCAGAGTAATACAGGCAGGGAATATAAAAGGTCCAGAGAAGGAAGGGGCAGATGGAATTTCATAAATAATGAAAATGAATATGGAATGTTGGGGTTGAAGGCATTATTATTATTATTAATTATTATTAACATTATTAGGCCAAAGGTTCTCCTTTTGGATAATGGAAACTTTAATTTTCAGATAGAATAATAGAACTAATATGACTCTTGGCACTTGAATTTTGGATTCTCCTGCATTAGAAGAGTATTCCAAAGAGACTTGTAATAAGGCTGTATGTACTTCAGAGTAGGACTTTAGTATTACAGGAAATGTATGCCCACAACATTTATTTCATTGCTCCTTAACACAAGTATGATGACAAAATTGAAGTTAAGCCAGTTCAAAATTCCTTGCACTAAAATTTGGTGGTGGTTACTTAGAATTCTCCTTCACAGTGGAAAGGAAAACCTTCAGTTGATTGAATCCTGAGTAGGCAACATTTTCAAAGGAGATTCATTTTGAATAGTAATCAAGGCAGCTCACTCAATTGCACATCAGAGCTAGATGTTGATACTCAATTATCTGATTTTCCCCATATTTTTGGTGATGGCTTATTGGTACGTGAAAAGGTGTGGCTGTTTATGAATGAAGTGGGAGGCACACTCATGACAGTGCTCACATGTTGTGATTTAAATTATTCATATGTTATTAGAATAAAATGATGAGATTTCCATTTTATTAATACATTGTCAAAAATAAAGCCTATACAATTATTAAGTATGGTATTGTTTAGTATCCAATAGATGGTTAAAATATATTGATTGAATCTAAAAGTTGTGGTCAAATGTATTATTCGTTTTATTTTCTTTTTATAAATTATAAATTTCATAGTATCTATTGGCTTGGCATGCTCTTTCCTTAATGGTGATAAACAAAGAAATGCAGTAAGGGAGGTGGCACCATGTAATCAATATGTAATACCTCATTTAACACTCAGTGCAATATGATGTACAGATATGATAAAGAACTGTTTTTAAGAATAATGTAATTGAGATTTAGAGAAGCTAAATAATTTGCCCAAGAATTTAGAGATTGTTAAGTAAGGGATCTAGATTTAATCCATGCTGCACCTCCAGAGTTCCTGATGGTACCTACTCTACCACATCACCTCCTTGTGGATCAAAAAAATTGGATGAGTTGTACACAATTTTTTTCTTTTAAAAAAATGGCAAAATTTTAATTAATTAATTAAAATTCTTACTTAGGGACATCTTATTGATTTTAGAGAGAAGGGAAGGAAGGGAGAAAGTGAAGGAGAGAAACACTGATATGAGAAATGTTGATTGGTTGCCTCCCATATACATCCTGACTGGGAATCAACCTACTGTCCTTTGGCCTGTGGACACTGCCCCAACCAACTGAGCCACAATGCCAGGGCATGGATTTTAAATGAAATTAAATTGAATTAAATTATTTACTACTGAGAAGTGATCTTTTGGAATAAGTTGATATAGTTCTTTTTTAAAAAATATATTGTATTGATTATGCTATTAGAGTTGTCCCATTTTTTTCTCCCTTTTATTCCCTTCTGCCCTGCATCCCCCCTCCCACCCTCACTCCCCCACCTTAGTTCATGTTCATGGGTCATACATATAAGTTCTTTGGCTTCTCCATTTCCTATACTATTCTTAATCTCCCCCTGTCTATTTTGTATCCACTGTTTATGCTTCTTCTTCCCTGTAATTCTCCCCCATTCTCCCCTTCCTTACTGATTGATAACTCTCCATGTGATCTCTAGTTTTGTGAATCTGTTCATGTTCTAGCTGTTTGCTTAGTTTGTTTTTGTTGTTTTAGGTTTGGTTGTTGATAATTGTGATTTTGTTGTCATTTTACTGTTCATATTTTTTATCTTCTTCTTTTTCTTAAATCACATTCTAATAAAGTTATTTTCAAAGATTCTTCTCCTAGACACAGACCTGCATACCCATGCACATTCATCCAAAACAACAAACTTTAAAATATTTTTATAAGCTCATTACCTTATTCAAATAACAGCAACATTAAAATGTGTTTTTATGTGCAAAATACTTTTGTCTTTATAAAATACTTTTGTCTTTATAAAATACTTTTGTCTTCAGGAGAAACATTAAATGCTTCTCCCTTGTTTGGAGCACCTGCACTGCAGCTAATAATAAGGCATCATTTACCTAGAAAGTCCATGAACAGTTTTTAAAGCAGACTGTAGGGTTTAGAGTCCATCCTGGTTTTGAGTCTCAGATTAGCCTCATTTAACTGGGGCACTGAATAAATTACCTAAACTCTCTGAGCCTTAGTTTTTTCATTTATAAAATGAGAATAACACTGAGCATCCTCAGGATTATTGAGAGAATACAATGAGAAAACGTCTATGATAACTTGTAGCACAGCTATGCCCGCTCCATAATGGGCTCTTAATAATTGTTGCTATTATGATGATAATTTAACTGTGTTCCTAGTTAAAATTATTTCTGAGAGTCATGAGAATGAGACTTTCAGAAGCTAATTATAAGAAAGATTCTAAAATTAATCATTTTAGAAATAACATTTATAGAGAATGCATACATAGAAAAAGGAAATAGAACTCAATCTAAATATGTACATTAGGGAGACTTTCTTTTGGAGCAACTCTTCTGGGTCACATTTCATAACTAATGGAGAGAGTATTAGGAAAAAAGTTTAGGATCAGGAATTTCAGCAGCATATCTAGTTTGATGTAAAGCACTTCATGATCTTAAGAATGAGCATAAAATGAACACAGGTGACACTTCTATTCCTTCCTAAAGGAAGGAATTTTAAAAAGTATATTTGAATGTGCATATGAATACACAGAAACTATACTCAAAAAGATACTTGATAGTGCTTTTATTTTCAAGTCCTGGCAAGTGTTAGAAGAAATTATTTAAGTTGGAGGAAATCATTACTTTTCCATGGAGTGGCTGTTTGGATATTGTGGCAGAAACTATTAGATGTCTAGGAGAAGATGTTTCATTTCTAGTAATAAGACACGGACATGCACAACTACCCTGATTTTCAGCTTGCCTTTCAGCTGAAACTCACCCTGTGGTCAGTTTGGTCATATGACCATGTTGCCTCCAATGGGATTTGAGTAGAAGTAAGGTGTAATGCTTCCAAACTTGGCCTATAAACCTTCCATGTGTGCTCCTCCATGGGCTTTCCCATGGGACCAAGGTGGGGGTGCCACATCCAGAGTGATTATGCTAGCCTTATGTTGAAGACGGCAGTGCTTCTGACAGCTAAACCTCCGAGCAGCTGGACAGAAAAGATCTACCACCTTCCTCACCCTTGCCAACCTGTCAGACCTGGACTTGAAGGAGAAAACAAAGAAGAAACAATAACAAAAGTTCCATTATGTTTGAATCATTACATTCTGGACTTATTTGTACTTTGGCCTTCTACAGATTTTTGGTCAAAATAGTATTTTAAGTTCATTCTTTGAAATTCACTGTATGCTTCAAATATATAACAAAGAGAGAGAAAATACATTTAGAATAAAGAAGACATACCTTGAAACAAAGCAGGCAGAAATGAAAAAGAATAACAGGTGAGTATGAGAACTAACTAGGAATCTTGGAAATAAAAAGGTGTAATTTTTGAAATGAAAATTCAACAAAGAAGATAAAGTCTATACTGGTCTTAGCCAACAAGAGAATAAATGGGTTGGCACACAGCTATTTAGTATGAGGGATTCGACTAGAATGCATCACAGAGAAATAATGAGTTAAAAACATATAAAAATCAGTTTAAGAAAAATGAAAGATTGGCTTCAGCATACATCTAATGGAAATTTCAGAGGAAGATATGAGGTAGACAGTGGAGAAGCATTAATTAGAGAAAGAAATGATGGCAGAGAATTATTGAGATTTGAAGAAATGCATGAATCTTTACAATGAAAGTGCACTCTGAATACTAAGTAGGATTAATAGGAATAAATCCATACTTGGAGACATTGTGATGAAACCACAGAACATCAACTACACAGAGAAAACCTTAAGAATTATCAAAGACTTACAAAGCTGACTTACAAAGAAACAACAATTAGATCACTATCTGATTCTCATAAGTCACAACAAATTGCCAGATGACAACAGATTATCTCTAAAGAACTGAGAGAAAGGCAACTTTCAACCTATATTTCATGTTGGTTTAGCTCTCACTCTGGGCAAAGACAACACAAGAAAAGTTATTGCCCACAGACACTCATGGGAGAAACTATTTATGCTTTCACAGTAGAAAAGTGAACCCAGAGAAAGGGTGTTGGATATCCAAATTGAAAGTGAAAACAGAATTTTCTAAAAGTGTGAATAAATTCAACCAATGAGTATGAAGAAGAATGTGAAAGACTCTAAATAATAGTAATAATATTATGAAAGAAGAGTCAAGTGCATAGTCATATCATATTAAGTTCTTGATTAAGTGCCAGCCAGAGATAATAATTTTTGAATGAAAGTTTATAATGAAGTATTAGATTAATTAAAGTAACTTTAGCTTTGGAAACTGAGTGGTTCAAGGCAATTTGCTTCTTGATAATGTATAACCCCTTTAGTGGCAGAGATAACTGGTGCTGCTGTCTCTGTTTTATATATTCATTCAGTGAACCAGGCTGAGAAATGCTCTATTTTCAATGTATGGCTGTCAAAGCCACCCAGGGTGTGGACATACTGCTGGCAAGGGTGGGAGGTGGGGGGAGGGTTGAGATTTTAATGAACCAAGTTTGGGAGTGGCATTCCTCACTTCCACTCACGTTCCATTGACTTGGTTATAGCTCAGTTCAATGACCATACCCATTAACTTCAGGGAAAGCTGGAAAATATAGGTTAGCTGTGTTCCCATAAGAGAAGGAGAATAGGTTTTATAAACAGTTAGCCAATCTGTCATGAGTATGTCTTTTAACAATTAAATCTATCACCCACAATAAAGTTATAATCTATAACTTTTAAATCTGCAGAAAGAATAAAGGGACCGCAGAAATCTTTATCCATCCAGTGGAAGGCAGAAAAGGAGTAGTAAGGAAAGAGGGTGGAAAAAAGAAAATACAAGATAAGACAGTAGAAATCACTCCAAATATGTCAGTAATCACAACAAATGTAAATACAGTATATCAAAGACATGTATTAAAAGTTTATGGGATTGGATTAAAACAATCCATCACTATATGATGCTTATAAGGCAAATATCTAAAACAATTATAAAGGACACATGGACAATAACAAGGGGGATGGAAACAGGGGAGGGGGGTGAAGAGGGCTGGAGTGTTCAGGTGGGGTAAAGGGAAAAGGCAGAAAACTGTACTTGAACAACAGTAAAAAATAAATTAAATATTAAATGAAAAAAAACCCAATACATAAAGTTTGAAAATTAAAGGCATGAAAAAGGATGTTTTCTGGCTAATACTAACAAAATGAGAGCTCAGGAAATAATATTAATATTATTAATACAAAAGCAAACCTGAGGCAATTATTTATAGGGTTAGAGAAAAATCTGTTAAATTTATTTTCACCAAGTCATCTTTTCATTTTTTTTCTTTGATGGAAATTATCTCTGAAAATTGAATTCTGTTCTAAAAAGAATGGGAATCACCCTCTGGAAATACATTTTTCTTCAACTGAAAAATGTTTTACAATTTTAATGTTCTTACATTTTTGGTCCATAAATGCCATTACCTATAAAAGATGAAGAACTCTAAACAGAAGCCAACAACCCTTCAAATGCAGATTCATTGTCTAATCTTCTCACATGTTTCATTCATCTTCTGGCTCTAGTTGAAATGAAGTGGACCCAATTTGTAAACATTAAATATCACCAAGAATAAATACTGTAATTTGGTCATCAACATAAAACTGAAAACTAAGTACAACCCAAAGACAGTGAGGCAGGGATAGGTCATGTTTGTGTTTAGGGCCAGTTGAAAAACCTTGGATGAAAACTATTTTCCTATTTCTTCCCTGGGAGTTGGTTGCTCATCTGCAGGCAACGTCAGACTACCTTTTAATATACATATTATTTATTTTACTGGGTAGTTCACTTACCAACTTACATTGAAGAGTCAACCACTCTTAAGAACTGGACATACAAAGACTATGAGGTCTGGCTCTTACACTCTAGGCCTGAGCAGACCATTGTGGGAGAAAGGTAAGTAAACACTGCAGAGCAGTGTGGGAAATGCCATTGGGAACATCCCAGTGCCATGCGTTGTGGGCAAAGGGGCAAGAGTTTCTACATGCAAGAGCCAAACAAGCTCTTGAATGACTTTACCAGATAGCTTTAATTCTTATTTTGCTGCTGATTATCAAATAGATAACTAACAAAGAAAACAAAGTGGGCCATGCACAAAAGAAGGTGCTCACAGAAATTTTTGACTAGCTATATAGTATCAAAATAAGGTCAGTTAAAATGTCCTCTGAAAAGAACCCCTCTGTCAGTAAACTTTCTGTAGACTACAGCTACAAATGGCAAACATATGGACTAGTACATGCCAGCCTCTCTTTACTTGCTTAGCTTAGTCATTCTTTCTAATGTTTTGAGGTCTCAAAGAGCCATGTGAGTCAATAAACCTCATGTAACCAGTAGGTTCTGGCCAAAGGCTTGTTTTTTGTCTTTCACATAGTAAAACAAAAGATTGAAAGACAGGAGCTTAATGATGGGGGGAGGGGAGAGAGGGATTAGGGGAGAGAGGGGATGGGGGGCGGAGAGAGAGAGAGAGACAGAGAGAGAGAGAGAGAGAGAGAGAGAGAGAGAGAGAGAGAGAGTGAATTCATTCTATGTAGATACTAAATGCCCCTTGTCATTCAACTTTTACCTACTTTCAGAGATGCTTTGTTAACATGAAATGTACTTATTTTGCTGATGACCATTCCAGTTATTTATCATTGTGCAATAAACCACACCAAAACCTGTGGTTTAAAACAATGCTATGCATTTTGCTTACAAATATGCAATTTGGGCAGGGCTTGGTAGGGATGTCTGTTTTCTTTTCCACATGGTGTCAGCTGGGGCAGTTTGACTGTGGTTGGTGGATCCACTTCCAAGGTGGTTTGTTCTGTGGCTGAGCAGTTGGTGCTGATTGTTAACTAGCTAGGGAAACAAGCTTGGGGGCTTTGTTTTCTCTTCATTTGGACTTCTTCCTTGGTATGCTTGGGTTTTCACAAAATGTGGTCTCTGGTTCTAAGAGTAAGTGTTCCAAGAGACAGGAAATAGAACTGTTAGTTTATTAAGGTCTAGGTCAGCTTGATTGGTCAAAATAGATAAAGAGCCCACTTGTATTTAATGGGAGGGGCAATAGACCCCACCTTTCTATGGGAGGAGTGTTAAAGTATTTGTGGACATCTTGAATCAGCTACAATGACAAAGCCCACTCCTGTTTTTATCATTGTTAAGCACGATGAGAGTCTTTGGACCAAACACTGTTGAAGGGGAGAGTTATACTAAGGAATGAATGAGTGAGAAGGATAAATCCAGATACAGTTGGCCTTTGCATCTACAAATGACTTTTGCTGAGTTAGATTAACACTACCTTTCTCCTAGGGAAGCCACTATTTTTGCTGTTGGGGGAATCTAGGAACAAAGGTAAGGGGTAGGAGAAATTCCTCTTAGGTCAATTTCAGTGAACTCATCATTCTAAAAGTTGCTACCTTTTTTCTGTGTTTCTATGCTCTCATCTTTGCTAACTCCAGATTCTAATTTTGTTTCCTACTAATTATTACTTGCTCTCTGCTCATTTCTCAGACTGGTGATTTTTTCCTCTATATATTTAGTCCCAACAACCAAATCTGTCCTTTCCCCCTTTCTTTTATCTCACCTCATATCCACTTTTCTGTAATTTAAATAAAATTGCAGGTGTGAAAATATTTGGCTACCTAATTTGACTCTCAAAAAACATATTGAAAAATAAATGATTGATTTAAAATGCCTCACCATAGGAAAGCAATAGCAACAAAAACAAGCAAATGAAAATATCTTAGCATCTTGAGCCAATAAAAGCATTCTTGTTAGAATCATTTATTGTACTAGGCAACCTGATACTACTGTATACCTAGATACATTAAACATACTTTCAGCTGTTTATTTGCATCTTAGAGAGCCTTATCGGTTTATCAAAACCTTAAGGGGGTTTTTGTCAATTTCATCAGCGCTCTTTCCCACATGGAGATAGTAAATTAGTCTAAACATAGAATTAGGCTGATCTTAAATTAGTCTAAGTATACAAAATACTTTAAAACATTGAATAATTGTCTTAAAGCTTTTCATCGATCACACATTAATTTTTGGATATTTACTTTGGTCTTAATTTACCAAAATGACTTCATTTCCAAAGAAGAAAAAAGCAATATTCTTTCTGTCTCCGTTATTCTCAATTTTTTTCTTAAATAGCAAATAACACAATAGCAAAAAAGATAACAAGATAACAAGGTTATTTCACAGTGTTTCTTGCTTGAAATCAGGTTCTAGAAGTACTTGTTCCTATCTTCTTTCTACTTAAGTCAAACTGGAAACCCTTAGATTAGAATCTCATAATAGAGTTAAGATTCCTATTAGCTAAAATCACACATATTATTTTTCTCTGAACAGCTTACACTCTGGCAGCACATGAGGCTACACTTGATTGGCTGACGGGGGAACAACTATCCCTGTTTACATCTATTCCACAGGTCAGACACTGAAGCTGGGCTGGGTGCTAATTAGACTTAGCACAGAACACTTGCTGTGTAATAATATAACAGGCAAAGTTCAAGTTTCTCTTTTGCTAAATAAAACTATTATGTTACAACATAGTAAAAATTTATATCTTAAACCATATATGTTTTAAAACATAATGAGCAGGGCATTTTTGCAAATAAATAGAAGATGTGATTGGTGAGAGGAAGCAACCACAGGGGTCATAGAAATATCAAAATGACACACACCAGCCCTCACAGAGCCTTCTTCCAGTGGGAGGGCAGAGAGATATTTACTACTGACATTCATTAATTCATTAATTCATTCATTAAACATCTATTTGAGGTAGTTTTGGGACTTCTGATAGGGACCAATAAATAGAACCCCCTTTCTTTACCAGGTTATAAACAAATTAATTTAAGAAATGGTCAAATGGCATATTTCACAGACATAGAACTAACACTTCAAAAATTTATATGGAATTGTAAATGGCCCCGAATAGCTGCTGCAATTTTGAGAAAGAAGAGTCCAGTAGGAGGGATCACAATACCTGATACTAAACTATATTACAAGGCCACTGTAATCAAAACAGCTTGGTACTGGCATAAAAACAGGAACATCGACCAATGGAACAGAACAGAGAGCCCAGAAATAAACCCAAATCTCTATGGTCAATTAATATTTGACAAAGGGGGCAGCAACATAAAATGGAGTAAAAATAGCCTCTTCAACAAATGGTGTTGGGAGAACTGGACAGCTACATGCAAAAAAATGAAACTCGAACACCAACTTACACCATACACAGAAATAAATTCAAGGTGTATAAAAAAGACTTAAATATAAACCATGACACCATTAAAGTCCTAGAGGAGAACGTAGGCATGGAAATCTCAGATATTGCACGCAGAAACATTTTTACTGACACATCCCCTAGAGCAAGGGACATAAAGGAAAGAATAAACAAATGGGATCTCATCAAAATAAAAAGCTTCTGCATGGCTAAAGAAAACAGTATTAAAATCAAAAGAGAACCAACTGTATGGGAAAACATATTTGCCAATGATACCTTAGACAAGGGTTTAATCTCCAAAATATATAAAGAACTTACACGACTCCACTCAAAGAAGACAAGAAACCCAATTAAAAAATGGGCAAAGGACTTGAATAGGCATTTCTCCAAGGAGGACACGCAGAGGATCCAGAAACACATGAAAAGATGCTCAATATCACTAGCTATCAG
>CM052542.1:52867666-52893755 GCA_028533065.1 Trachops cirrhosus
GGGTATGAGTTCCTTCTTTCTTTCAGCTGCATAGAATTCCATTGTGTAAATGTACCATAGTTTTTTGATCCATTCATTTACTGATGGGCATCTAGGTTGTTTCCAGCACTTAGCTATTGTAAATTGTGCTGCTATGAACATTGGGGTGCATAGGTTCTTTTGGATTGGTGTTTCAGGATTCTTAGGATATAGTCCCAAACTTCAGCATTTTATTAAGGGCAATCATATCCACAGCAGCTTCTGCTTTGTTGCAGTAATCAATCATTTAAATTGGACAATTTATAATGTAAATTTATATTTCTATGTTTCTTTTGAGTTAAATGCCATTTTGGTCAAAAAAATCTATGAAAGGAAGTAATTCTCTGTGACAGTCACCAAGCTGAGAATCTGTTTTTCAGATCTTGGCTCTCAGGGTACATGTGACTTATTGCCTGATAATCAGCATATATTCAGCAATATTCAGCACAAACTTTGGGGCCTTTTTCAATGAGTCAGACACTGCAGAGGCTCTGTTGGGTTTTAAGTGTTTATGTTTTAATGATGGAAGTACTGTAAGTCCCAACCTACAGATAGCCCTGTGGCATTAATAAGGGGTTGCTAAAGGAAGTGTCAGTCTGAGGGACTCCACCCTGTTGGCTGCACTGGCTTGAAGGTTACCATACCATGTCTCTTAACCCTCCCATCTTTTCTTAATTCCCACTGTTATCCACCACCTCCCCTGCCATTGTGTTTCTTACTATCTTTCACCTACCACTAGAGTTCTAGTTTCCTTTTCAGTCTTCCACCACTATTTCTGCAAGCTAATATAGATGAAATTTATTAAAGGTTGATTTTGAGCCTGTCAGTTCTCTGCTCAAAATCTGTTAATTCGTAGGGCAGTGCCTACACAATAAAGTCCCACTTCTAGTTAAACAATAACTTCCCTATCCTGCCCCTAATTTTTCTTTCAAGCACATATTTTCATTGCTCTTCACACAGCTGCGCTCCAGGCAGCCAGGACCACTGGCTAATTTCCTACATGTTCTTTCTTCACTGTTCTGCTCTGAGTGTTTTCATTCACCTTTCCCTGTGCGAGGGGTACTCCTGTCCCCTGTTACTGCACGTACATGCCCCAGCCTTTCTTCAGAGATCAGGACGTACTGTCTCCAAGTCTCTTCAGCTGAAAGTTCTTTGTCTCCTCTGAACTCTCTCTCCTCTACATTTCTCTCTTCTTTCTCCATGATTCATGACTTTTGCTTTTGATTTATAAGCTATATGTTATTCCTTCAGGAGAAAAAAAAATTTGTGTGGAAAGAGAAGAGGCAGCATGGTATAATGTTTCTCAGACTTTAAGGTACATACAGATCACCTGGCAGTCTTGTAACAGCCGGGTTCTGATTCAGCAGGTTTGGGTTGGGCTAGAGATTCTGCATTTTTAACAGGTTTCCAGATTGATGCTGCTGTGGTGCCATGGGCCACACTATGGGTGGGAAGGGTGAATAGGATTTGAAATAATGCTTGTGGACCACAAGAATAGCTATTGTTCAAGCCTGCTGCAGGTTAACTGCAAGTAACTTGCAGGTTCTATTATGCTAAACAAATCTTCTAGGACTTGAATATTACAGTATTAGGTTGTATTTTTGGTCTTGTCATTTCCTGGCTGTGTGGTCTTGTGGAAGTCAGTTAATTTCACTAAGTCTTAGCTTCATCTTCTGAAAAATGAGGGTAATAACATGCTTGTTCATCTGTGCTGTCTCTGGTTGGCCCAGCTACCACTGGTAATTTGCTGTCTGCCAGCTCAGTCCCCCTAATGCCACGAGCCAGTTAGAGGTAATTCTAGATCTTGGTTTGGAGTTCCCTCTTAGTTCTTAAAAATGCTTTGTCAGTAGTGGTTTGTAGTTCCAATGACTGGTGCCTGGATTGGTGAAATCTTGGTACAAGGGACACTCAAATGAGTTTTGGACTTTAGCCTTTCTACCTAACTTTTATCATGTGTGGTCATGTTTCAGATGATCTTCTGGCCTAGACCTGGTTTTATTTGTCACCTGCTGGGACTATGGCTCGACCTCTAGTTTCTGTTACTTATTCATGGTCAATCTTTTACCTCCAGGGCTAGCCTTGCTCCTGTTCTTTGTGTCACCTAAAATGGACCTCTCTGCTCTGATGATATGGCCTTAGCTGCTTGCATTTATCTACCACTCTGCCCTTTCTCAAACAAATGTCTGTGTTGTTGTAAGGCTCCAATAGGATTTGAGAGCATTACTGTCTTTTGCCATATATAATGCACACCCATGTTTTTGGCCCAAACTTTCAGAAAAAAAATCTTTGTTTTAATTTTTTAATTCAATCATTTATTTATTTATATTTAGAAACTTATTTGTTTGTATTATAAACAAATTTTAGCATTTATTTTTGAGCACATTATGGTACAAGAAATTTTATGTAACAAATAATTACAAAACACAAGAACATATACAAGGTATTTCAGGTACTCCCCATGTATAATGCACATCCTTATTTTCCCCTTAAAATTCTAGGCAAAACGTGCTAGAAAAGTGCACATTATACATGGAAAAATATTGTAATTCATTATTTCAACAGGTATTTCAGTGTTTGCTATGAGCCAGAACTATATTTTTTCAGCCTCAATTAAGTTATCCATTCCCTTATTTCCTTATTTCTTGCTGAGAACTTTATGATGAAGTTCATACTGATTACAGCATTGTTTATGTTACAAAGTTTTAATGATTGTGAGGTTTAAAATAAGTAATGATTGTGAAAGCTCTCTTTGACTGAGTGCTAAAATAATGTCAGTATTTTGTATTTGATGTATATGTAGATACATGCAATAATGTATATTGATTAAATAAATCTATTTCTTGACTTGATGTAAGCCTAATAGGATCTTTCTTGCAGGTGATAAGAGCTCAACGGAGGGCAACACTCAGAAGCAAATTTCTAATCTGGAAATATCAGTACAACTAAGGTTGGCTTTGTGCATGGGTGAAGCATAACTTGATGGACATATACATGTATTACCCAGTCATGCCTTCCCAGATAAGCTGTCACAATACCTGAAATACCCACCACCATTAGAGTTTCCTCTTGGAGAAAGTCATTGTGTGTCCTGGTTAAAAAGAAATGTTCTTAGAAACAGGAGGCTTATTACCAGTTATTATTTACGTTGAGGGGATACATTCATCAGGTAGGTTGCTATCATTTTGATAAGTAAAAAGTAGGACCCTAAATAGGGTAGAATAAGGAAGATAGAATAAAATGCAAGAAGATCTTTGGGTAGGAAAGACAGAAAAAAGGTCTTAGAGGATGAGTCTCAGCATTCTGGTTGATGGGGACTCAGGGGCTACCTTCAAAGCTGTGCCTGACCCAGTAGGTGAAGCAGGCCTGTCTTTTTGGAGAGAAGAAACAAAAACTGAGGCATCCTTTGGAAACACATTGTCTTATCTCAAGTTGCCATAACAAAACTCTATAAAATGGGTAGCTTAAACAACAGAAATTAATTTTCTTTGCAATTCTGGAGGCTGTGAGTCTGAGATCAGAGAACCAGCATGGCTGGGTTCTGCTGAGAGCTCTCTTCCTGGCTTGTAGATGGCTGTCTTGCTGTGTCCTCACCTGGTGAAGAAAGAGAGCGTGCTCTCTTATGAGGGCACTAATCCTATCACAAACACCCACCCTTATGACCTCATCTAAACCTAATTACCTCTCAAAAAGTCTCATCTCCAAATCCCATTACATTGAAGTTTAGGACTTCAACATATTAATTTTGAGGAGACACAATTTAGTCCATAGTAAGTTTAATCATGGAAAATGCAAAGATTTTTTCTTGGTTCCTTTTCTAGTTTCTACTTCTAAACTTCCCTTCAGATATTGGAATACTGTTAAGTTCATGGCTCAGAGTCCTTTAACCCTCCACTGTTCACAGTGTGTAGATTCCCTTTGAATGTGGAACTCTTTGAGTAACGAACTAAACCAATGACTCCCAAATGTGTCCCAAATATTCAAGTCTATCACGGGCTTCCAAATGTCTTGCATTTTTATCTCATTGATCACTGTGAATGATGGACTCGTCTGACCTCTCAGAAAGGTATCATCTTCCTTCTTCACTTGACGTTCTTGGTGCTGCCTGGGTAAGGTAGGAGTTGTGACTTAAACCTGCCATTAGCATATCTGAAACATTGGTTATTAGCTATAAAATTTAAATATCAATGAAATTGTTCCAGTTTCATCAGCTTTCCTCTGTAGAAGCTTTCCTCCTACCAGAAGGAATATCTTATCATAGTCATACCCTGGCTGAGCCACAAAACTCAATGAAGCAATATTAATTCACCATGTATGGAAGTTAATTGCTACGACCACCTCCTTGTTCAGTTTACCTAAGGATGAGGCTTGTGTGAAGGTTGTTGAGATGTAGGAACCATGCATTTGGTAGTAAAATGCGGGATTCTGGGTCAGCTAAAATTCTGGCTCTTAATTTGGCTTGAGGACTCTGTTCAATTTTCAGTAACAGACTTTGCCATGGATGAGTGTGATTATGCAACTTAAAGCACAATAAATTTACACAAAAGCAATAAATACAGGAATGATATATGGTAGATAGTTTTCCAAAGGTTACTTCTTTTAAAAAAATAACCAGCAAAATCATCTTGCAATAGGTCTCCAGATCAAAATCTTAGCTTGTCGTGTGCATGCCTAATCTTGCCAACAGAGAAATTTTCTAAGCAGTGCAGATTTGCTCTTTTTCTCTCACTAGTACTTTTTATAAAAAGCACATTGTTCACAATTTAATGCCCTGTAGCCCTATCCCAGTTTCAGCTTGGAAGAATCAGATTTTTGCAACATAATATTTTTTATACTTGCTTTAGCTCTTTTGTTATATATTCAAACTAAAAAATTTATTGCCACACAGCATGTTTTCATTACTGTCTAAGCATAACAGGAACACCTTTGACAATTATATTTATACAAATCTACAGCTTTTGTTTGTTTTTAAAACATCTTATTTATTTACATTTATAGAGAAAGGAAGGGAGGGAGAAAAAGGGAGAGAAATATCATCAATGTGTTATTGGTTGCCTCTTGTGTACCCCCAGCTGAGGACCTAGCCTGCAACTCAGGCCCATGCCCTGACTGGGAATCAAATGGGAACCTTTTGGTTCTCAGGCTAGTGCTCAATCCACTGAGCCACACCAGCAAGGGCCAAACCTATAGCTCTTTTAATATATCTAAACATGTCAAATATATTTAGCTTTTTGTAAGGAAAGAAGTACAAGACCCTACACATATAGTTAATCCAGTATAATAGTAAGAAAAGACATGCACACCATTTATTATAAATGACAGCTGCTAAAATATATTAAGCATTCACTACATGCTTTACATATATTTCCTAGAATTCTTATAAAAACTTTGCAAGGCAATCATTGTTATCTTTACTTTTTATGTAAAAGATTAGAATCAGAGATGCTATAAAAACCTGTCCTACATCATAGCTACTGAGGGGCAGATGAAATTTGAACTAGAAGTTTTCTCATTCTGATGTTCTAATCTCTACTTGTTTCATTATTCCATACTGCCTGTGTCAATGCAAAATGGGAGAAATTGAAATCATCTCAGGTAATTGTAATTTTTAAAGTACTTGTTTCAGAGGAGAAAAATGCTTTATAGACATGTAGTTACAGATAATTGTGGGTGATAAAAGTGAATCTGAGAAACATCAAGTGACATTTCCGAAAGCAAGCAAGGTAAAAATATTAAAGAAATTCAATATTTCAATTTCTGTAGTGCTCTAAAACAGTTAATTACTTTGATTTACTTAGTTGAAAATCTTCATTGACTTTGAGTGAAGTCACAACCTTAAAAGAAGTCACTTTAAGAACAGAAATGCTAATGGTGGTAGCAGTAATAGTTGGTATATACTTAGGGCTTACTAGCCCTATGTCAGGTAGTGAGTTTGAGTCTGTACCCACACATTCCTTCTCACAACAATCTGGGAGGTGGGTAGGAGTTTGTAGGTGGAGAGGAGATTTGAGACCCCAAATCTTAACTCTCCAGTTGTGTGTTATGTTAAGTTGCTCAGGATGGGAACGTAACAGTTTTTATATATAATCATGGTTTTGGTCCCAAATAATCAACCATCTTTCTCTCTTGTAGGTAGGTTGGATGGTGTGGAAACTAAAGCATAACTTCACCTTTCTCCCCTACAGTCTAAAGCAGAGCTGACCTGGGCTACACATTCCAAGTGCTCATTTTCCAGGTTCCCACCATGGTTTGTACAGGTCTTCTAAATTCTGTATTACCTGCTTGATTCTATGAGTCTGAGGTGAGATGAAATAACAACAGTCATGGTGATACCTAAAATTTTTTATGTCAAACTGTTCTAAGTGCTTTACATATGTTAAGTCATTTATTTATGAGGATAAAAGTATAATGCAGATTCTATTATCCCTGTTTCATAGACAAGGAAGTGAAGGGTCAGAGAGGGTAAGTGATTTGCTCAAAGTCACACAGTAAGTGGAGGAGGCAGAAGTTGCAAAAGATAAAAACTCATATCACTCCTCTCAGTAAAAACTCTGCCACCTGCTACAGAGGGCCCATGTGTAGCCTTGAGGAATCAAGATCTGTATTCTCCTTTGAATGAGAGTAAGGGTGGTAGAAGCCATTTGAACTGTCAGGATGTTATATAGTTGGTGGCCTGTGCAGTGAGAATGCAAAACTTGTTTTTTTCCTTTGTTATAGTGTGATGCCATAGACTGACAGAAGAAAAGTATTTCCTTTTTCCTGACATGTGGGAAGTAGCAACAGCTTCTTGAGAACTTCCAATTCTGCAAATCAATTTATGCTAGAAAAACGTATGTGCAAAGTGAAGTTAAAAGTTCTTGTCTGTGATTTAAAGGGTACTTGTTTTAGATAAATGCTCTGACAGATGGTTGGTTTTATCAAAGCTAATACACAATGGCATCATTTAATACCTTTTTTCATCATCTTTCCCCTTTTGCTTGCTCTTGCTATTATTCTCTGTTCTGTGGATGGATTTGGTTACATGCACACAGAACAGACTCCACAGTTTTTCAGTGGAAGATGTACTCTTTCTCCCTAGACAAATTTTTTATTTAATAAATTGTTTATTTCTTCTATGTGTCTGTAATAGATTGATGATAATGTGTTTTTAGGCTTCATTTTTATTTTGGTAAATCATACATAACATAAAAGTAATCATTCTAACTATTTTAAAATGTATAGTTCAGTGGCATTTAGTGCATTTACGTTGTTGTGCAACCTTACACTATCATGTAATTCTATGAGATTTTCTTCCAAAAGGAAATCCTGTTAAGCAGTCAACTTCTATTCTATACTTCTCCCAGACCCTGGAAAACACTAGTTTTCCCTCTGTCTTTGTAGATTTGCTTATTCTGGATATTTCATATAAATGAAATTATACAGTATGTAGTTTTTTATGTCTGGTTTCACTTACTTTTCACCTGGCAAAATGTTTTTGAGGTTCATCTGTGTTATTCATCTGTATTAGTACTTCATTCCTTTTTATGGTTGAATAATTGTAGTTCATTGTATGGATATAACACATTTTGTTTGTCCATTTGTCGACTGATAGACAGTTTGTGTTGTGAATAGCGCTGCTATGAACATTTGTGTAAGAGTTTTTGTTTGAACACCAGCTTTCAATTCTTTTGGTTATAAGACCTAGGATTGGATCTGCTGGGTCATATGGTAACTCTAGGTTTAATTTATTGAAGAACCACCAGTTGTTTTCCATAGCAGCTGCACTACTTTACATTCCCATCACCAATGTGTGAGGGCTCCAATTTCTTTACCTCCCTAAACACTTTTTTAAAAATTTGTTTATCTGATTATAGCCATCCTAGTGGATATGAAGTGATATTTCGTGTGGTTTGATTTACATTTCCTTAATGACTAATGGTACTGAACACACTTTCATGTGCTTGTTCACCATTTATATATCTTTTTTGGGAAAATATCTATTCATGTCCTTTATCTATTTTTAAAATTGGGTTGGCTTTTGTTTGTTTTTGAATTTTAAGAATTCTTTATACACTCTGGACATTAGACTCATATGTACGATTTATGTATATTTCTCAGATGTGGGTTGTTTTTCACTTTCTTGATAGTGTCCTTTGATTAATGAAAGTTTTAAAATTTTGGTACAGCCTAATTTATTTTTCCTTTCCCACTTATACTTGGTGTCATATTTAAGAAACCACTGCAAAATTCAAGGTAATACAGATATATGTTTTTTCTAAGAGTTTTATAGTTTTAGCTCTTTCATTTATGTTTTTGATCTATTTTGGGTTAGTTTTTGCATATGGTGTGGAGAAGAGATCAAACTCCATTCATTTGAATGTAGTTGTCTCTGCACCATTTATTGAGAAAACTATGTTTTGCTCATTGGATGGTCTTGGCAACCATGTCAAAAATCAGTTGATTAGACATAATACTCAGAAAAGAAAAGGAGATAAAAGGCATCAAAATCAGAATGGAAGAAGTAAAACTGTCCCTGTTTGCAGGTGATATAATCTTATATATAGAAAACCCTAAAGACTACACACGCACACATACACATGACTGTTGGAATTAACAAACTTATTCAGTACAGTTTCAGGGCAGAAAATCAACATACAAAAAAAGTTGTGTTCTGTACATTAACAATGAATTATCTGAAAAGAAGATCAGGAAAACAATTGCATTTACAATAGCACCAAAATGAATAAAAAACTTAGGCATATACTTAACTAAGGCCATGAAAGACATACACTGAAAACTGCAAACTACTGATGAAAGACATTAAGGATGATGAACAAATGGAAGCATATCTCATTTATGAACTGGAAGAATTAATATTGTTAAAATGTCCGTACTACTCCCAAAGACCTACAGATTCAACGTAATCCTTACAAAAATCCTAAGGTCATATTCTATAACAGTGGAAAAAACAATACTAAAATTTGTATAGAACCACAGAAAACCTTCAAATAACCAAAACAATCTTTAGAAAGAACAAGGATAAAGGTTTCACACTTCCTGATGTCAAAATATAGTATAAGCTTACAGTAATTAAAAGTCTGATACTGGCATTAAGACAGATATATAGGTCAATGAAACAGAATGGAGAGCCCAGAAATTAATCTGTGCTTATACAGTTAACTAATCTTCAATGAAGATGCCAAGAATACACAATGGGGTAAGGATAGTATCTTCAACAAATAGTGTTGGGAAAACTGGATATCCACATGCAAAGAAATGAAATTGGACCCTTATCTTAAATAATACACAGAATCAATGTGAAATGGAGTAAAGATGTATACATAGACCTAAAACTGTAAAATTCCCAGAAGAAAACAGGGGAAAAGATTTACTGGTCTCACAATGATTTAATGGCACAGGCAACAAAAGCAAAAATATCCAAGTGGGACTACAAACAAATACTGTATCATTCTACTTACATGCAGTATCTAAAATAGTGAAACTCATAGAATCAGTTAGGAGAATGGTGGTTGATAGGGGTGAGACAGAGGCAAATGGGGAGATGCTACTCAGTGGGTATAACGTTTTGATTATGCAAGATGGATAAATTCTAGAGAGCTGCTGTACAAAATTGTTCTGTAGTTAATACTGTATTGTACACCTAAAATTTGTTAAAAAGGTAAATCTATGTTAAGTGTTTTTACCACGACAAAATAAAATAAAAATTTAATTTTTATTTTAATGTGAGGATTAAAATGTGAGGACTATAAATGTGAGGATTTATTTTTGGATTTTATTCTATTTCATTTATTTATATGTCCTTTTGTCTGTATGCTAGCTATTTTGATTAGTGTAGCTTTGTAGTAAGTTTTGAAGTTGGAGGATAATATTGTTTTGGTTTTTCTTTCACTGGATGAATTAGTGTCCAGATTCTATTTTCCTTTTTCAGATTGTATGTGGTGGCACCACAAAACTGTAGCTGTCTGAGAGGGCTCTTGGTTTAGATACCTGAGAGAAACGAGGACATTTGTGATACTGCTTGCAGTTCTCCATGCTCTAAATCTTTGAGTTATAATAAAATACAATGAGAGTTTTACATTTATATATGTACAATACACTACATAGTTTTATGTGTGTTTATTCAGCTCTCTCTGAAAGATGGATTATTTGAAAAGTAGTGACTGAGTTATAGGATATGCATATTTTAAAATGTGATAGGACTTCCAAAATACCATTCCCAGCTAGTCTTTACTTGAACTAATTATGTATGAAAGACTAACAGTAATGCCAGTTATGATGTCTTACAGGAATTTTTACAGAGGATATCAGTCTCTGAATGATGGAAAGAACAACCTTTGCAGCAAATATATAAAAATCAATTCCATATATGGTTGTATTTTAACTCACAAATGATAATTCAAACCATGCTTTTGCTCATGTGGCTTTCTCTCTTCCCTTTATTTTCCTGGTGTATAGTAATATACTTAAAGTAAGTTTTCTTCTTTGAGTAAGACTCCACATTATCTCTAGGTGGCCTTTCCTGATTCTTCCCCTCAGCCTAGTCTCATTCTAGAATACAGGATACCCACCCCTGTGGTGTTTCCTTTCCCTGTCCTATAGTCTTTAGAGATGTCTAGCATAATCCTTGTCTCTCTTATTTTATACTAGTTACTTGTTTAATTGCATATAAGTAAGAATATAATTCTTACTCATCTTTTTGTACCAGTTGTCAAATGACTGAACAAGTGCGTGGAAAAGGGCTGGGTAAGATCATCTAGTGAAGGAGTGGAGATTAAAGAGAACTAAACCTTTAAATAAGATTACTATAATTGATAGACTCAAGGATATTCTCTGAATGCATTTTTAAAGAAAGGAATGTTTGGTAAATTGAGATGTGGGTTTAGTTCAGAAAATTTGTAGTTTTTACAGAGTGGAGAGCTTTCTGAAGAAAATAGCAGAAATAATTTTTAAGAGATTTAGGGAATACTCTAAAGTTCAGAAGATATCAAGATTTCAGGAAATTCACTTGTGGAGTTGAGAGGGGTTAGGCAGAATTAACTGAAGTTTTGAAGTAAACTCCAATAAAACAAAGTAAGGGGAAATAGCTAAAAAATCTTTTATTGCCTTATATTTATAGAAAATAGTCTCTATAATTTGATTATATGTGCTATTTTCAAAATAGGCTGTATATAATTTTCCTTAGTTTTTCCATCAATTCACATACTGAAGTACAATATGAATTATATAATTCATTATATTTTTGTTAACAAACTCATTTCCATTTTTTCAGAAAATCATTTTTATTTAAGCCACTACTTTTCTGGCTACTTTGTCGTATCTGCCATCATTTCCGGTGCTGCATGTTAACGAACTGTCTGGAATTGTTACAGAGCTCCCTTTAACTTCATTGTAAAAGTTACAATTGCTAAAAGTGGGTGCTGAGATGGCCAGATGACGGGTTTGTCATCAGATTGACCACCTCCATGGATGGGAGGAGGCAGAGGCTGGGGAGAGAATCACCATTATCCATCACTTCCCCTCATGAGCCTTCTACACTTTCCTTCTCACTGTAGTACTGAAAAGTATGAAAAAACAATAGAAGGGAAAAAACTTTAACACTAAAACTCAATGCTAATGCATAAAAAATTATATTGGGAAATTACAATATAAAAAGTTCTTTAAATGTAGTTGAAGACATTTACTCTTATATTTGCAACTTGCTTTAGAGTCATGACACGTTAATTTGGTTTGCTGAGGATGGTAGTGTTGACGAAGACTAATGTGCAATGAGTCCTCTGCGCTGCTGAAACAGTTCATGGCTTTAGACGTGCTATTGTGTGAGTTTGTGATGTGATCTTGTTAGTCTGGTCATATCCCTGAGGCAGAAATGATCCCTCTGTCTCTCGTGTAACCGTCTGAAGTGCTAGATGTTTGTGTATACATTTCAAGTGGTAAGGGCTAAGTCAATGGATCTCTCAACCACTCAGGCAGTTTGGTTACAAATTCCATCCTGGTTTTTCTTAAGTATTTTGGATTCTTTGTTAATGACACGCTTTGATGTTCCCATTACATGGACATTTTTCTTGACAGATGGATACAATTTTATTGCCATTGACTTATCTATCATCTGCAAAGAGTGTCTTATATAAGCTTTTACAGAAATGTGGAATTGCCAGCAAAGTTAAAGGACTCATAGTCACCCAAACTACTCACGACAGTTCCAAACAGTTCCAGACAGTTAAAGCCCACAGACGGAAGAGAGGAGGCTTTTAGATTCCTTGATAAGTTGATGATTGTCTATATAATATTAAAGCTTCTCTTAGTCTATTCCATTAATTTAGGCAGTATACATGCCCCACATACTCTTAAAAAAGTTTGTCATACCTTCTCTCTGGGACCTTTTCTGAAGTTTTGATTCTCACCCATCCCCGCCCATTCCTGCCCCCCACCCCATATCACCTAATTTAGCTATTATACCTGTAAGGATCTCTGAATAGAGAAGATGTCTTTTTTTTTTTTTTATTGTTTTGTGAGTGTGCCTTGCATCCTCAGTGAAAGACTGTGAAGACTTCATTTTTACTTTGGTACCTCACCATGACTAACATGGGGCAAAGCATAACATACACTCTCAATAAATACTTGCTGAATGATTCATCTATTTGGGCATATAAACAAGCATGTTGCTTCACAAGAGGTTTATGACAATAAAACACCTTTTCAAAACTTTAATTTTACTGAAGGAATCTGGGAGAACAGATATTGAAAAAATAAGGCCTCAATTAATTTGGGTCTTTGAGAGATAGAAGACTTCGATTACCATGGATAGTGTACTGAAAAAACAAACAGTTCTTAAAAATATATTAATTAGCCCTGGCCAGTGTGGCTTGGTTGGTTGGAACATTATCCTACATACTGAGAGGCTGCAGGTTTGATTCCAGGTTAGGGTGTATACCTAGGTTGCATGTTCCATCCTGGGTTGGGGCATATAAAGGAGGCAGCCAATCGATCTTTCTCTCTCACATCACTATTTCTCCCTCTCTTTCTCTTGCCTTTCCTCTCTCTCTAAAAGCAATGAAAAATATGTCCTTGGGTGAGGATATTAATAATATATAATATATAATATATATTAATTAGTTTTTCCAACTTAATAATTGTAATACTATGCATGTAGTTGGATCTATTTTTTGATCATTGAATTTTTTTCTTAGAATTCAGTTAGTCCAAAGCCCATGAGGAAACTGAGGTTTACAGAAATTAAATGTAGCAAATTTGTGTGTGTGTGTGTGTAAATGTATTTATAAATGTGTGATATATAGATACATATCACATATTAAAAAATATATATCATAATGAAAAAAACCCCAATGAAACCCATAATGAAAAAGCTCCCCTTGAGTGCTTAATGCTGAGAGATTAAGAGAGATTTTCATACATTCATTTCACAAATATTTATTGAGGATCTTCTGCGAGCTAGGTATAGTTCTAGACCTTTGCCATCCTTTCCCTTGTGAGGCTTGAATTTTTGTGGAGGGAAACAAACCATAAATAATAAACATAACAAGTAAGTAAGTATGTAAATAAATATAATCTTATACATCAGAAGGTGATAATCATTTAAAAAGACAAAAAAGGAGATATAAACAAGTATTTTACCTTGGGGAGTAAGGTGCAATCTTAGTAGTTGGGTGAAGGTAATATTTACTTGTAATTTCAGGATATGGGTAAATATATATTCATTTATTTAGTAATTTAACAAATATTTATTGAGGACTTAGTATATTTTGTCACTGTGCCAGGAGCTGGGAAAAAGGGACTGTGGCCCTTGGTTGTATGGATCTTGCATTTTAGTGTGGGAGACAGATGTAGAACCCACAGGGACATATACAATTACTCCTTGTGTAAATGCTATTAAAGGGAATAACCGGAGAGGGGAGAACCAAGTTTGGGGTTGTAGAACTTAGAATGTGGAAGAGAGCTGGAGGGATGGACTAACAGGGCAGACAGCACTGTAGACATAGAAATGAAAAAACAAAGAAGAACTCGGATGTGAAGGGTTGCTTGTTTGTATTTGTGGAATATTTGAGTAGTTAGAACTGGGAACAATTAATTTGCAGTTTATTCATTTGTGGGAGAGGTCCGCACATTTGGCTCTTTACTCTGTCTCCTTACACTCAGAATTCCTTCAGTGTGAGACATAGCGTGTGATTTTCCCTGTGACCTGGAGATGAGCCACAGGGGAGGAGTGAGGCATGTGACATTGTAGTGCTTCAGTGAGTGAGAGCTCAGCTGGTGAAGTGGCAGGTGAGGGCTGGAACCCCAGCTCTGGGGCTGCAACTTTGGGCTGGGTACTCAACTCCTCTGAACTGTGGTCTTCTCTTCAGAAAATGGGGGTAGTAACAGTGCTCAGTTATTAGATACAGGCTGTTTTCTGTTGTATCTCCAGCAAGTAATCCAGGGTCTGGTATACAATAGATACTTAATAAATAGTCCTCCAGTTAATGAATATGTTTGTGAATAGTGATGAGGAGCATAGTTGGTTTTATATTTTATCCTCAAATGCAATGAGCTCTGAGCCCTCTTCTCCCTGAAAGTGGCCATGTTGAGGAACGGGTGGTTCTGTCTGGTGGCTTGCCTGGTTTTGTTTTGGCCCAGGGTGAGGACTCATGAAAAAGGCAAAGAATTCTTTGTTTTTCTTTCCATGGATGTCTGTTAGAAGAACTTGAAAAATCTAAGCCCTTGGTCTCTTAGGGTCTTATAAAGAATCCAAGTGGCTTAACAGATGTGCAAATCTCTGTAAAATTATATTTTATTATTTTTAATTTGTTTAAAAATTCATTCATTTATTTAAAAAATGTTTTTAATAGTTCATTTTTTATTGTATTTTTTTCTGTTGCCAATTATTTTCCCCTGTGGGAAATTTTAAACACTTGGGTCAAATTGACTTTCTTTCTGAACCCCTTTCTCAAACTGCAGGGGCTTCTGTACCATGGAGGTCGCACATTTCTAGCCAGTAAAATCTAGGCTCACAATATCCTCTCACCTCACCTCTTGCAAACACCAAGGAGCCTTATTTAAAGGCTCCTAGAAGGGCATATGTTTAAAAATTTATCTTTAAAATGTCTAACAGTTTTTGTGAGTCCACCTGAAGTTTTTAATGTATATAGAAAAGTATGTCTGACCATTCCTTATCCTATTTTTGTTTACATAGTTCATAAGGACCACGCTGTTGCTATTTGGCATAGTTTTGTATCATTGTCAGTCAGTATTTATACAGTACTTTATAGTGGAAAAGTACTTTCCAGCATTTATTACATAAGCTGCTGTTACCAGTGACAAGTAAATCTAGGAGACTGTTCATCATACAGATCCGTCTGCTAAAGTTTATGGTTTCAGGAAAAAAAAAAGTGTTTACCAACCCTCTCTAAAAGAAATACTCAGTAAAAACAACTTTTTTTGATGATTGTAAGATTTTCAAAACTCTTGGTAAAAAGTTGATTCCTTGGGTACATTTTAGTATTGGACAGGGAAACGATATGGAGGTAATACTAGAAGATTTGATCAACTCTAGGTAGGAAAATGATGGAATGTCTTTTTTAAGTTAAATATCTGGTAAAATATGAAAGTTTCTAGAATTGTTTAGGTGATTGTTGTGCAAGCAGTCCACTGTGACTCATCAGAATAGCTTAGCATTTAGGCTTTTGAGTCAGAAAAACCTGAGTTCAAATCCTCATTATGATCATTTCCCAGATGACTAAGTGTAAAGAAAGCAGCCAAATTAATGACATTGGAATGCTCACTTTAACCTTGGGTGGTTAATCAATCTACTGAAAGGCTCTTGAGTCTGAATTTCCTCAGTTGTAAAAAAGGGATGATGAAGAGTGATTCTGATGGGGATTAAATGAGGTTGAGTCCAGAAGAGTGCCTGCCTATGACACATTTGTCCAATGGTTCTTTCTTCTCCTCTTTTTCTTTCTTTCTTTTTTTTTTTTACTTTCTGCCACCTCACAAAGAAATGGAAATAACAAAAAGGATATATGGTGAAGGGGTCAAAGGTTAAAAAATTTTCCTGGCTGGATACCTTCCCAGACATTCCTTCTTTTCTCCTTGAAAATTAGTATGGGAGAATTTTTTCCTATTACAAACCCTATAAACCCCATTCTGGTGGGGAGTGTAGAATGTTCAAAATTCACACAGAACTTTCTAAAACCTTGGTAGGCATAGAGCACTGTGTCAGGAGCCAAGGCTCCTACGGATGGAATCAGAAGGAATGGGGAAACAAATAGGTCACACACCCATTTTTCATGAACTCCATGCTCAGAAGACAAGTAAACTGACTCAGGACTCCCCTGTGTCAAGACTTAGGAAAAACTCTCCATAGGTCTCATAGGGTTTTTCCATAGGAAATAGGGGTTTTGGAGCTGCATCTTGGGATGTGCCCCATTTCTTATTAAACCCTTCTCTCACTAACCAAAATTGCACAGGCCTTGGGCTATTTCTACCCTGAGAAACAAAGGAAAGCAGAATTGGCCTTCTCTAGTGGGACAATGACTTAGACCTCAGGAATATATTCATTCTTTTAATAAATACTCCAAGCACCTGTTATAGAGCAGCCCTGCCCTGGGTCCTGGATATGGAGAAGTCCACTGGACATAGGCTCTGCTTTCAAGATGCTTCCATTGAGGAAGAGATGGACTACATTGGGGTGTCATGGAGAGATGAGGTCAGAACACAGAGAGCTTTGTGGGCCTTGCCAAAGAGTCTCTTCTTCATTCTGTCAGTCATAGGGAGCCACTGATGGGTTTTGAGAAGAGGAGTGGTTTGCTCGGGGTTTCATTTTCAAAAGGACTCTCAAAAGGGGTTGCTAAAAAGTTGGTAGACTTGGACTCATCACGGAGGTTCAAGACACCTTTGACCCATGAACAGTGCCTCTCCCTACCTCCCCCAGCTGGACTAGGTGCATCTGCCGTGAGCTCATGCTGCACCTGGACTTCTCCCTGCTACAGTGTTCATCCTGAATGTTAGTGTTGCCTGTTCTCCTGCAGTGCCCTCACTAGAGTGGAAGGCATTATGTCATGCTTATCGTTCTATCACCAATATTCAGCACAGAGCCAGGAGCACTGCTGGTGCTCACTAAATATATACATAAACCATATTTTTAATGAAACTAATGGAACTATTGCAGTGGGGCAGGAGAGAGAAAATCAGGGTCCCCTGGCAACCTGCAGAGCAGTGGCAAGGATGCAGCAGGCCTCAGCTCCTTATTTTTCTCCTGCTTGTAAAGTGGGGATTTTAAAACATAATAGCAGAGATATTGAGAAGCTGAAATGAGAGTATAATGTGGCAGCTCACTTCCAGGTTGACTGGCTGCTGCTGGCTGCCTCTGTTTTGCCAGTATGATCAGTCCCTGAAACACTGGGAGCTGCATAAGAGTGAGAAGCACAATTTGAAGAAGGCAACTTTTCTGCATTTTGTGCCTCCCTCTGTGTCTAACAAAGCAGCTGCTTTCCTGGGGAGACCACATCAATGAAACAGATGTTCTTTCCTCTCCCAGGCTCCTGGGTCCTCTGGCCTCAACAGTCAGTATTTTCTGTAAGATGACAGATCTATACCAAAATCAATTCTGAAAAATTCCAACCACCCTATGAATGAATAAATGAATGGATGAATGAATGAATGAATAAAAAAGTGGCCTTTAGCCTGAGCTCTGCCACCCTCCCTCTCTGAGCCTTAGTTTCCTGACCATGTTCTGCACTGGTTTGTTTCAAGAATTCAGTTATATAATGCATGGGTGAATACCTCCAAAAATCTAATGTGAAATAGAAATATCTTTTTATTACTATATGTTATACCCCCAGCATAGAGTGCAGCTAGAGGAGGCCTTTGGCTGAATGTTGAAAGGATAAGTGGTGTCCATTTGATTTATTTATTGTCCTGTGTCTTTTTATATAAAGTATTTTCATGCCAACAGGTACCCAAGGAGTGTTGGGTCCCAACATGGTAGGTGGTGTTACTGTTTCTGATGGGCTTCCTATTGGCTTGTTTTTGACCCTTATTGATTTTAATGAGTTTGGATTCTGCTCCTGCTCCTCTGACATGGCATCTTCCTTCAACTTCCCCATCCTACATGACAGAGCTCATTATTTCACAGTGTGTATGGAGTGATTGCAGATAGAAAAATGAAATAACATTGTATCTAGAATATCTTTATCTTCTTCATGGTATCAACCAAGCAAGCATATTGATGGTGTATGGTAGCCCTACTGAGATTGGTATCTTGCATTTATGTACTGTGAATTTCAAAGCTTGGTTGGCATAATTTCCCTACTATTATAAAGTCCTAGAGGTAGTTTGTGGTCTTTTGAAAGGGTAAGATTTCCCAGAAAAAATAGTGGATAGATTCCTAGATTTGGAAAGCATTAAGCATGCATTTCTCTCTGGTTTTGAGCAATTCTTTTTAGTTAACTGTCTGACCTGGGAAGATGGCTGTTATTCTATCCCATGCTTTGGACTCTCCTATTTGAACTTCATCTTGCACTAGGTCGTATCTTAGGATTCATTACTCTTTTCAAGTCAAAGAAAACAAAATCTCGCATTACATATGTCAAGAGCATACTTTTTTTTTACCCCAAATGAACTGGGGGACAGAGTAATGTTTTCTTTTTGAAATATATCCCTATAGAAAATGAGAAGTTATACAGATTCAATACACAAATACTTAAATTGTCTTTGTGTACTTAAAGAACATAATAAAAAATTAAAAATAAATAAAAATGGAAAAATATAACAAATATGATAAAATAGCATTATTCTTAATACATACAGATGGTCTGGAAATTGAAGATAGAGATCCCAAGATCTCAATAGTAGATCTCAGATGGTTAAAGGACATGAACAGAAAAAGCTCCTTAAAAGAAGAAAAATGAATGACCAATAGACATGTGAAATAATATTTGAGACAACAATCAAGTAAATTTAATACAAGAATGAGGTTTCATTTTCACCTATGAAATTAATAAAGATTAAAAAATGATAATATTCTAATATTAGGGAGGGAGTAAAAAAGGCAATTGCCCACACTTTTGTAAGTCAAATGAGTAATATACACCATATTCTGTTCTTTCAACCTATTCCATATTCATGGCCCACTCCTGGTTTCACATTTTCCCTCTCCTGGAAATGTAGCCTAAGGAAATAATAGTTAAAGAATAAAAAATAGAGAAAAATAAAAAGTCCTATGTATGGATAGCACTTGTGTATGTTTTTGCTTAATTTGTGGGCAAAGACTACATACAGGTTCACAAAATAAATCCACTTTTGCAACCCAGAACTCATTGGTATGAGTTTTGATACATACAAGAAGGAACATGATTAAGAAAAAAAAAGGTCCTATGTATGGCCCCAGCAATGTTATTGGACTTTGGATTCAGAAATATGTGAACTAATATTTATATTTAAACTATAATTAGGGAAAAAAAACAAAAGAAATACACCAAAATGTTCATTCTAGTTATCTTTGATAGGGCACTATGGGTGAATTTTTTAATATATTTTAAAGCAATTTAAATTTTTCAATTTTCTATTCAATTAAAAAAGGAAAAAAATACATTATGCCACAAAACCAGAAAAATTGAAGCATATGAAAAGTGGTTTGGTGTAGAAACCAATTTTTAGCTTTCTTATTGGTAAAGTACCTGATTTTATTAAGAACATCTTATGCTGGAGTTCAGGAGGAGAGTCATCCAAAATGGTAACACAGAAGGCTCCTGAGTCCCACTCTTCCCGTGGACACACCGAGTGCACAGCTACTCATGGAGCAATTCCCTCTGAAAGAGATCCAGAAGCTAGCTGAGTGGTTCCTACACCTCTAATGACTGAGAAAACACCCACATAGAGATGGGTAGGAGAGATTGAGGCACACCATCACAAGAAACCTCGCTCCAGCACAGTGCCAGAAAACTGGGAGGAAATCCCCAGCTTCCAGACCTTCACTAAGGAGAGAAGGTTTTGGACTCCACATGTAGCATCCCAACTTTTAAAACTCCCTCTGGGAGGATGGGCTCCCAAAACACTTAGCACTGAAAGCCAACAGGGCTTGTGTGACTGTAGCAAACAAAGAAACAATTCTTAACGGGTGTGCAAACACTTAGTAAGAATATAAATTATACTGCAGATTCTTAGAATGATTGTTACCAAATTGCATAATGCATTGTTTAGAAATTAACTGGGATATTTTTGTATATATTGTCTTTATGATTTATCAGTGTAAATGATGGGAAGTTTGTTCTTTGTCTCACATGTGGCCTTCAGCCTCTTCCACAAATGATATTTCTCAGTGCACCTCTAGGCAGAAGGCACTGGAACTTCACATGATGGAAGGAAACTGCTAATGATGAAATTTAGGGATTTATGGGTGTCATGGACTGAGTGTTTTTGCCTCCTCAGAATTTAACTGTTAAAACTCTGCTGCCTGATGTGATGGTATTTGAAGGTGGGACATTTGAAGAAGCAATTAGGTTTAGATTAATTCACGAGTGTGGGATTTTCATGATGGGATTTAGTGCCCCAGAAGGGAAAAGAGAGAGAGATCTTACTGAGGAAAGGCCGTGTGAGGATGTAGCTATCAGGCTGCCATCTGCAAGCCAAGAGTAGGGCCATCACCAGACACTGAATCTGCTGGCACCTTGGTCTCAGACTTCCCAAGCTCCAGAACTGTGGGAAATAAATGTCTATTGTTTAAGCCACCAGTCTCAGGCATTGGTTATAGCCTGAGCAGACTAAGAGAGTGGGGAAGATGCTGTTGGCTAGAGTCCTTTCTGCTTTTGTTTCATGGGACTTACATGTAGTGTGCTCTTATTTTCTCATATTTACTATATCTCTTCTTGATTATTGGAAACACTTCCTGTAACCAACCAAAATCCTCTTTCCCTGGCGTTATGTTTATATTTTTCTACTGGTCTTTATTCAAGCAGCAACTCTTGGATTGCTAAACTTTGTTTATAAGTTACCTTGTTTGTTTGCCAAGTCAATTGTACATGGGGTAAACGATTTTAGGATGTAATAGGTCTCAATGTCATTTGCAAGTCTCTCCCACAATGTGGTTCTACCCACACATGCAAATAAATTTGACTGAATTTAGTAAAAAACATGAAGTTTCATTATTCTATGTAATGACAAATAACTGGTTTGATGGCATTTTCAAATTTGTGGCTGTGGGATTTAGTCTTGTGAAGATATGAACTATAAGAATTGTTAGCTTATATAAAAATTATATTGGAAGTTTTAAAAAGTTTTAAAAATCTTACCATGAAGTAAATAAAATTTGCCTCAGTACCTTAATTTATCTAACATTGCTAATAAACTTTAGAACTGAATCTATAATAAGCTTCCTAAAATAGTAAATTTTATTTTACACATCTAGTAAAAAAGACTAATTTTTCCCCCGTCTTTGAATTTTTTGGATACATTGTCATGAAGAGTTATTAAAAAAATGACAGACTTGTATTGAAAAAACATTAGCTTGATTTATGTGAAATTGCTATTAGACCAAAAAGTGGTAACTAATATTACTAATAATTATTTTATTAACTCACTGATTTTCCCCTTCTAAATTTAATATTTTCATCACAACTTGAAAATTAAAACACTGTGCTCATTCACTTCTAAAAGTCCATTGGGTCAACATTGATTTGTCACGTTTTTGTATGTCATAGTGCACACACCAGTGAAAACATGTATACATGAGTTTTGGAGGGTGGTTATTGTATGGATTGGACAAACATTTTGTTTGTTTTTTTTCTGTAACATGGCTCTATTAGCACTTAGTTGTCTTAACTGCATTTGAAACCATTTTGTTAGATTGTATTGTGACAGCTGTCATATCAGCATGTATTTATAAAAATTATCAAAATTGGTGAATTTTTGTGTAGCCATTTTAATATTGAAGATGGAGGAAAATATGCAACATTTTGAGTATATTGTGCTTTATTCCTTTAGGAAAAGTAAGAAGTGCAACTGATGCACAAAATAAAGGTTTGTGCAGTGTATGGAGAAGGTGCTGTGGCAGACGGAACACGTCAAAAATAGTTTGTACAACAAAACAAAGAAACAAGTAAAATATAACAAAAGACACTGAAATAGAGGACAGGTAGTCAGTGACCAGAGAGGAGAGGGGAGGGAATTTCAGGGGAGAAGGGAAGGGTAAAAACAAACAAACAAACAAAAAAACAAAAAAAATAGTTTGTGAAGTTTCGTGCTGGAGATTTTTTGCTGGATGATGCTCCACAGTTGAGAAGACCAGTTGAAGTTGATAGCGATCAAGTTGAGATATTAATAGAGAATGATCAACATTAGTCTATGCAAGAGATAGCTGACATACTCAAAATATCCAAATCAATAAAGTTATTGGTGAAAACAAAAAATGTCTCCTTTATTTTATGGAAAAAGCCAAATAGACTTTTTGGCCAAACCATACTTTTCAGGAGTGGACCAACCTGTTTTGAAAATCTGGTCAAGATGAAATATGCCACTAATAATTTGGACACCTTTATTTTGCTAAAGGTCAATAGTAGTTCTCACATTCCCTGTGTCCATTAGGGGAGGTCCTGTGAACGCTTTTGGGTTCAGTCTGGGTCACAAGGATTCACAGAACTCTTATTATATGTTGGAGAGTCAGCAGGGGGTTGGGAAGATAAAGATGACTAAGATATAAATTTGTCAGAATAGTATCACATATTGCAGCATTAAGGGTTAAATAAGGTTAAGGCACATCTGTAAAAAACAAAACAAAACTCCACAATCATTCCAATAGCAAGGAATTAATGCTACAAGTATTTAGGAAGCCCTGCCATAAACAAGATGCATATTAGGCACACTGTCTCCAGTGTGGTATAGCAGTGGACAAAACGCACATTTTTCCTGGCCCTCTGGAGCAAAGCACTTTAGTGACGCATACTTGGCAATAACTATACAGCCCTTTATAACAGTCTTCAACTGGTTTTGCTCTCTGCTGCTGGGGTGAGCTCTCTGAAACAGGAGTTTCATTCTGTCACTTTCCTTGCTTAACAGCCTTGGGTGATGTTCTTGTTGCCTAATGAAAAAAGATCAAATTCCATAATATGGCTTTACACACTGATACTAGATTAATTTTCTAGTCTCCACCTATTCCTTCTCATGCATCTGACACTGTCACCAAACAAGAATACTTGCTGATCCCCAAACATCTTGTGTGTTTTCATGCCTCTGTGCCCTTGCTCACATGGCCCCCTTTACCTGAAAGGTCCTACCCCCCCTACCTGCACACAGACATCCTTTCCACCTGCTCTTCTGGCAAACACTCACACATTCCTACGCCTCCTGTTCAATGATCTCCCAAGCATAATTCACTCTGTTTCTGTAGCACTTTGTTAACTCACTTACTGCATAATTTATGATAGTTGTTTTTATGTCAACCTCCTGGACTAGATGACAAGGTCTCTGAGAGTTCTAAACTGGATCCATCTTAAGCTTAAATTATCCCTGGTGCTGAAGCTTCCTCCATACTATTTCTTAAGAGTTTGCTTTTGTTTCCTAAAACAAGAACAAACCTGAGTGTCACCTTTCTAAGAACTTCTAAGTACACAATCCCATTACAAAAATAGAACTACCTTGTAGAGAAAGTGGAATTGTATCCAGTTCACAGTCAAGGATCTGTGAAGTGCTTGTTTCAAAGTAATCAAGAAAGTGTTGGGATTATGATTGTTTTACATTCTCACCTCTGTTCATTCACATCAATTTTACTGTCTATACCAAAATTCCATGTAATTACTTTTCTGTTTACAAAACTCATAGTCATATCAGAAAAGGAACCCAAGCCATGGCTCTTACACTGGACTGAATGAATAAACATTGGCTGAGTAGAATACGTTCCTCTCTGTAGTCCTTGTTACCAAGTTAACCAAGGGCATGGGTAGTCATGGTGATGGCTTGTGCTGTGATTTCACCAGGTGGTGTGACTGGCCTCTCTTTGGCTGTAGGCCACCCTGAGTGCTCCTGGCTGAGGGCTGTGGATTTTACTATTGCTACCACTTCGTTTCTCTTGCCTTGCCCCCAGGGCTGCCTTCCTTCAGTGGCTAGACTTTTGCCTCCATTCTTGGAGCAGCGTTTCTGCCCAGTTCTTAGAACTGGGGAATATTCTTCCACAGAGATTTTGTGTCTAAAAAGGGGAACTCAAGGACATTGGATGGGCTTCACCCCTGAGAACTCAACATCATTACTATCTAGCAGTGTTCAAGTCTCTTCATTGTTTTTTCCAGGAGGCTTTAAGTGTCTGCTACAGGGAGATTTATCATTTGATTTTCTTTCAGCCAATACTTATTGAGTACTTATTATATCTTAAGCAATATGCTAGAGTGTAGCACATTCCATCTCAAAATTGCAATGTTATGCCAAATTAGCCCTCCATTACAAGCGAGGGAACCTTGGATCTGAGAGTTCAGCAATTTTCCCAAGGTAACAAACCCAGTAAGTGGGAGAGTTAGGGTCAGAACAGGCCTGTATGACCCTAAGGCCTTCGTTCTTCCTGTTGCCTCATGCTGCTTCCTAATATGGACATGACCATAATCTATATGGTCACTTAAGGTTCAGAGGATTTAATAAGTAAGAACAACATTGCCCTGCAGCTAGCATTTAAGAATTTACTGGGAGAATACCCTTGCTAAAGCTGCAAGAGCCACTAGAATCTCTCAGGTTTGTAAGACATCATAAATGACAATAAAAGGCAGCTCCGTGTACATAGTTGATTTTTCTCTTTTTCTTTAGCTATAAGAGCAAGGAAGCCCTGGCTGGCGTAGCTCAGTGGATTGAGCGCGGGCTGCGAACCAAAGCATCGCAGGTTCGATTCCCAGTCAGGGTACATGCCTGGGTTGTGGACCAGGTCCCCAGTGTCCCCACATGAGAGGCAACCACACATTGATGTTTCTCTCTCTCCTTCCCCCTCCTTTCCTCTCTCTAAAAATAAATAAAATATTTAAAAAAAAAAAGAGCAAGGAAAAGAAAGACTATTTTTTACAACTTAACTGTCTGAGTGACAGACATTCTGGAGGGATTCTTATTTTCTCTACTCTCATGAGCCCTCAAAGAACTAACGTTAAAAATTGGGATTATTCTTTCCAGATGTTGGAGTTTTGATTGCAAGTAGAATAGGAGTAGCTAAGTGGTGGTGGACCTGGCATTGCCTAATGGAAAATGTTCAGACAATACATGAAGAAATGCCAAGTCTCTTGCAGTTTTGTTTGTATTGATATGTGTTTAGCTCAGCCAGTTGTATTTGAGGTTGTGGGGCTGACTAGAATGACCAGGCAAAGAACGCCAGGGGTATTCCTCTTTATTCCACTGTAATTCCTGACTATTGAGTAGATTAAAGATATCAATTGTGTACTTAGGTAAGAAATTAAATAAAATATATACCATCAGTGAATATATTAAATTCTTTAAAAATTGCTTAATTCAGAAAGGAAATGAGAAATCAGATTGGAGGGAAATTCAGACTATTTAAATGAATAAATGAATACTTGCCTCTAAAATTACCACCATGTGTTTTAAGAAAGCCATAATTCACTATTAAATTATATTAATTTGTTTAATTCCATCTTCTGCCTTAAAAATACTTCCAGCCTTGTTCATTTTTGTACACGGAATCTGCATGAAGATTCCTTGCCTGCCCTAAGACTATGATTTTATTTATTCCAGGGGTAACTACTCAGTATGCCTTCCCATTTTTCTTGGACTTTCTAATGGGAACCAACTTTTGATCATAAAATTTTCCCCTGCAGAATTACCTTATCAGTCTGTATCCGGAAAAGACACTGGCATTTGGGCTGCCTGTCACTACCAAACTCAATAGGCAATGACAGCAATTGAATCTTTATGGGCACTTTATTCAGATGGCTGGCCATCTGAGAAGATGGTGGGTTCACAACCTAACAAACCATCTTGTCTTTTCTTTCCAGGCTAGACCTTTTATAAGGTGGGGTGGGTGGATAAACAAGGTGGGATGAGAACTTTGAAATTCAGGGGGGATTAGGTGAGCAAAGCTTCAGCATTCCTGTTCTGGGCAGTT
>CM052542.1:52894255-52913754 GCA_028533065.1 Trachops cirrhosus
TGGCACCCTGTTCAACATTTTTCTAGGTTGCAGGATTTGCTTTTACAGAGGGAGAATACCTTCTTGTGCACGTAACATTATTTTCTTAAGGATGAGCTATCTTTTCTCAACTCTGACATGGATAAACTTTCTTTACATTCAACTTCTATGTTATTCTTTTTTGAAATTGGGCTTCTCGATTTTTTCCCCTTATTTCAGTGATTTGTATTGTTCCTTTCTTCACCATCATCAATTTAGTAGTATTCTGAAGTTACTTTTCATCTTTAATCTTTTCTAACCTCGTTTCTAATCAGTTGAAAGTAAAAACCAAATCTTCATGGTATATACACATCTTATTATAGTATTTAGAATATTCTAACTTCATAAGTGTGTCCGCACTAGGCTAAGGGTGTGTTGAGGCAGTAGCTGTGTGTTATGCAGCTGTCTCTTCTCGTCCAGTGTCTAACTCAGTGTCAGTCGGTGTTTAGTTACTGCACAAAGGAAGGAATGAGTGTTACTTTGGGAGTTATGGCTTCTTTGGGTCACTATCTGAATCATAGATCTTCCATCCACGAATTTATTTGCTATCTGATATGATAATTAGAATGAACTGCTACAGTAGAATATGAATGGGTTTATTCTGTCAACATTCATAGGTGATATTCTGAATTTCCTCATATGGAACAAACATCATTCAAAACAATAGTTCTTTCTCCCAGTGCTTGGAGTATGTGACATTAAATGCTTTTTTGCACACACTACTGGCCAAATAATGTGTTCAAAACACATAGGCTCAGTCTCACAATGGATCTGGCTGAATTTTTCATAACTTAGGACCCAAACTACACATATCACATTATTTTATAGATTTTATGTGACTATTGTTTAGTCCCCATGCTCCATAGGTTAGTAATTTGATTTCAGTATTTCATCTGGCTTAGTTAGCTCCTACAACTCTGGCAGTGTGGTTGATTTTCAGATAAAAAAATCCCAGGGAAGTTCACTTACTGTTTTTGTGTTTTCCCACATGGTATGAGTTTTGTTCTAAAGCTAATGAAGAGATAATGGCTGGATAGCTATTCTTTGGCTTTTGATAAAGAGATGTAGCTGGAGTGAAGGTTGTACATAAAGGCTGATTAAGAAAAGGGACCCATGGCTTTGCATTTGCTGCCCAAGCTGAAGGCAACTAGGCTCAGTTTGGGTTCTATAAACATTTACAACCCCTGATTGTCTTATGTTTCTCTTCAAGTCATTCAAGTAGCTGCAAGGAGAGGCTCTTCTGTGTTAGAGAAGAAGGGCTGATCCATGATCATAAAGTAATATATCGCTGTCTCCATAATGAATTTTCCTTATTAAAAAATTCAAACTTTAGCAAACACTCCTTTGATGTCTTCTAAGGACTTGTGAAAGCCTCTGACTGTAATGTCTCCTTAGGTTATTTCACTCATACCCATGGCTTTCAATAGCATCTATTGCTGATGACTCATGTATTATAACTATTCCTTGATTTTCCAATCACCTTTCTGATGATCACTTATATGTTTGTTACAGTGAATGGGTGGTTGGTGAAGATTAATTCAATTTTGAACATGAAATTTTTATTAGCTATAAATTAAGATTTCAGAGATAGAAATGTGAAAAGAGCCTACAGTGGGGCCCCAAGACTTTTATTGTTTAGCGATCAGTAGAGGAGGGGACAACAAAGGAGACTGTGGGTACACCCACTGAAATAGAAGAAACCAGGGGAGTTGAGGCATCACAGAACCAAGTGAGCATTGTGCTGTCAGAAGGTGGGGGTAGTCAGTCACCTCTCACACTGCTGTGAACCAGAGTAAGGTGCAAACAACAGAAGCGATCATGTACTTGACAGCATAGAGGTTAATACAGCAATATTGACAAGTAGTTTGAAGGATATGGTTGGGCAGAAGCCAGATTGATATGGATTCTGTCATGAATTATCAAATTAATAAAGCAAATAGCAAATACTTTATGCTAAACAATTTTACTTTGTAAGAACAAACAATAACAACAAAACTCCTCTGTTCATGCATATATGTTTGGAAGAGGGTGTAGATAAATACAAACCATGTTATTGACATTGGTTACCTTACATAAATCATCCTTACACCATAGCATTTCTTTACCAAGTGCAATGCATAAGTATTATTTATTTAATTAAAAATGTATAAAAATGTTGAGAAGAAAAGAGCAAGTGGTGACAGAATATTGTGAGACTTTCTGCTGAGCTTTGTTGTGAAGTGGAGCAGGGATGTGGGACAATAGTTGGAGGGGGTTTGGGGTCTAGGAAGGAAGACCCTAGAGCTTGTCTGAATGTTTCAGGATGATTGAACGGAGGGAGAGAGATTGACGAGGCAGAACGTGGGGGGATAACTGCACATTTCTGTGTTATGAATCTCCCAGTTACAAAATCATTGCAGGGAACTGAAGGCAACTCAGAACATTGCTTTGGGAGTCATCTTCCTATATGCAGAGGAGCCTCAGTAATTGGTATTCAAACACTCCAGGGTAAGAAAGGACTGCTCTGCTTTCCTCCTTTCTCTTCCATTGGCTGTTGCCCAAGACTTGGTTCACAGATGTGACTGTGGTGTGGTGTTTTCCTTACTTTCTCATACTTGAATGTGACCACATTTCCCTCAATCCTGTACTTTAATTCCATAGTTTTGTTTGCTTCTACTCATTTTAATACCGTAAGTCTTCTTGTATGACTAAGTAGGTTTTACAAGCCTGCAGGAATGATTTATATAATTTTGTTTGCTTTTATTGGAACATTTTGTAAAAATATTCTTTTACTAGGAATCTTTATAAATCCTTGGGGCTTAGAAATTTCCCACCAACAATGGGCCTCATTCTTACTTTCTTATCTCCCATATAGAAATGGGTGGAAGAGTTATTTTCGCTGACCCCTTACCCAGAAGGTGAAATTATTGTGAGATTTCTTGAATACAATGGTAATGAAGAATGTAGTCTTTTCTACTTGAACAGCTTTTAGGCTGTGACATACCCTAGCCCTAGAGTAGAGATTTGATAGGCAAGCGTTGAGTCTTTCAAAAACAGATCAATAGTTTGAATAGTTTATTTAAAAAATATGGCTATTTTAAATTAGCCAAAGCAGTATTTTCTGACAACTCTAGCTGTTATTTCTGACTACATATAAATCTGCCTGGACAAATTATGAGCTCATTGAGAGTAGAAACTGGTTTATACACATACTTATTTTATATCTAACAATTTATCTAAGTGATTGTTATATCTAACAATTTATCTAATTAGGTAAATTAGATAAAACCTTATTTTTAGGGTTTTAATTAACTATCTTGATATTTAATTTTTATGTAATTATATCATTTTCAAATAGTAATTTTTTCTTCCTCTTCAATATTTACCTCTCATTCTTTTCCTCTTATTACATCAGTTAGGTTGTCTAGAGTAATAGTGAATAGTAGCTGTCAGAGTGGCAATCCTTATTTATTAGTAATTTTAATGCATACACCTTCAGTGCTATGGAGCAACCTTTCTAAATTGTGTATGGACACATTCCCAGAGGGGAGAACGAAGTTTTCTAGTCAAAGGAGTATGGGAACAGCACATTAAATTCCCTTCCAGGAGAGTCACAGAACACACATATTAGCATAGTAAAGACCTTGAGAAACCCCCCAGATAAAAGAAACTTGCTTAATTTGCTTAATAGCTAAACAAACAAACATTTGTTTTGAGGAAGATTATTTAAAAAAATACCTGTGAACATATCCTATTTAATACCAGTTTGAGGGTCTCTGCTCTTTTGAGTATTGTGTTTGTAATTGTCTTCCAAAAAATATTTTTTTATTCTGTAGAGGAAATTGAGTATTTTTTTTTTAAATTTGGGAATTGTTACTGCATTTCATCCTTTTCTATTCTTATTGAAATGATCATACAATTTTTTCTTCTTTAACTCTTAAAAGTAATGCCCTGTTTTAATGTGAAATCGCTTTTGCCTATGAGGCAGAGGTTAAGAATTTGGGTTTTGTCATCTCTATAGTCTATATTCCAGTACCAGGCCTGCCTCTTACTAGCTGTGTGAAAGCTATCAAATTACTTCTCCTTTCTCTGTTTATTTGTTTACAGAATGGACTGAAGTAGTATTTACCTAACTAACAAAATAATGTGAAGTACTCAGTATAGTTAGTACCTGGCAAATAACAGCCACCCAATAAATGCTAACTGCTAACAATACCTCTGGTAATACTGTTAAATATTGATGGCAGCTATTAAATGCCTGGTGACTTATAGGATGGTACAAATTTGACAACTTTTAAATTTTATTTTTAAGATTAGTCCTTTTAGGTCATCTGTCTCTTCTTGTGCCAATTATGTAATTTATTTTTTCTACATTATCACTATTTTATCTGGATTTTAAATGGCATCTGTATCTGTGATTATATTGGCTTTCAGGATTCCTAATATTGCATATTATATTTTCTTTGTCTTTTTTGTTTTTATTCAGACTTGCTAGATATTTGTCTTATTTACTAGAACAGATTTTAATGTCATTTTGCAATTTCTGGAAATATGACATTTCTGGTTTACTAGTTTCTGTTCTATCTCTATGCATTCCTTCTTTCGACTTCATCGTGGTTTACTCACTTGTTCTTTTATTAGCTCTTTTAGAAGAATGGTGAATCAACTTGCATTTTATATTTATTTTCTAATAAATACATTTGGGATTATAATATTTTAATTGCATACCCATTTACTTCATCTTACAGTTTAAATGTGTTATTGTTAACTTTCATTTGAAAATCCTATAGTTTCACTATTAATTTTCATTTAACCCAAATTATTTGGAGGAAGATTTTTAAAGTGACAAGTGATTAGCTGGATGGTGGGGCATGAAGGCTGCCTGTTAATAATACATCTATTGCAGTGTTGTCAGTGAGTCACATTGTAATATTTTTACTTTTTGGAATTTGTTATGATTTTTACAGTTATTTTTTATTTTTTCCTATTCATTAATTTTCAAGATGACTCCATATTATATAAGAAGAATGAGTATTTACTAGGTGCAAAATACTATGTATTAATAATAATAATTTCTACAGATAAAGCACACTTACCAAGTTATTCCAATCCTCTGTTACCTTGTTTAACTTTTTTCTACTTGATCTGAAAAATACTCCTAAGGTCACAGTTCTTTTTCTCACAACTCTATTTTTTTTCTAGTAGCTATTAAGGTTTATATTTTTAAAATTTTTGTATTTAATAATATAGGATAGAAATCTAATATTGGTGGGTTTGTCTTTCGTTTGGGGATAATATTTTAAAATTATTTTTGTATGTATGTAGCATTGTTTTATAACTATGGAATTTGAACATTTTACCAAAAAATGTCTAGCTATCTCCCTTTATGTTGAAGAATCAAACCCTTGGCAAAGAAAAATTTTTTTCTTATGCTTTGAGTAGGGAGAGGAGAATATGTGTGTAGGCCCTGAAGATCTTCGTGTATCTGGAAAACTATAGTTGGGCTTGTGTGCTTGGAAATGTGTAGGCTCGGGGAAGAATGCGGGGAGATGAGGATGGGGAGGTAGACAGAGTCTAGATTATACAAACGTTTGGAGGAAAGATGTTGGCTTTCATTTAAAGCGTGTTAAAAAGTCGTTGATGAATATTATGCAAGTCAGTGGCATTGATCAAATTTACATTTAAAAATCCTGTTTTGGAAGTTGTATGGAACACAGAAGGGAGACAAAAGTGGAAGCAAGGAGACTGGTAAAGAGGCTGTTGTAGTGTTCCAGTTGACATTTACATGCGGCTAGGGCAATGTTGTAGGGCAGAGAAGAAAGCATGGACTCAGGATTTATATTGAAAGTAGGACTAACTAAATTTATCAATGGATTGGATAAAGGGTATTGGGGAGTTAGAAGAGTTCAAGAAATTGAGACACTTTCAAATTATTCAGTTGGTGGAAAGAAGGTACAGAATTAATTATGATGGAGTGTTAGAGGCACTGTCAACCTTGTCTTCCTATTCATTATCCTCATTCATTTCACAAACTTTGTGTGATAGTTTGTGTGCCAGGAACTGGGGATGCAAAGATTACTGAGATCCCTTGACAACTCCCAATAAGGTCACAAAATTATCTTTTATTTGGTGAACATAATCTGATGAGCATGGTGTTCACTAAATGATGCAACTATGATAATGAAGCTAGAGGCCTTTGGTATAGGTGATTCTGCAGCATCAGCAGCTCAGTGGCTGTTTAGCCGACTGATGAAGTCTGGCAATATCCCCCAGTCAGGGAACGTGCCAAGTGCTGGCTACTCAACAACATTCTCTTCATACAGACACACTACATTCTCTGGCATTTATTTGGAGGTAACAGATATTCTTGGAAAATAATCCAAAATATAGAGTTGATGAGTCTAAAATCTAAATCAAGATAGAACAATATAATGCAATTGCTATATTCCAGTAACAATATATAATGTAATTTATTTAATAATTATAACTTAAGGATAGATAATATAAGTATATATGTATATAATAATATATTGTTATATATTATGGAATATATGTATCATGCAATGTTTTATGTATTATACATCATGAATCATGCAATGTATAAAATAATGTATAGTAATATATAATATACATTGCATATAATAAAATATGTAATATATAAGTCTATAATAATATATAATGTAATTAAATATTATGATTAATAAATATATTAAGTACATATAATTACATATAATATAAATATATTGTTAGTGGAATAAAACAATTGTATTATTCTACCTTGATTTAGATTTTAGAATCTTAGCAAGTCTATATTTGGATTATTTTCCAATACTATTTGTTATCTCCAAGTAAGTGAAAGAGAACATGGTACTATTATTATTAATAATGATATATTATCAATTGTTAGTGGAGTTAAATGCATACAATGGATGTTACATAGAATATTGATATGTACATCTAAATTTCTAGAGGATATTCTGGTTTATTAGTGCAGTAGTAAATCACTAGTGGAGAATTTGGGAAGAAATGCAGTATAAAAACCAAGAATAAACCTTTGGAATTTGGCTTAAGGTATCATGGAAAAATCCTGTGATAAAACTAAAGGGTACGGAAAAACATTAGAGCAAGGCAAGGAAGAATGTAAAAATTTACAGATTTATCTCATAAAGAAACTTTATTATTATGATTGCTGGAACAACCTATTCCTGAAAGAAATTCTTCTCAAGAATATATGAATGGAATATACACCTCTTGAATTCCCAATTGAAATGGCAAGACATAAGAATCATTGTACTTAAAAACATTTTTTATTGTACTTAAAAACATTTTTTAATTGGCTTTAGATAGAAGAAAGGAGGGAGGAATGAGGGAGGGAATGAGAAAGAGAGGGAGAAACTTTGATTTGTTTATCTATTTGTTTATGCATTCATTGGTTAATTTTTGTATGTGCCCTGCCCTGAACTCAAACCCACAACCTTTACATATTAGGATGATGCTCCAACCAACTGAGTGACCGGGCCCAGGCAGAATCATTCTACTCTTAACAATGGATACTACATTATATTTTACATCCACATTCCCTGTAAGGTATCTGTATATAACCTAAGAAATATGATTTTGAAATAATCAGGTGATAAATGAGGAAAATGAGTAAAGAGTGTTATAAAATTAACATTTTACAATTTTTAAATTGCCTGGAAAATAAAGTTGAGTATTTTAAAATGAGTTTATATTAGTCTTGCGAATATCTCTTTCCACTGGACCTCATGGTAATAGCAAATACTGTCTGTGGTGCACATGAGCATCCATGCATTGTTCATCATTTCATCAGTGAGGTAGCCAAGTGGCTCAGCTAGTTGAGAACACAGGCAAGGCTTATGCTTGGTGTTATCTAACCATTGTGTTAAATAAGTAGGAATTGATGAGTGTATTTTTAATGAATTAATTAGCAGTCCAATTCCCAATTATGAATACTTGGTTTTGAACACCAAATGTTTTTTCAGATATTTAAAATTGCTTCAGCTTTTGATAAACATCTCTGTTTTTCTTGTCTGATTTAACTTTTATACATTAAACAAATGAATTAGGGAATACCGAAATCTGTATTTTATCTTGTGTCATATAATATTGCATGTTGAATATTGCAGCTTGCAATATTGAAAAGTTGTTAAGAGATGGGCTTAAGAATTAGAGTGACCTGGGTTCAAATCCCAACTCTGGCACTTAATAGCTATATGATGCTGGGCAAATTACTCTCTCTAAGCCCGAGTTTCTTCATCCACAGAAAATGAGAGTAATAAGTGTCTATTTCATAAATTTGGTGAGGGAATAAAATGAGTTGATGCACATAAAACCACACTCTTTGAAAGGCCTTTGGTATAGGTGATTCTCCTTTTATGGATGTTTCCTCCTCCTCACCTCCAATCTCTCTTAAACCAACTCTAATGTGGCTTCCAGCCCCAGACCCCACGGAAACTTTTCTTGTTAATTGCATAAGGACCTTCATGTTGCATTTATGTTGATTTTTCTTTGTTTCTATTGTGCTCAACATCTTAGTGACCTTCTCCTTTTATTTAACTTTATTTCTTCCAAGGTTATTTTTATTTTACCTATGGTATTAATTACTGTGTATATGCAATATTCTTTACGTATATCTCTCCATATCAGGCCTCACTTTTGACCTTCAGACTTGATATCCAGCTGTTATTTTCATTTAAGTGTCTCTTCAAAGTTCAAAACAAAGCTCTGGATATTCTTATACCCAGGTCTACAACCTGTCTTCCCTATCCCAATAAATGGTCCAGTTATGAAATCTAGAAACCTGGAAATGAATATATATGTACTATCACTACCATTTTAAAAATATATCTTGTATCTATCCATTCTTTTCTATCACTATGCCATCACTTTAGTCTATCATCTCTCATCTGAATTTCTCCAGATCTCAAATATCAGTAGGTGTATTTTGGGGCCTGTATCTTTTCCAAATGCCAGTTTATAATGACACTTTTCCTCTTTTATCACAGATCAAATGAAGTCAATAGGTTTCATAAAGAAAATTAACAATGTAACATTTCTTTGAATTTAGGTGTGAATGCTATGTTTGCAATATAAAAATATTACTGGAATCTAATGAAATATTTTAAAAGAATGTGTGGATTTCTAGTTGTGCTTGGGCAGGCCAACCCTTGAATGCCTGGAATCCAGCATGACACGGGGCTGACCCCATAAAAGCAAAGTTTTTTTTTTTAAACCTACTATCTAGGATAGCCTGAGGCAACACGACACCCATTTTGACCTTGCTGCCGGCTCTGCATTTGCTAAGGCTCTCTGGGTCAATTATTATGCTTCCCCTGACCACAGGAAGCAAGACCAGTCTTTCTGGAAAACTCATGACTCACAGAATGGCACCCATCCTCCAGCTGCATGGACTGCCCACGCCCTGAGCTAACCCCTCTCCTTGCTCACTGGTTCTAGGAACATGAGAAGAAGCAGTAAGGATGGTTCTTGGTTTTCTGCCCTCTTGGGAGTCTGTACTGCATATAAAGTCTGGTACAACCAGAGGAATAAATCTACTCTTTGTTCCATATTTAGAATTTGAAAATTATCTATAATCAAGTGAGCATACCTTCTAACCTAGTTTCTCTGATTCCAGTTTTGCTCCTGCCAATTCATTTTTCACACAGCACCCAGAAAATGAGTTTTAGTAAACTTTGAAAATTAAAATAGGCATACTGAAGAACACAGAAATCCTAAGTATACACATTGATAAATTATCACAAAGTAATCACTACCCAAATCAAGAAGTGGGACATACCTTTGAAGAGATGTTAGAAAGAGAACACAAAGTTAGGATCTGAAGACCTCGGTTTGAGACCTGACTGCATGACTCAGTTTCCAATTTTTCTTGTAAGATAACACAAGGACAAAATTATATTATTTAATATATACTTATTCAGTATTTAGTATATAGCATATATAGCATATATACTTGAATATACAGTATTTAATATTTAATATAATATTTTAGTATAATATTGTTGTCAAGGTTACCATATATTTTCACTTTCTTAAACATCAATTCTTAGGACTTAATTTGACCTATTGGTAGCATTTGTCACAGTTAATCACTTTTTTGTTCTTTATACTTTTTTTCCTTTTTGCCCACAGAATGTCATGTTTGACTTGCCTTCTACGTATCTGCTGCTTCTTAGTCACTTTCGCTCTTCTTTCTTCATCAGCTTGAACTCTTAATGTAAAAGCCCCTCCTCTTCTTTCCTCTCTCTATACCTAGTCCTTTGGTGATCTCATTCAGTCTTGTAGTTTTAAATATCACCTATAGGTGAACAATTGCCAAATTCACATCTCCAATCTTATCTCCAGACTTATGTGTACAGCTGCATGATCAGTACTTTTACTTGTATTTCTAACAGGCATCCAAAACTTCACATACCTGCAACTGACCTCCTATCTCCCTCCCCAAACCTTCTTCACTCCTACTCTTACCCCTCTCAGCTAAGAGAAACATAGTCATCTTTGACTGTTCTCTTTCTTTTCACCCCTTATTGGCTCTACCTTCAACATATCTTCAATCACTTTTCACATTTTTACCACCGGGTCCAAACATCCTTTCTGGACCACTGTGGTTACCTTCTCACTGGAAGCTTGAAGTATGAGAGGAAGTCAACAAAGAACACGGTGGTAGGAGAGGTCATGAAAGACAGTGTAAGAGCACAGTGTCTCCTCTCATTAGAATGGGACCCCTGTCAGGGAAGGAACTTTGGTCTATTTTGTTCACCGCTATATCCTCGGAGTGTTGTCCAGTGCCACAGCAATGCCTCAAATACTATTTGTTAAGTAAATTAATTTTCACTTTTAATGATGTTTCATAACCAGGAAGCTGTGAACTTCTGATATACTATTTTTTATAAAATTATAGAAATTTTGCAAACAACAATTATATTTGTCACTCTTACTTCTGTCTTGACTATCTTATTTTTTTATTCCACCTTTTAGTTATGCTTTGTACTTCTATGATATTTCCACAAACTTTTTTTTCACTTTAAAAAGGAAAAGAGAAGAGAGTAGGGAAGTTATATTTTGTGATCCAAAGTTTTTGCAACTTGATATTTTATTCTTATTGTACATATTAAGATTTGTATTATTGATTAAAATACAATAGGAAAAATTAAAAGTTTATCTCCAGGAAATATTTTCTTTCCTCCTGAACATTTTTCTTGTCTTGGGAAATATTTTTAATCTAACCATAATGTAGATTTTATTTGTCAATTTTTTAAAATTCTGCTTAAAATAAGAAAAATATATTGCTATTAGTATAAACTCCTATTTTCATTAGCCATCAATAACCTTTTTTTAAACAGCAAAAATGATATTTAATTGGAATCACATATTTTTAGTTTTTCCTTTTATAAACAATGAAAAATAGCTATTTTTTCAGTGGAGACATTTTTTCTCTTCCTCTTTTTAATGAGGAATAGTAAGCTTCAAGGGTTTATTTGGAATCTTTGGTCCAACCAGAATAGTTTAGCACTCACTTCCCAGAAGGCACTATGTTTGGGAGAACAGGACTATTTCGTGCCAAACTCCTGCCCTACCTGGCCAGCTGTCTGCAGCTACTGGAAACAGTCTGAGTTAGGGGGTCCTCTCAAACAGACTTCATGTCCTTCTGAATTACTTGGTCTGCTTTCCTGGGTTTAACAGTGATGCCGGGGGGTGGCCAACATTTTTCGTACTATCCTTACAAATTTTTTTATCTGGAATATATCTAGAATCTAGGTTTTAGATTTTATAAAATTATCTTGAACCTCATAAAAATACTAGATAAATTTGGAGTGCCATGAATTGTAAAACCTGTCTTCAAGCTTGTAGAGAGAACATGCTGGTGGGCAAAGTCATAGCGCATTCAGGTAAGATTATTAATGCTTCAGTGATTAAACATCTCTCTCTTAATTGTTATTTGTTTTTTTTAAGTGAATTCACTTGAGCCACTCTCATTCATAGCTGGATAATTTAGCCTGCACCGGTCGCAGCCCACCATTCCCCTCACTGTACACACACATTCACTCACATACAGGCAAAGTCTATTATTGAACTTAGATCCCTGGGAGCCACTGGGAGAAAGACAATGGTGTCAGCTTATAAATGCAGTTTTCATGACGTTTTTAAAATGAAGTGTTTTTAAGGATTGATCTAAAGAATTCGACTTTTTTCTGCAACAAATATTCAATTTAATTCTAAAAAAATAAAATGAAGCACTCTGAAGTATCATTTTGAAACTTTGCTTTTATTTTCTAATGCTGTTAAAAAGCTCTTATCATTAATAAAGTCCTTATTAGACTCTAGAGAAAAGACATTTTAAAAGGCACTTATTATATTAGAAAAGCTCATGTTTTTCATTGGGGAAAATATAACTGTATCCACATTTTCACTAGTCTGAGAAGCACTTGCCTTGTTCTTCAAGGAGCCTTAAGAATTGATGCTATGTGATAATTAAGGAAATATTTATGGGTAATGTTTTTAAGTGGTGCATATGGTTATCACTATATATCCCCTAATATTTTTATCAGAATAATAATAAACATTTATTTACTGTAATAAATATGAATTTATTTTCTCCTTACCACATCCCTGTGAGGTAGGCAAAAGTGATGTTAAAACACTTAGCAGCCTGTAAGGCTTGGGCTCTGGCCACTGGAATGAGTTCAGAGCACAGAGCTGGAGTAGGGTGGCCAGGCTTGTTGTGTTCTTCAAGGTGTTAGCTTTTTACTTTTTAAATCCAGTGTTGTGGAGTACAGAGGAGACCCAGCGGGTGGGGCTGGGTGAAGGCTGTGTGTGTGTGGGCACTGAGGTGACTGAGTAGGCAGCTATTTATCCATTGGCCTAAAAGTATTTTATATTTTAAGAAACAGATATGTCATTACTGGTTCATGCTGGGAAATATTAGTATCGTGGAAAACTGTTAATATCCCCACATATGTAGTTGAGGGAATCAAGGCACAAATAACTTGCTGAAGGTCACAACTAATAGGTTATGAACTGGAGGTGGATCAGGAGCACTGGGCATGCGCTTTTCCTGTGTGTAGGACAGCTTCATAGAGATGGCATTCTGCTTATCTGCTCCAATGAACTGTGTGAGAATTGTGCGGAGGGGAGATCAATGGACTCTAAAATGAATGTCCAGACTGCTTGTTTCTCTATCCCGGGCAACATCATTAAAAAGTCCAGATGTGAAGTGACTTTTAAAAACCATGAAGGAGAAAATTACAATATATCGTATCTGGTATGTATTTTTAGTTTGTGATAGTATGGAAAACTACTTATAGAATTACATATTTTGTATGGGAACTGGTTGATTTAAGAAGAAATGTGAAAAAGTTGATTTAAAATGAAGTTGTAATGTGACAAATGTTATAGATACATAAAATATTTAAAGTATAAATATGTATATTATAAAAACATTTTTTAATTTTATTAAATTTATTATGGTGACATTGGTTAATAAGAGTATATGTTTCAAGTGTAAAATTCTATAATACAGCATCTATATATTGCATTTTGTGCTTACTACCCAAAGTAAATACATGTTTTTCTATGTGAAATACATAAAAATTATAATAGAAATTGTTATGAATTCATAAAATGTTGTATATCCATGAAATGGGTAACAATTTGCAGTAATCATTAAGTTTTGTTAGATTCTTTAATTCTTAGTTTCATGACTAAGTATTGCCCCAACCTTGATCCATGTTGGTTTCATTAGCGAGGTTGGGAGTGCAGCTGCTGTGTGTGGGGCCAAGATCTGAGTGAGGGCCAACCAGCGTCTGAGCTTCTGGACTCGGTTATGAGAGAACAAGACTGTGTTCCGTGTCTAGCACTGAGGAAGCTGGAGTTGTCAGTTCCTTGCTGGGCTCAGTTAGGGAAGCTACTCAGACTGTTGGAACTTCAGTTTCTTGTCTGTACATGAGATAGGTGTACAGATAGGCTGATGGCACAGGCCTGGTCAAACCTGCCACTGGGGAGAGGAAACCATTTTACAGATTTACCAGCAGCTATTTTCTACGAGAAAATACCTATCTGGTCAGTTCAGTTAAGTGGTTTTCAGTTGAAATAAATTATTGATTGGGTCAAGTAGAGGATAACCGTAGACACAGAGACATCTGAATTAGTTTTAGAACATCAAACAGTTTGGAAGAATAATATCAATCAACTGCTTATGTGTGTGAGACAAAAGTTTTTCATTACTTTTTTGCAATTTATTTATTTATTCTTTTATGACCTTAAATAATTTTTATTTTTTAATTACAGTTGACATATAATATTATATTAGCTTCTGGTGTACAACACGGTGATTAGACATTATATGATCCATTCATTGCTCTTGAGTGTAAGTATATAAGGACTCTACTTGAAGCCAGCTGAATTTCAGCCCTGATATCAATGCCTTCTTTTATTTTATAAATTTTTGATTGCTTATTTGAAGGTCAAACTCATAATTTTGCTGAAATAATTTCTTCTTACATGTTTTTCTTCTTTTGGCATATAGTTTTGGGTGACAGCACCCACTTTTGGTGTAGTTTATATCTGGATTTAGTGCATTTGAAACTGTGGCAGATTCTATGTGTGAGGCATGGGTGTCAAAGTATAAGAACTAAGTTTTAGTTGACTGGGCCGCCGCAGACCTGTGTGGTGGAATGGCCTGGACTGATGGCAACAACGCGGTGACTGTCAGCATGGTCCTGGCCTCGGGGCTTATTCGATATTCCAGGTACTTTCTGCCTTGTAATGGCAGCAAGCTTTATCCTATGTGTTTTCCATTCCACAACCTGATGTGGTTAAAATAAAAAATCACCTGCAGACACAGTGTGATTATGAGCTGAACTTCCCTGCCTTTTTCCATGTTAGACTTGGATTATGTCTACCATGCCAGTTTCACTAAAGGTCTCTTGCCCACTTAAAATTTGACTTTATGATTTCATGGCAAACTTACTCCAGAAACAGTCTAGAATCATCACATCCAGAATTTTATTTAAGCTAAACAAGTATATATTTGTTGAATAAATGAATAAACCAGTATTAGCAAAGCGTGCCTATCCTTGTACTCTCCAGCTACTCTTTGCAGATTCCTGGGTCTGTTCTAATGTTAGATAGGGGTGTATCAGTGGACTGAGACAAGTAGTCAAGGGTTACTGTAGCAGACCTTGTATATGGGGTCTGTGGGATGAGGCCCAGGTACCTCCATGTCCAGTGAGATGAATCTTTCACTGATTTTACTACATTCACTGTCTTTACAAACAGGCTTTTCTCTTGGTTTCTTATTCTATGCTCTAGTTGCTTGTGTGACGGGTTCTCTGTATGGAATGCTTTCCCAACTGGCTGGTTCCCTGCCCTCCTGTATGGTGTATGGGAGGGCCATTTCACTTAGCAGGCCAATGAGTAGGATTAGAAGTTTGTAGCAGGGTTGTCCAGAAAACACAGAACAAATAGGATATGTGTGTGCACATATGCATACTGAACAACTTGAGCAAAAGGCTTCTGTAAGCAAGAGAGAATTCTACAGAAGACTGCCTTGGAACTGAACCTGGAGCATGGCTCTTCTGGATCCCCACCTGTGGCTGAATCCTAATGTAGTAAAACACACATACACACCCCTTATTGATCTGTGTTTCTGGAAAACTTTGACTAATATAGAATCCTAAAGACCATTCTAGTCTAGGTATTTTCCTCTTTTTCCTTCCTTTGCATTTTGCAGTCAAGTGTGCAGATAAGACATTTGAAGCTCAGAAGAGCCAAGTGATGTGTCCAAAATAATCAGCTAATTCATGACTGACTTGGCGTGTTGAGCTATTGGTGGGGTAGAGAGAGAGGAGGCTTCAACAATGACTAATATATCAACCAGCTAGATACCCTGGATTGTTAAAAGGAATTGAGGTGTCAGGAGAATCTACATTGAGACAAAGTTTTACTCTCATTCAATTGTATTTAAAGCATTAACTGTGGCCGAGATATGCAGAAGGTATTCAATGTAGAGGAGAGACATTCTGGAAAGGGAGGCATTTCTGTCTGATGATTATCCTACTGAGAATAAAGACTTGATTACGTGAAAGAACAAACTTCCAACATTCATGAAAAAGTCAAAGTTTCCCTTTGTTAAGGACACAATGTTCTGACAGCAGTTTTGTTCTCTCTGTTCAGCGATAACTGGCTCTGACACTTTCACAAGAGGAGGTCCTTTTACTGTCAGAAAAAGCCACACTCTGAAAGCCAAGATGGTTTTGGACTTTAAAAAAAATTCATGACTATATAGTGTTTTTGATTTTGAATTTGATTTTTAAAAATTTTACAGCGGAAGAAACAGTGTCAACAGTGTTGGAGTATGGTATGACTGGCTGTTAGAAAATGGGATGCGAGGCTTCAGCTCTGCCCAGGCATCTCCACATGTTGTGGAGAATGTGGGTAATTAGTAGCATAATTCAGGCTAAGAATCACTTTTCCTCTGAAATTTTTTCCTCCCTTGTGGGTTGGATAATTTGAGAGTATTTTTTGTTTTAATATATTCAGTCTGTGGTTTTTATTTCTTCTTCATCTTATCTAGAGAGATATGGTTATTGAGACAAGTGAAAAAATATATATAGATTTTTAATACACATTAATAAGCATCAACAAAGGAATTATACTAAGTTTTATGGGTGAGACAAAGATACAGAGGACAGAGCCTCTTTGGCAATTTAGCAGGTAGAAAGTTTTTAATGCCAAAGGGAAAATTGTTATAGGAATTTATTTACTCATCAAATATTTACTGATTGTATGTTATAGCCTAGGCACAACAATAGGGATAAATGGATGACTAAGATCCAGTGCTCACTGTATAGAAGCTGAGAGAAAAAGCAGAAAAAAATGCTGTTAAAGGTAAAAAATATAAAGCTTTTTCTTTTCTCTTGTGATCTCTTTAGCATCTTGTCATGGTAGTGTTTATTTGCTATTTGGTGTTCTAAGTAAAGAAAAATTAAAATGTTTAATTATTAACATGATTTTTATTGTTTATCTCTATATTGTGCAATGCCAATTCAAATGCAAATATCAGTGACTTAACTTGGTATGTGAAGTCACTGAAATCACATGATTTGTATTTTAGGGTTTGTCCTTTGACAGTGCCTCAAGCTGGTCAGAGACAAATTTAAGACAGAATGAATGAGAAAGTTTGGAGGAACAGAGGATTCCCCAGGCATGGATTAGGCTGAGGGGGACTTGGGGCATAGAGGTACTCATGGGGCCCATGTAGACTCTCACAGTTACCTTAAGATCCCACACTATAATTTGGGGTGTGTATTTGCTTGGGCTTCATGGCTACCGGGTTCCTCCTCCCAACAGACAAGGGACCTATGTGCAGTGCCCCAGCAAGGGGTGGGGGCCAGGGGAGTCAAGCCAGGTGTCCCCTGTTTCCATGGACCCACCACCCCAGCCCATGATAGATGGGTGACCCCTAAATGTCTTAAGCCTCTGTGCCCAGATGTATTCAATACCTGAATGAGGGTGGGTGAGAGGCTTGCCTCCACCTTGGCCCAGACAAGTCTCACGTGGAGTGGAACTGGCAGCAGCTATGGAGATGCCACAGGTTATGTGCCTGACCCCAACTCTATCCAAGCTCATGGCCAGGCTCCTTCCTAGGTGGAGAGTGGTAGCAATTATATGGTAGAAGTAGGGAGGGGGAGTCTGGCTGGGGTCTTGGTAGCTGAAAACCTGTCCCAAGTAGGCTCATCAGAGTGAGGAGGGATTGTGCAGGAAGGAATCAGAGATTCTAAGCCCTGGTGCATGCCCTATTGTCCCACTGGACTTCACTTACAAAACACAGTTTCAAAGATAAAATGATTCAGAATTTCAAGATGGTACTGACTGCATGCCCAAGATGCCAGTCCTACCTTGAAGTTCAGGTTTTGTTATTCTTTGCACAGCAAAGGCTCCATCTTCTAGAAAAGCAGTTTTCTTTCTATGCTGATTTAGAGGAACTGTGAGTGTATTAGTATTTCCCCTTTCAATCTCTACTTGAATTGCCATTCAAGACTAAGGTTCAGATCTGGAGAGCATTATGCTAAGTGAAATAAGCCAGGTGGTGAAAGACAAATACCATATAATCTCACCTATAAGAGGAACCTAGTCAACAAAACAAATAAGCAAGCAAAATATAACCAGAGACATTGAAATAAGGAACAAACTAACAGTAACCAGAGAGGAGGACAGAGGGGATCATGGAGAAAGAAAGGGAAGAGTCCTAAGGAACATGTGTGAAGGACACATGGGTAAAGCCAGAGTGGGTATGATTGAGGGTGGAAGGTGGGGAGGGAAGAGGTGGGGGACGGGTTGGTGGGGGGGCATGGAGTCAACAGCATTTGAACAACAGTAAAACAATATAAGACATTGAAGAAAAATTTAAAGGCAAAAAAATGGAAGAATAAATTGTGCAGAAAAATTGGAAAGAGCAAATTGCTAAAATGATCATATTCCCCAAAGCAAATTAGATGTTCAATAAAATTCTTATAGAAAAAAGACAAAAAAAAAGACTAATGCTTAGTTTTTTTTTAAAAGAGATGAGTTTCTTTACTTCTCCAAGGATGATCTCATTAGTCTTCATGGTGGTTTCAGATTTGCTTTGAATTTGGTTGCTGGTGTTGTGCAGCTTCACTAAAGTGAAGTTCATGCGAAAACTGTGGACAAGTATTAAATGCAGTCAAGGAATCAAGAGGACCCTGATAACCATTTAGCCACAAAAAGACATTGCCAGACAGTCACCAGTCATTGGATAACCCTGTGTGTTCCAGTGCAGTGTGCAGGGGTCTTGGCTGCTTATCATTTTTAGTGAGGCAGGATGGGCCAGGGGTGAAGGTCAAGGGGCCCAGGATTGATCAGACCTAGGACTGAATTCCTCCTCTACTGTTATGTGAGTTAACACCTTCACCTTTCTGTGCCTCAGTTGCCTCCTGTGCAAGATGAGAATCATGGTTTTGCCTTTTTTTATAGCATTCTTGTGAAAAGTTAATTAAATATACATGTGAAGTGTTTAGCATGGTTCTTGAGACTTAGTTCTCAATAGATGTAAATTTTATATCTTTTCATATGCAAGCATGAGCAAAACAAGTGAAGGTGGCAAAGTGCTCTGCATAACACTGTCCTTCTTTCTGGCACCCTGTGCTGGGGGCCTCCGGGCCTTCGGGCACTTCTGCGCTGCTGTGTCTGGTCCGTTCTGCTTCACGCAGCAAACTTGCTTGTTATTTATTTATTTATTTTTGGTTCTGATGATTTTCTTTTTTTTTCAATATACAGATTTATTTATTTTTTGTTGTTGTTTTTTTATTTTAGTTTATTCAGTACAGTTTCTATCCTTTATTCCCATTGCAGCCCACCCACCCATTCCTCCCCTCCTCCCTCCCCTTTCCAACCCCCCTAGTTTTGTCCATGTGTCCTTTATATTTGTTCCTGTAAACCCTTCC
>CM052542.1:52914254-52988235 GCA_028533065.1 Trachops cirrhosus
ATTTACACAATGGAATTCTATGCAGCTGAAAGAAAGAAGGAACTCATACCGTTTGCAACCGCATGGATGGAGTTGGAAAGCATTATGCTAAGCGAAATAAGCCAGGCAGTGAAAGACAAATACCATATGATCTAGCCTTTAACAGGAACCTAAACAAACTTGCTTGTTATTGTCTCTCTTGTTAAACACTATATGTCTTTTGTCCCACCTGCTCAAGGCCATTTAGTTCACTGGGTGGATTAAATTTGTTTGTAGGTTGAATCCTAGCTATCTATAACAAATATGGAAATTAGTTAAGTCAAGAAGAAAAATCCCAAAAGAGCAAATGGGGGTATGGAACAAGATGAAGGTGAACTGGAAAGAAAAGTTAAACCCTGGCTGGTGTGGCTCAGTGGATTAAGTGCTGGCCTGTGAACTCAATGGTCGCAGGTTTGATTCCCAGTCAGGGCACATGCCTGGTTTGGTGGCCAGGTCTCCAGCTGGGGACTTGAGAGAGGCAAGCACACATAAATCGATGTTTCTCTCCCTTTCTTTCTCCCTCCCTTCCCCTCTCTCTAAAAACAAATAAATTAAAAAAATAAGAACAAGTTTAAAAAATAGAGAATTGTTAATAACAACTAGCATGCTATTCTAGATCTTAAGTTCTCTGAGGGCAGGAGAACTGGGGCTACATGACTTTGCACTTAAGTGTCCTTAGCACAATGCCTTGCTCACTGTAAGAGTCCAACAAGTTGGTAGAGTAAATAACAAATAGTGGTAGGCATCCAGGCTCTGGAGAGTGTGGCCGGAAGCAGTGTCCAGGCAGGTGGAAATTGACAGGAGGTTTAAGAGGCCCTGCACTGCTCCATGTCCTCCGAATGAAACAGAGAGCTGAGTTCTTCAGGTTTGTGTTGTATTGTACTTTTGACATAGCTTTGTGATCTTGGGCAAATAATTCAAGTTCATTGGGCTGGTTTACTCATCTCTCCCACATATAATAAGCATGAAAATAACCTTCTGATGGTGTTAATGTGTTCAGTAAGAAAGTCTGTCACAGTGCTGGGCACAGGTCAGGAAATGAATGCACATTACTGTTCTACTCCACCGCCTTCCGACCTTCCCCTTCTTCCCACCACACAGACTTTCTATTCTGCCCCTGTCATGAAGAGTTAACAAAACATTAGTGCTAAAAATGTACCATTGTTGATCTTGAATATTACAAAAGAACATAGATGGATTATTGCAAAATTTTTTGCCCTGAAAAAAAAACAATATAGACATCTGGTCTTCTGGTGGCAGGATTAGCAGCAACAAACCCTGTGTGTACAGGACAGCACTTTGTGATTTATTAAACCCAGAGGCAATGTGAAAAGTTGGTAAGTGTACAGGTTTTGTGGTGAAACAAACTTGGTTTTGTCACATGTGCTTGCCCTTCTAATGAGGCAAGTTGCTTAACTTCTTGGTGTTTGGGTTTCCGCATCTACTTTAGTTCATTCATTCATTCATTCATTCATTCCGGAAGTACCTCCATAGTATGTGCAGGGTGCTGAAAACACAATGGTGATGACAGACATGTAGTTAGCCTCGTGTACAGAAAGCACACTAACCCATGGGGTGCTCAGCCCTGTTTCCTGAATAGGAATCAAGTAATGTGTGGAGGTTTGAAGGAAGATTGTTCAAAATCAAGGATGAATGAGGGCTAAGAGGCAGGTTTCAGGAGCTGACAATGTTAGTGTTGCTGAGGCAAAGAGTTCTAGGAGTGAGGAATGAGGAGGGTTAAGCCCCAGGGGAGCAATAGCTGTCTTGAATCAGAGTTTATCCTCAGGATAACAAGAGCACTTTCCAAACAGTATTTCCCAGGGGGACTGAATCTAGTGGGGCCCAATGAGCATTTGCCCCTTTCTAGAAGATTCACAGTGTACATTAGTATCTGTTAATACTCTTTGGTAAAGGATTTAACAGTTTTCCTAAACCTAATTATCATTAAAAATTAACCACTTCTGAACTGAGGCTCTGAGAATCTGCTTGGGGGAAATGATGAGAAATGGGAAGCCACTTTATGGTTGTAAATTGGGGCCCAACATAACTGTGCTTGCATTTTATAAAGATATGGTATCTACCATATATAAAACACCAGGTACTCTTCAAAGCACTTAAGTAATTTAATTTTTATAACAAGTTCATGAGGTGGTTATTATGACTATTTTTGCATTGCTAAAATGAGGAAGCCAAGGCGTAAAAGAATTCAGTAATTTTCTAAAATTATGAAACTCGTTATAAGTGGAGGACCCTGAACATGAACTTGGCCAGTCTTATCTTGAAGCATATACTCAACAGATCAATCTGACTGTGTGGGGCAATGCGTTGGAGTCAAACAAGGCAGGAGACAATTAGGAGAAGCTGGTAGACATAATTCAGGTGAGAGAAAATGGCCATTTGGACTTCAAACATTTGCTTAGAGGATTAAATACTATAACATGATTAAAGCATCAAGTATAGTTTTTATGATATGATAAGCAGTCAATAAATAATAATTTATCAATGCATATACAGAAACTTGATACATAAGGGATGCATATATTCCAGATTAGTGGTGGAGGAAGAGTGTATAAATTTGCTGCCATAACAAAGTACCACAAAATGGGTGGATTAAAGCAGTAGAAATTTATTGTCTCACAGTTCTGGAGTCTAGAAGTCCAAAATCAAGGTGTTGGCAGGGCTGGTTCCTTCTGAAGGCTGCAAAGGAAGATTCCGTTCCAGGACTTTCTCGTTGGCTTGTAGTTGACCATCTTCATGTTCACATTCTGTTCTTGTACGTGTGTCTCCAAATCCCCTTTTTGTAAGGACAGCAGTCATATTGGACTGAGGCCCACCTTGATGGCTTCATTTAAGCTTGATTATCTCTGTAAACACCTTATCTACAAATAAGGTTATATTCTGAAGTACCAGGGATTAGAATTTAAATATATAAATTTGGGAGGTATAAAATCCACCCCATAATGGAGGGATTAATTAATAGTGATCCCATAAAAATTGTTTATCCATATGGAGAAAAACCTTGAATTTCTAACTCATACAATACTAAAAAATTGTTATCTGAAATATTAAAGACTTAAATGCGGGGCGCAAGAATGTTAAAATGTTTAGAAAATATGTAGTAGAATATCTTTATAATGCAGTAAATAATTCTGGAAGGACTTTTAAGATTCAACACAAAATTGCTAAAATAGAACACAAAAAATGAGATCTAGTATATTTAAATTTAGTTACACTAAACTTAAGAACTCTTTGTAAAAAATAACAGCATAAAAAATGAAGGCAAGCTGTGATTTGGAAAAGGATGTTTGCAAAACATATAACTAATAGAGGATTAGTGTCTAGAACACATAAATAATTAAGAAAAAGATGAACAACCCAATAGAAAATTGGACAAAGGAGATGAACAGATATTTCATTGAAGAAAAATGGATGCAAAAGGAAATATAATTTAGGTCCACAAAGTGATATCATTTTGCCACCATCTAGTTGATAATAATTAAGAAGCTTGACAGTTCCAAGCATTGTAATGAATGTGGCTGAAGGGGAACAATTTGAAGTGGTATGAATTGATTTTAGCACTACCTTGTACTGTTGAGCATTCTCATGCCTTATAAAGTAGTAATATCACTCTAGGTATATGTCCTAGAGAAACTCCAGCACAGGGTGTTGAGTGTAAGACCACTCATAGTAGAATATTTCTTGAGGACAAAAAAACTAGAAATAACCCCAATGGTTAATCACAGAATAATATTTAAAATATTTGGATATCTAAACTGTGAGGTATTATAGAACTTTGTAAATGAATAAACTACTACCACAAACAACAATATGCATGACTCATAAATCTTAACTAGAAAAAGCAAGTTCCAGAAGGTTAAGTTACAAAACAAGAAAATTTAAATTCTATATTGGTTTATGCGCACATTTATGTGACAGAACAATAAAATGGAAGAGAATGATGACAAATACAATTTAGGATAGTGGTTATCTCCATTATCTCTGGGGAACAGTACGGAGGATTTGAATGGACGCAGAAACATACAGATAGATATAATAATGTTAGTAGTGTTCTGGTATAGTTCTTGTTATGGATTGAATTGCTCTCCCCACCCCCAGAAGATATGGCAAAGTTTTAACCTCCAGAACTTCAGGACTTGACTTTATTTGAAAATAAGGTCATTGCAGATGTAATTGGTTAAGATCAGGTCATACTAGAGTAGGGTGGACCCCTACTTCAATATGACTGGGGTCTTTATAAGAAGATGGTCATGTGAGGACAGAGACACAAGGAGAATGAGATGAGAAGATGAAGGCAGAGATTGAAATTATGCAACTACAAGCTAAGAAATGTCCAAGATTGCCAGCAAATCACCAGAAGCTACACAAGGGACATGGAGCAGATTCTCCTTCACAGCCCTCAGAAGGAACCAGCCCCGCCAGGATCTTGCTTTTGGACTTCTAGCCTCCAGACTGTAAATAAGTAAGTAAGTAAGTAAGTAAATAAATTTCTGTTGCTTAATCCACCCAGTTTGTGGTACTTCATTATAGCAACCCTAGGAAATGAATGTGTCCTTAAACTAGGTAGCTGGTGCATGAGTGTTTATTTTATATTATTGTTCAACACATAAATGTATTACATGTTACTTTTTATGTACAAATAGCTACATAATAAAAATAAAATGACAAAAGAAGTTATTATTTCCATTCCTACCAAACTGGGGCATGTTTCTACTATTAATCTTTTATGGCCAATTCTAGGAAAGCTTTTCTTGACATTTTTATTAAAACTATAAAAATTAACTTCCAACACTCCCTTTAATTTTTATAGAGTTTTTATTTCAACCTCAGTATCACTGAGTCCCTGCTTCTCTGTCTTTAATTATAGTGTACACATCTTTTGAGCAAAATGTTCTGTATCTAATCCTGAATGGTGATTGCCAAGCACACACCTGTCATGGTATGTTATCCGCATGCAGAGGGACTGGAACTTAACACAAGGAATCCTGGACATCTAAAATCACATTAAGGTTTTGAGCACGCATGCATGCCACCAAAGTGCCTTCCCTCAACCTGGAAGCCACATCACAGTGGGGGCTGGCTTGCTTTGCTTGCACGGCTGTACCTCTGCTCCCTAGGATCACAGCCTGACCCAAAGTAGGTGTTCAAGAAATTTGTTGAATGAAGGGGTAATGAATAGTTTTATATGAGTTTCCACTTCTCAGAAGTAACAATATCAGCTACCACTTATCAGAAGACTTTATCAGCCACTCCCCAACGTTCACTAACTTTCAATCTGTTTGTTTCCCTCATCTGCTGATTCATCAGCTCTTCTTTCTCACCTGAGCACTTGTGTGTGTGTGTGTATTTTTTCTTTTAAAAGTACTTAGTTGTTTGATTTCCCAAATTATAACTATATATTACTACTAGTTCCCATATTACAACTATATATTACTATTACTATTTCTATCTTGGGAAGAGGTGTGGATGCCTTAGAGTCTTTTATTGATGCTCAGGTTAAACATATCTTGATTAAGGACTGGATTCTAAAAAAGAAACTCCAAGAATACATGCAAAATAGAGAATTTTTTTTTAAAAAGTTGGATTTATCTAGTACTTTGAAAACCAAATCAATATTTTTGAACATATTACATAGTGAATGTTATGATTTGACATTGCATTAATAGCTTTTTTTTTTTTTTTACCTAGTAGATAACTGCTGATGCCAGAGAGGTGCCACAGTGAGAGATACTGAACTACAATACTGGAAATGCTGATTGTAACATTGATGAATTCAAACAGCGTTTGGGAAGCGACCAAGCATGGTCCTATGTGAAGATGAAGAGATAAATAAATCTCTGCAGGAATTCAGTTCAGTAGGAAAGACTTAAGTAAAAGATAATTGCAATGTAAAGTAATTAAGTGCTATTAATCATTAAGAGAGAGCCCTGTAGGTCATTCACATTTTTACTGTGGTTCATTACATTTTCTTTTTTTTGGAGAGTAGCCATCCAGATGTAATATTTCTCTGCTAACCAGAATACTTGACTAACCAAATTGTACAATTTCCTGACCATACCTGAGTAACAGTTTATTTTACAAGTTATAAACATATCATTTAAAAAATCTCAATATCTACCACAGGGGAAAACTGCAATTGTTCTTTTCTATAGTTAATGGCTAATTTATTTTATCTTGCTTAAGCATTTTATGATCCTTTTTAATTTCCAGGAATTTAGAGGCCCTTTCTGATTTTAGAATGGAGAAAAAAGGATTTATTTCCATGTGGCACTGGTTTTTCCTATAGATAGTGGTGATATTTTCTTAAATAAAAAGAGCAGACATCAGTAATGATTCCTGTAGCTGTTTAACTGGAAAATGAGAACTAATTAATAGGTATGGGTCAAAACCATATTGGCAAAAGCAGTAACAATTAAAATGGCTCAAATCATAATTTCCACTGAAGTAGTGAGTATTTCTTTACTTGATAGTATCGTAAAATGATCTCCACAAAATTTGCTAGGCTCACAGCTCTTTGGGTAAACATACCACTAGAAATTCTGCTTAAATCATTAAAATGTAACTAATCCCTTATCTTCAGGCGTCCTTCAAGAATACTTCACATCCCTTTCTCTTCTCACATTACTTGGAAAGCTTGCAACATAGTCCATTCCTCTGAGTGACAGTGAGTCCTAAGCAGTGACTGTTTCCACTCACGAGTGGCTTGAATCCCTCTAACTCCCTGAGGCTATCGGCCACAAAGCCGGTCCTCAAATACATCATCTCCATCTTTCTACCTGGTTTCCTTGTCCTTTTCGAGCTCGGTTTGGGATGAGTTCAGTCCGAAAACTACAATCTGACAGTCCAACACGCTGTCACAGCTGCCTGTAGACTTTCCTCAGCTCTCCAGATTCCTATCTTGCAGCCTTAGACATGGCGCCTTTAGCTTGAAAATGGGTTTAAAACAAAACTTTTCCCCAAGTGTCTGGGCTGCTGAGACCGCAACCCTGATGCTGCTAGGGGCCAAAGCATCCGAGCGCAACGTCTTCCTCCCTCCTGGCGGGGCTCTGGGCTCACGGAAAAGGGGCGGAGAGGAGAGAGAAGGGAAAGGGGCGGAGGTCACCCTTGTCCTCCAACCCGCCCAGATTGCGAGCACCGCTAGGTGCTGAAGGATCCGAAGAGGCGGGTGCGATCCGCAGGTTCCGCTTTGGGGGAGCGCAAGGCTGGAAGCGCGGCCAGACTCAGCGCGAGACTGACCCCGGAGCCGGAGAGCGAGCGGAGCACAGCGCTCCCCGCAGCCCTCGGTGGCGGAGCAGACGGAGGAGGGGCGCGCCATGGCGCTCGGAGGGGCGCGCTCTTCTGCTCCGCCTTGAGCCCTGCCGGCGTCCCGGGATGCCGAGGTAACCACTCCTCCACCCCCTGGATTCCCGAGCGTTGGCCTCCAGACGCTTAACGCAACTGAAGTTTAGCCACCCAGCCCCGGGCGCCAGGTGCCAAATGCAGACGCCTGCCCTCGAGAGCAGCTTAGCTTGCGCGTGGCAACACGTTTGGACCAGATGCCCCTAGCTGGGGAGACCGTAGGGAGAGGGTACTAGGGCTGATCCGTGTGGAATCTCTGCTGCGGCACGGGGGCCAGGTAGACAAGGTCTCAGTGTAGAGAAATGGGCAAGAAAGAGATCCTCCTCGCGCCCCGTGGTTCCATGCCCTCGACACTTTGAGTTCGGCACCCCGGCCAGCGCAGGCCTTTGGCTCCCCTCCGGGATGGGAGGAAAACCGGCCCCCTGGCATTTGAGCGATTGCAGAAAGTTTCACCAAGTTAGGAGGTTGGATAAGGATGTTGCAAGCAGACGTATGGGGGTGGTAGGGTAGTAACTGGAGAATGTCCGGAGGTAAGATTTGAAGGAGGCAGCCGTCCTCGGGGCAGCTTGGGCAGACCCACTCAGGAGGGTCGCAGGAAAGACTGGCTCCAGAATTCCCAGCCTCCGGGAAAGCTGCTGAGAAACTGGAATCGGATTACCTCGGGGGCGGGGCGGGGCCGGGGCGGGGGGGGGGGGTGGCTGTGGTGGTGGGTATGGAGAAACTGTGACTCAGGTTTCAACTCACTAGGGAAAGAGGGACAGTAAATACTTCGTTTTGGATGTTGCTACCCTCAAGCTGCAGCTTAATCAACACCATCTGGGCAGATGTGTTCACAGTAAGCGCAACTCACCTCTTTTTCCATTGCAACCCAGGATTTCTGCACAGGTAGTAGCTGGACCAGAACCCCTTCCTAGAGACTCACCACTCTGCCTTCCATGGGTAATGATGCGTGTGGTGTGCTGATATTTGATCTCAATCGAATAGGTCTAGAACTTGTTCAGGAAAGCTCCAGAGTGACCTTGCTGCCCCCTCCCAAGATTTGAAGAAGATTTTTTTGTCTACCTGACAAACAGGTAGTTCACCTAAGAAATAATCTGCAGTTTGGGGACAAAGCCCAGTTGAGAAAAAGGCAGAAACTTTAAAAGGTCATGTAGTTATTTAAATAGACTCTTATACTTTTAAAAACATGATTGGGTTTAAAGCTAATCTTGTTAGTGATTCTGTAAACCTGTGAAGAGTTTAATCAAGGGAGCTCAATTTTGGCAGCTTCTTCACCTTGAAAATGAAATGTGGCACCAGAGGCAGATGTGTGCTGCTTTCAGGATGGTGCAACCTTGCTGATGATAGGTCAGATAACTGAGTCCTGCCACAAGGTACTTGGGGATCTCCTGTCTTAACTGTCAGATGAGCAGTTAGGCAGTGCTCGAAATTCCTCTGTCTTTCTGCTGCAGATGCCTGGACTGAAGCCTGCACTATTCTGAGAGGGAGATGACTTGAGCAGCCGTTTTTTTTTTCCTTCTCCACAACAATGTCCATGAACAATTCCAAACAGCCAGTGTCTCCTGCAGCTGGGCTCCTTTCAAATACAACTTGCCAGACGGAAAACCGGCTTTCAGTCTTCTTTTCAGTAATCTTCATGACGGTGGGAATCTTATCAAACAGCCTTGCCATCGCCATACTCATGAAGGCGTATCAGAGATTCAGACAGAAGTCCAAGGCATCATTTCTGCTTTTGGCTAGTGGCCTGGTAATCACAGACTTCTTCGGCCACCTCGTCAATGGGACTATAGCGGTATTTGTATATGCTTCTGATAAAGACTGGATCCGCTTTGACAAATCTAACATCCTTTGTAGTATTTTTGGTATCTCCATGGTATTTTCTGGTCTGTGCCCACTTTTTCTAGGCAGTGTGATGGCCATTGAGAGATGTATTGGAGTCACCAAACCAATATTTCATTCTACAAAAATTACGTCCAAGCATGTGAAAGTGGTGTTGAGCGGTGTGTGCTTGTTTGCTGTTTTCATAGCTTTGCTACCCATCTTTGGGCATCGAGACTATAAAATTCAAGCATCAAGGACCTGGTGTTTCTACAAAACAGAACATATCCAAGACTGGGAGGATAGGTTTTATCTTCTACTTTTTTCTTTTCTGGGGCTCTTAGCCCTTGGTGTTTCACTCTTGTGCAATGCCATCACAGGAATTACACTCTTAAGAGTTAAATTTAAAAGTCAGCACCACAGACAAGGCAGGTCTCATCATTTCGAAATGGTCATCCAACTCCTGGCTATCATGTGTGTCTCCTGCATTTGCTGGAGTCCATTTCTGGTAAGAGCCTAACATTTTGACAATTTTTGCTTTCTTCTGTTTTTCCATGCTGAATATAAGATTTGTTGTCTTTTTCAATATTATTAGTCTCGATGGGTAACACTATTCAATCTTTTAAATGCTGGGGTGTACACCTACTTGGAGGTTATTTCAGCACTCAGCTCTGGCTTTGAATTAGGCTATTTATGAAATACACAGTTATTTCCCCACAAGCCCTGTGTTGACAGGAATGTCTTGCTAAAAAATTCTAAGTGTATGGTTACCTACTTGTAGTTCAGTATAAAGTAATTCTACAGAAGTCACATAGTTTTAATATACTGAATATGGTTAGTTTCTGAAATGTGAAAAATACAATATTGGAATGGACTCCTGCAAGTCTTAGTAGAAAGATACATAGACTTCTGTTTTATAGAAAAGGCATATTAGCTACCGGGTTTTCTAAACACACTATAACCAGGTCTTAGCCTGCCAAGGGAGGCGATGAGTGGAGATAGCTGGATAGTTCCGGTGAACCATATGCATAGGTCAGGTGAAGGAATCATGAGTTCACAAACCCCGGAACAATGCCAATAGTGCAGGGAGAGGTACGGTCGGCAGGAGAGCCAGGGATTCCTCCCTTATCATTCATCCCTTTAAAAAAAATAATTTAGCCAAAATCTATATTTGACAGTTTGATGTTTTTATTTGGAAATGAAGGCAAAGGTTAGGGAATGGGCAACAATATAAGTCATTTATATAATTTTCCAGGTAGAAGAAAAAAATACTTAAGATCAGTAAGTATGGCCTTAACTCCCTTTAACATTTTTGTTTAGGATGGTAAGAGTGACAACATACCATGAAAGAGAAAAAAATCCTTCTGTAAATAGCTACTGGTGGCATCAAAGATTGTTTTCATTCATTTTTCTGTACCGTTGGTAAAACAAACTGGTATCCAGAGATAGTGATACAGGTGATACATAGGTAGAAGTGAGGCAAAGGGATGAGACGAAGGTAAACATAACACAAAGGTCATGGTCAGACCTCGATGGTAGTGTGAAGGTCCTTATTACTCATGCAGTTTTCCTAAGCCCCTGACAGGTTTGTTGTCCAAGAACCACCACAAGTGGAGTTTTAATGATCAACCCTGATGTCCCTGATGCCCAGAAAAGTTTGTGAGAGTTGCTGCCACAGAAAGATCCTATGATAGCCGATTTTAATTTACAGAAGGATTTGGACTTTTTGAATGTTTCTTTATTTCTATTTGCATTATTTCCTCAGCATTTGAATTTAGCTTCTTGAATAGTTAAGTCATTTAAATATTTTTTCGTGATGTTCCTGAGTTGGTCCTGAGAACCCAACCAAGAGGAGGCTAAGCTGGATCTGAAAGTGGCAAGTTAACCTTCTGAGGCCTGCTTGTTGTCAGTTTAGGACGCCTTAGGGGGGCCCAAGCAGGGATCTGATCTGTGCTCTTGGTACAGTTGTTTGCATCTTAGTAGCAGAGAACAGTTCTATCAATACTTGGAATGCCTCCAGTGTTCATTCTGAAGAGTTTAATTTGTTCCACCTGACAAAGGGAATTTCCTTAGAAAAATGCTTCTTTTTTTTCCCCTTAAACTTTGAAGTAGAGTAGCTTTTCACAATAAAAAATGAGTTTGAGTAGAATTCAAATTAATTTGGGGGTTGGAAAGGGAATACAAAGAAAGGAAGAAAAGAAGTAATTAAAATATTTAAAGACATTCTTTAAATGAAAGTCATAGTTCTGGAGAAAAAATGAAATACTTGAAATTGTGAATCAATTAGAGACATAATGTGGAAAACTGAGGCAGTCATTGCTGTTTTGGTTTTATTTGTTCTGAGTCACCTTTAAAATTTTGCTTAGTTCTGGCTTTGACTTTGAGAAATCAGAGTGATAGATTAACTACTGTAAGACCACGGAAGACCGCAAATTTCATGGTTTTTTTCCTTAACTGTAGATGGTATTGGTTTATTTATTTTAAAACAAATTTCAGTTTTACCATGGATAGTTCATTTAAGTTTTTCCTAAATTTTTTTTATTTCTTTCATTGTTAACTTGGAAATTAAAATTTAACTTATGTTCTGAACATATTTTCTAGTGGGAACAATTTTATTTTCATGAAAAATTTTCAGAGGTCAGCATTGTATTTAACTATGAATTATTGATATGCTTATTACCCCAATGTATCAATACTTCTATTTAGCATGAAAATTATTTCTGCATTAGATGCCTAGTAGGTATACCACAGATATTCCTTGGTGGATCGATATTTTATTTCAAGCATTCTTTGCACTCCTGGTGTTTCTTGTGGAGACTTGGGTCCTCTTGGCAAGTTCATGCTGAAGGATTTATGCCTTCTGTGGCCTGGACACAAGGGCCTTGAGCATTAGGTTGAGGCCATTGAGATTGCTCTAGAGGGAGCCCTAGTGAAAAACCCAGGCTTGGGAATGCTAAAATAACACCCAGCATGAATATCTGCATTGGAACATTTTTTTTTTCCTTAAATGCCTAAGAGTGACATAGATGTTAAGGACTGAGCCATTATTCTCCACCCTCTATTTTAATAGCATCTTAATTTTAAGAACACCTCTGAAACCAGACTTCTAGATTCCCACAGAGGTACTATACTGGTGACAGCTTCCTGGTCATTGCTCTAATTTACACCGTGTGCAGTCTCTCATAATTGATAAGTAGGAATTGTTGGATTTGTAATTTGAATGGACATCTGTACACACTCTTCGACCCACGTTCACTGTCATTTTCAAGCTGGAAGCTGGAACAAAGATACAGATGCACACACTAAAAGGAGGAAGTTCAGATGACGGGGTTTGTGCTTGACAGGATTTATTGCACCAAAACTGATCAATAGTAGCATAATTTCTAAAATGATTTAAATTTGTAGCTGATGACAAAGGGGATACTTTATGAATTTTGATGATTGAATTTAAATACAAGGGTGAGATGATCATGATGTTTGAATTTTCTCTTTGTTTTTAATAGGCTTTCTTTTTGTTGATTAGTTTTAGGTTTACAGTAAAGTGAGCGGAAAGCACAGAGTTCACATTTACCCACTTATGTCTCCCACTACCACTTGGTCATCTTTATTATTAACATCTCGTGCTGGTGTTGTACAATTGATGAGCCAATTCTGACATATTTTTCTGGATTAAAGTCTCTAGTTTATATTAGGGTTTTTTTCTTGGCGGTTTACATTGTGTGGTTTTGACAAATGTATATTGACATGTTTCTACCATTACAGTGTCATACAGAATAATTTCATTACCCTAGAAATCCCCTGTGGTGTTTTCCTTTTTTTAATTTAATGTGTCACTTTTCCTAAGGGGGAAAAATGTGTATGTGTACTGTCAGGAATTGAGATTTTAAAATGCAGTACAAACATAACATTAATTTAAAATATAACTTTTATTGACTTTGCATATTTTATAATATCTGGATTTTATAATTTTAAACATGGTTAATACATATAAATTAATAATGGTCCCAACCGAAGAAAATAGGAAAGGACAATAGGCATTTATTAGCTGATACTTCCCTTTAGCAATAAGTTAACATAAAGATCTTTGAGAGTCAAATGGCAACTATAAAATTGTCTTCTGTGTATACTAGGTGAACCACTTTCTTTAAAAAATGAGTCTTGAAGACATTCTTTCAATGTTTCTTGAGAAAGGTGGAAAAAGACATTTACTAGCACTATCAGGTCACATTTTCTTAATATTCTTTGTTTCTGTCTTTATACAGGTAACAATTCTTTTAAAAGTTTTATTTCTAGAATATGTAACCCTAAACAGAAGTTAGAAGTTATTATTGCTATGCTTATTTCATCAGTTTGGTAGAGCAATAAATACTTGTTGACTGGTTGACTGTAACACAAGTAGTACGGATGTCAAGAGATTGCAAATGATTGACCAGAATGTGGATTCTGAGTTTTGTTGGTTAAGAGTTAATTAAGTAAACACTGAAGCCAAATGGTAATTTTTCATCTGTTCCCTAAGTTAGCAATGGTAGACTTCTGACACTATTAAACTTCAGTGATCTTTTTACCTTCTCCTTGGGGATAGAAGATCATTTTGAACTGGAAAAAGAAGAATAAAGTAAATGAACAAAATTATTTCTTATGTAGGTGAGTTTATCTAAGAAATGTGTTCTGCATGTGTAGAGTTTGAATTTGATTTTTGTAAGGTTGTTACTCTTATGTTAGTATTTCTAGTCAATGTAGTTAAGCATTTGGTTACTAAGATGTTTGTCAGATATAAACCAAAGACTTGGGTGGTTAATTGACTGAATTACTAAAGATATTGGCTAATGGCAAATGATGGAGCAAAGCAGTATTATAGCAGATCCTGGCTGTGAGTGAAGACTATTTTCTTTGCAAGGTGGGCCCTCATTTTCATATTTATGACTATGTCATGGAAACCTGTGTAGTTTCATGTGCATTTACCACTACACCAAAAAAGATGGTGAATGGGTGTACACATTTAAGTAAAAAGGAAATGCAGAAAATGCATAAACATGTACATACATAATGCCTGCATGTGTAAATCATTTACCAAGTTAAGAAAATTAATTGACCAATCCACCATTAGATCTAATTGTACCAAGTGAAAGGGCTTCTAATGGGCTTCATTCCAAACTTAAAAACAAAATAGATCTTTTTAAAGTATTATGTCAGGTCTTGGAAAGTAGGTCTTCTTGTTTTATTCTTGGATCACTGCTGATTGCAGAGGTAATATTGTCATGAATTGTGTTAGCTGGTTTCCTTTGTGAAGTAGGATGTGTTCCCATGTTTGGGATTTGGAAGCAGCAAATGTTGTCTGGAAAAAGGACTGGTGATGATACTTGGGTTCTAGTCTACAAAACTCTTAAACACTCAGACACTTATAGGTCAACATTAATATCAAGCAGAAAAAGTATATTTTAGAGCTATAGTAATGTAGTTTACATTACGGGAATTCGGGCTGCTTTTGTGTTTGGGTGGGCATGGAGTAAGTGGCATGAAGCCGATGACAGACGCTGGCAGAAGACTGGTTCTAGGATATTTGGGAGCACATTCTTGTTCTCGAGCCTTGGTGTTCTCTCCCTTACTCCTCTCTTCAATATCACCCCCTCTATCTGGGTTATCTTTATAAGTGCCCTTTTTCTCCTCTTTCCTTCCTCTGCTTTATTTCTCTCAGCTCATGTTAGCAGGATCTAACAACACAGGATTTCTTTGTTTCTCTAGTGTTTTTTGGCTTCTGCTTCCATCATGGAACCTCCTTGAAAAAAGGGACCTTGTTTATTGCTGTGTCCTCAGTTCCTAGACTAGGAAATGAATGACACATTTTTGGGTCAATAACAATTTGCTAACTGGATTGCCTGTAAAGGAGGTCTCACTCAGTGACAGCACACTTTTCCACTTGGAAGCACTCTACCGATAAGGTCAGGACTTAGTTGGTCAGCCTCAAGGATGTGTCTCCTTCTGCTAATTGGAATTTGCAGTGGAGACATCTGAAAGGTACAGCTGTGTTCAGAGTTTCCCCAAGAGTATTGCTTGAAAGTGGAGTCCCGGAGAATGCTGAATGTTCTACAGTATGAATTTGGTGCTAGAATTTAGTAATTTTGTCATCACCCAGAGGAATTTCATGAATAAACTCTGATCATATTATTCTATTATGATGATATTGCAATATGTGTTTACACGTGAATATCCTCTATTAGTTTTGGTCCTTGGTGGTTAGGTTCTATATTACTGGTTTATGTTTTAGTTTCTACAAACTGTAGGCCAAACAAACCAATGTTTGTTGAATAAATAAACTAGGAACGAAGTATTGAATGGGAAGTATTAAATTAGGTGATATTACTTATTCAAAGTCATTGTTTGCCCCATTATCTCTGGCACTGCCTTTCTCTGTACATGCACACCCCCCATCCCCCAGTGCCTTTATTTTTTACTGGTGTTTTAGCTTTGAGAGGATGCTGTCAGGAAACAAAAGGAGAAAACTTTGAGTAAAGACCTACAGATATTGGTCATTCATGGTCATAAATAAAATCTCTATAGTAAGTGTTGAAATTTTTCTATATAATGGGTTTGCTTACCTAAAGTCTCTACCAGCTGATTGAGAAAAATATATGGCTAATTTTTTATTGCTAATCAGACTAAATTATTGGGTAAGTTTTATATTTGCAGAGGATTAATTCTCAGACAACTCCAACAAACCTATTTAGTGGACACTGTGGTGCCCCAACCATGTACCCTTTTGGGTGAGTCTTGCTCTCGGAGAGATTACCCTCTCCCAAAGGGAGCTGCTTTACCCATGGCTGTGCACCCCTCTCTTTGGTCATTCTGTGTGTAGTGACAGGTGGATATGGAGATACAGAGAACTTACCCCCTTGTCTCATCTGGGACATTTCAGAAGGGTCCTTCATGCTTCAGAGCTTGCTGAGGTCTTCCTTGCACCTCCATTGCAGTTTTGCCTCCTCTGCCAAATCCTGTCCCCTTACTACCTCTCACTCCCCAGAAAACTTTCTCTATGAGAACTCTGTCTCAGAGTCTGTTTCCTGCAGAGTCTGACTTAGTACCATCTTCCAGAAGTCCATTTGTTCATATGTAAAGTATAGACTACTTCATTACACACAGTTTTACAGTGTGGCTTGATAAATATATTGAGCTGTGTATATCATCCCCCTTTATGGAAGTGTATGGCGTAAAAGTGGTCCAGCAAAGGCCAAACAAAGGTTAAGAATTTACACAAAAGTCTGTTGCTTGAGATATGCATAGAAGTCTAGAATACTTTGGTGTTTTAAGTTCATTGACTCTTGGCAAAACATGACTTCCTGTTTTTAAGGAGAAAGATTTATAAAAATGCCCAAAGATATTATAGACATTGAGACAGCACTTACAAAATGTCACTTGAATGATTCAAGTGTAAACAAATCAGAAACATGTGGATTAAATTTATACTCTCATGAATATAAAAATCTTCTAACTAAATGTATTTTGGGGTTTTCTATTAAGCCTCAAAACATTTGAAGAACAATTCAAGATATTGATTTGACTAAAATCTCTCTGCATTATCAGTCTTAACTTTATTTTCTTAGTCTTATCCTTACAGGAGGTATATAAAATGCATTCCATTTATATTTGCTTTGGAAGACATTTATAACCATACCAAATTTTACCTGGTATATCAATGCCATTTATCTATATTTAGAAAGGACTTTATCTAATGGGAGAAATTTGTCTTTTATTTGTGCAAATATTATCTTTCAAAGCTTGTGTAAATTTGTCATTCTGTGTGTCCTCTCTCCTGGGTGTGAGGATGGTGCCACAGAGGAATGGATATAATCATGGCTTTATACAGAGAGGGTGTTGTTTTTTTCTCACTTCTCCTAAGTTATTGAATCTCCAAATACAATCCAGACTGTGGAATGCCAAAATGGAGTGCGGCTGTGGTGTGATGGTGAAGGAGACAGAGCCAGTCAGATTATGTAGAAGGATTTCTTTCAGCTTTTTGTGCAGTCTTCCCTTTAGAAAACTGTGGTTACTCAAGTACATGCAAAGGACAGGGCCCCAGCCCCACCACCTCCTAGCTGTGAGCTGTAGTGACTCTAAGCCAATTTTGCACATCTGTGAACTTATTATAATAATAAGAGTACTTGCTAACCAAAAAAATGATTTGACCTTCCTACAATCTCATAAACACAGCCACTGGCACATGGTAAATACTCAGCAAAACTAAAATACCCCCCAAAAGTCTATTGCTATTGTTGTCACCCACCATCTCACTTAGCAATGACCATCTGTGTTTAGTTTAGAAGTGTTCTAGTTTCTCCTCTTTTAGGAAGGTTTGGTTGCAATGGAAAGGAACAGAGGGAGCTCATAGCTTCAGAAAACTTTCTGGGACATTTCTACTTGAAGTTACTTCACTATCTCACCAGAAGTGAAGGTGTCTGCTAATCTTTTACATGCTGTTCAAATGTAAATATTCTAATAATTTATAGTTATAAAATTTATAAGGTGTTAACTTATAAATTATTGGAATCAAGTTAAAATGAGCAAAAGATTACTGAGACTGTTATGTATAAGGCAGTACTCTTGGAGTCATATTTTTGGGATTAAAAGATAAAGTTCTTTCCTTAGAAAGCTTCTAATTTAGTAGAGTAAAAGACATATCCTGTCTTTTAAGACAAGAGTTAAGATATTAGCTCTTGGAGAGGCAATATAATATGCTAGTTAAGAGTCTGGGTTCAAGTCCTGTTTCTTCCACTTGCTGGCTATTTAACTCCAACCACTCTGTGCCTCAGTTTCCTCATATGTAAAGGAGGCATAGTAATAGTACCTGTCTCCTTAGGTTGCTGTGAGGACTAGATGAATTAATATATGTAAGTCGAATAGTGCCTGACATAGAAAGTGACATATGTTTCAGTTATTATACTATTATCATTATCATTGCTATTGATATTAAAAGTTAATGCTGTTAGCCAGTAGGTTTGCCAACAAGATGTTCAAAAACACTTTTAAATCAGTTATTAAATGAATAATGGGTGCTATCATGGGGAATTGTCACTTCCAGTTTGGTGGTGCACAGTGTGTTGATTTATTTGACAAATATTTGTTGAGCGCTGAGCACACACCAGCCCCTGCTCTGTGATTTAACTGTTCACAGTACTGATGGCTTTAAGCAATGGTACTTACAGAAAGTGAAAGGAGAGGACGGGTAGGAAGCTGAAATATGAAGATATTCAACTATATTTTCTGTTAGACTAGAATAGCAGGTATTCTGTTGTAAATGTATAGGAATGAGATTATTTTTGATTACTTATAAAAGGAAAAATTTCTATAGTATATAATTTAGAAGGAAAAATTACTGGAAATAAATGTGATCCTAAGTTAAATAATGTAAATTGTAAAAACCAGAGAGAAAAGAGATAATGTATACAATACCTAGAGGTAAAAAAAAAATTACAAATAAGAAATTCTTTAGAATTTGGGCCAGGCTTGAACAAGATTAAAATATAGCAGGTTATAATAAATTAATATTAAAAGCTGGAAATATTTTCTAATGAAATAAAAACATGACTAATGAAGCATGTTTCATTAAATCAGATAATAAAAAGTTAATAATTCAAGTTAGTATTTTATATAGCCTTTTGATAAGGAAACTGACTTCAGTTTGGAAAATAAATAAATGGTGAAATAAAACATTACAAAAATCACCAACTCTTTCTAAGAATTTAGGTTAAGAAAGTGTTAGAGAAAACTGAAAATAAGTAAAAACAAATTGCTGTGAACACTAATAATAAAAATGAATAAAAATTTAAAAAATCATTTATGCTTTAATTTACTTGTTATCTTGCTCATTGATTTATTCTCCCAGCAGGCTTTTGCTGGACAAAAGGCTGGGACTCTCCAGGTGGAGAGTAAATCACAGAGACAGAAACCTGACCTGGGAAAATAATCCTGAGGCAAATTCTGAGAAAACTTTCTAGCTCCTTTATTTTATCCATGATCTTTGAACTCTTTTCTCCAACCTTTAACTCTTATGCATACCACTCTTTTTCTTTCTTTCCACTTTTAATGTGGAATAATATAACTATTTGTATGTTTCTGGCCTCACATGGGTACAAGACAGAGGACTTACTGCTGTGGTAATAGTGGCGGGACCTCTGGGCCCAAAGGCACATGGATGAGTATTAAATAATCACATTGCTGTTGCATCAGCAGCAGCTTTTATTATTACTTTGATTAGATATTTCCTTCTTTTGCTTCTTACATTTACATTCATGACAGAAGACCAGAAAACAAGGAAAATAAAAACCACATGAATGTCAGAGAAAGAGAATGCAGGAGAGTGGAGAGGGGCAGGAACCAGGCCACGGAGGCTGCAGAAAGCCGGCCGTCATGGGTGGAAGGGTGGATGGAGAGAGGCACGTGCATGTTTTAGGAACTCCGTTAGAAAGAAAAGACCTCCCTTTATTTCCATGGACATGTTCCCTTTATAGAGGAATATTAAATTTTGTGCTATATTTCTTCAAGTTACTTTAAAAATACGATGTTTTCCTCAGCTGTCAAATTTTATTGGAAAAATAAAATAAGCTATAAATTAAAATAGAAAAATCTTTGAGATCACACTTACAATAGATGACCAGTGTTAGCATTCTGGGTGCATTCTTTTCCTCATACAGTAAGGGAAAATATATTGGTTTAATTTCTTTGATTAATAGAGTACTTAAACTTTCTTTTTCTTATATTATTGGGTATTATCTTCCTTATTCTGTGAATGTGTGGGGGAATTTGTAAATGATTTTCAAGAACTCTTTGGATAACAAAGAACAGGTGATGCCAATATATAAAAATTAATATAAAGCAATAGTTTTTATAGGGTCATAGTTAGCCTTTTAATTTAGGATTTTAATTTATAAAAGTAGTGAATTAATAATTTCTTTTGTGGTTACTGCTTTCTGTTCACTGCTAAGAAATACTTTTCTCAGGCTAAGATAGTATCAATATTTATCTCTTCTTTAGCACTTTTGCCTTTTCATTTTTTCGTATTTATGTTTTGATACATTTATAGTTCAGCTTCCAAGTTAATAATATGAACTTTCTTTTGAATGGTTAACTAGTTGTCCCCAACTCATTTATTGAATGATCTTTCTGCAACTGTTTTAAATTTCTGCCTTTACTATCCCTGAAATTGTTCAATGTGTTTGGGTCTTTCTGGACCCTTTATTACATCCTATTGAGTTATCTCTTAACTTTACGTGCAGCTGCTATCTTCACATTTTACTGAGACTTGCATTCAATTTATCAATTGCGTCTAGACTTCTCCCTTTCATTGTCATTATCATGCTGCCTTATTATAAAAAGTCATGTTTTGAATAATAATTTTGTAGTTTTTTCATAACAGTATATAAGAAAGCACTGATCTTGACCCATTTACTTTTTATTGTGACAAAATTCACCTAACAAAAATATTACTATTCTATCCATTTTAAAGGGTATAACTCAGTGACCTTTAGTAAGTTTGCAATGTGGTGTGCCCATCACCACTCGTCCAGAATATTTTTATCCCCCAAAAGAAAATCCCATGCCCCTTAAGCAGTCATTCTCTGTTTCCTACTCTCTACTAACATTTGCAGTATTTTTATTTTTAAATGACCCTTTACAGAGGGTTGTCTAGTTTAGTAGTTTAACAATTTCTTATACCAACCTATAAATCTTACTGCTTTCAAATTAGTTGACTTCTTATCAGATTTTGTAAATATTTTATGGGCTTTTGAAAAGAATCTACATTCGCTCTCTTTTTTATAAGTCGCAAAGTTGAACACATAGCTATTAAATCAAGATTTTTTATAGGATCCCATTTCTTTATTTTTTTAACTGCTCTGTCAAATAATGTGTATGAGAACTTAGCATTTCATTAACTTGTGTTTTGTTAGTTTATATATGTATTTCTAATGTTTTTCAATGGATTTTGATGATTTAGACTTTAATTTAGTGTCATTAGGGCTTAAAAATTCATTTCTGTTCTATCTTTATGGATTACTCCATTTATAAATACTCCACTTTATAAATCCCTGCTTTAAAACATTTTTCCTTGAATTCTTCTTCATCTCATACTGAAGGTAAGTATTACTATTGAAATAGTGGCAATAGGCTTTTTGAGTAATTTGAATTTTCTTGAGCATTTAGGTATCATCTAAGAAGCTTCTCATGCCATTCTTATTAATGCAATACAGCATCATCAAATATTCAGGCAGAACAAATAGAGCTTCCCCACCCCTGGCCCTCTATCATGCCCCCAGTACCTCTTGGTTAGGCTCCAGAATCCTGATAGTGAAAAAAAATGCAATGTGGGGAGTAAATTTCTTCTTACATTCTGCTGCCTGTATTCTGGCAGCTGCATTAGTTCTGCTAATTTGGGAAGTATGAAGTTACATCAGAAGGGAGTCAATGAATTGAAGAGCATAGTCAGTTCTGCTTAGGCCCGGGAAAATTCTACTGCAGACAACAGTGGACCTCAGCAGCTGTAAGTACATTGTCTCTTACCCAGTTCTGCTCAAAGTGTGAGTCTGGAATTGTTCAAAACAAGAAAGGAACATTCTGAGAACATTTGTTCAACTTAGCATTTCCTTGATCCGCTTCAATTAGAAATGCACTTTTTTGGGAGGGAAGGAACTGGACGAGAACTGTGTATAGAAAGAAACTGTGTGATTGCCTTCTTACTCCTTATTTTCTAATATAAAAGCTTTTTCCAAATTGCAACATGAAAATAGCAACAGATATCTCCATCAATATTCCTGTGTTTACTGCAGTGAACAGAGAATTAGTTTCTGATGCAGCTTTATCTTGAGATGCTTCTCTAATGACATCTTGTGATGGATAATGTCAATACTTCTCTCATATACTATTTTCTGGAAAAAAACTACCTGATATACCAAAAATATTTTTAAAATTTTATACTTTTTATAAACTTTGATAGCAAGAGGTAGTTTTAAAGCTCTAAGAGAACGTAGTGATTCTTTTCTCCACCGAAAGTCTAAACAGAGCTGAGGCAGACTGTATCTTATTTCCAGGGAACATAAAGAATTGCTGTTTTCAGTCAACAAAAATATACCAAGCAGTTCTAAATGCACAGCATTGAGAGGAGATCTTTGCCCTTTTCTTTCATCTCTGTAAGCTCATAGCAGGCTGATCTATGGACACAGATGCCGAAGCCAGCTTGCTAAAAGCTTTCCTGGATGGTGGAAAAGACAGCGGTGTGTGCTATTTACCTTCTCCTAATTGCCTACTTCAGGTTTGTCTGTCTAAGGCAAATAGTAGTTATATAAAGGCCAGCCTGCTTATTTAGATAGTTTTAAATTGATGTGGATTTCCACATAGTCTATTTAGCAAGCTATTTTATATTTGGTTATAAAGATGAATGAGTAACCTGATTTACCTGTACTGGTGCCCTTTTCTCTAATACCTCCCTTAAGTACAAATTGACATTAATATGAAACCACAGCACTGATGCCACCTTTCTCTTGGATTGCTTGGTTTGTTTTAAATGGTTGCCTAACACTCAAGTTTAAATCAATTCAACTCACCTAGAGATTATTTATCTAGTAAACAGTATGAAGAGACAAGCAAGCTATCCGTTACAAAATCACGTTTCAGAGCAATTTCCGAATGATGCACTGTATTTGGGCACTGAGCAAAGCTTAGAAACCAATGAGTCCTGAGGTATTTCTTTATTTCCCTCGTCTCCATGCTACCCCCACTATAAGGCCAAAACACTAAAAAATGTTTCAGCCTTAAGGGTAAACGTCAGTATTTTGGGAGTCTACTTGGATTTCTGAGAAAGAGTTAGGACACTTCATTGTTGTGGGTAGGGGGATAGACGTGGCTTTAGCCCTCCCTACTCAGTGACAGACCTACCACCCAGCCTCCAGAGGGGTGGGAGGGATGAATGTGCTATTATGACTTTAAGCACAGGGAAAAATCATTCATTAAATAATGCTTTTATAACTAAAATTAGTAAAAGAGAATGCTCATATATGAATGCTGGCAAAGGTGTCAGGTATTTTTTTCTTCCAAACTTGCTAGAAGAAAGTCCAGTGTTTTGTAAACATAATGCCAGTATTCCATGGGTTAACATGAAGTATAGTCAAACATGTATGTGGCTGGTGGCTAAAACCCACATCTCAAAGAATATGTTACAAGAGCACATTGCGCTCATCCAAACCTGACTTTCTTTTTATTTGTTCTGAAAGCCTTGATTTGTTTTTATTTAATTTGTAATAATTTTTGCCTGAAAACCTTCTCTGATTATTCTAGTGCACATTCTTATCTCTCTGTCTATGGATAAGATAGAACATCAAATTCTATATAGTTATAGAATTTGTACTCTTCGTGACTGTCCAATCTCGTAAATGGATAGGGAGCTCCTTAGTGAGGGAGTCAGTGTCATGTTTTTCTACTTTGTGTCCTGCAGTGCCTGGTCTACTACCTGGAAGTTTCAAGGAATATGCCACTCACTTGTTAGAATCCTTTAACTGCCAATGAAAGCAGTGAATTAAATAACATTCATATAGCTATGGTTATTAAAGACATATGATATCACACAAGGATTTTATTTTTAAAATGCTATATTTGAAAGAAAAGAGTAAAGTGTTTAAAATATAACTATAAAACTGTAAATGTGGTGATCATTTTGAAATATAACGTTTTTGCTGAAAATTTTGTTCTGTTGTGTAAGAATCAATGAATTAAAATCCCTCATCTATAGCTCCTACTGTACGCCAACATCGTACTTTATAGATGTTAACCCATTGAATTCTTGTTACACTTTCAGTTGTGTATTTCCTCAGACATGGAAAATATTTATAACTCTGTATGTTAAGAAGGTTTAGCCAAAGGGTACAATCATGTAGGGCCTGGAATGATTTGCATTCAGCATCATGGACAGCTACACAGGGTCATCGGCCATGTGTTACAACAGAAACTGTAGAGAGAATGGAAATGACTTCAGGCCTAAGTCAAGGTGCCCAGGGAAGCGCTCTGACGTGAAGGCTGCTCAAAGACATTGAACTGGTTGTGATTTGTGGGGAAAGATAAACATGATTTGAAGAAGGATTATTTTATATTTTATTGCTATACTGACATAGGCCTGAGTAAAATAAATTTTGGAACAGATTTGCCAAAAAAGCTGCCTTCAATAAATTTTTAAAAATTCGTTTCTCTTCTCCCTTCCAGAGCATGGACAATGACCTTAGTTACCTACCTTCCTCTCTCCCCAACCTAAATGGGTCTTAATTTATCTGAATAAATTAGAAAATGTGGCAGTTTTGTTAGTTGCTTTTGAGTATTAAAATGATCTAGATTTTGTGCAGAATATTTTTACCCTTTGAGACATGTTTTTCTCTTTTGTCATTGAAAAATTAACCCCTTCTAGGGGAGAAAAGTCCTTGCTGAATGCTTTGTAGGGCCAGTGAGGCTTTGATTAAAACCAGAGAGGAGACAGTTTCAGAATTTTGATTACAACAGAACAAACTTTCATTTTGAAAATGTGTTCTTCTCTCGCTGAGCAGCCTGTTTATTTCAAATGTCTTGCAAAATCTGGTAATTTTGCCATGAAGACACTACTGTTTGCAGTCATACCAGGCATGTTTGCAGATGGAGGATGCCATAATCCTCGACTTTTCACAAGAGCCAACAATATGACCCTAGTGAGAATTGACTACAAAGAAACACTTACAACCTATCCATAAATATGATATGTTTGAAAATGCTCATTCATTTATTCATTAAATCTTTTCCTTGGTGCTCCCCATGTGTCAGATACTGTTCTGGTGCTAAAGCTATGGAGCTGGATGAGACAGGCAATATCCTTTCTTCCAAGGAGGTTACATTTTTCTGGGGGGGTGGTGGTTGCCAGGACTTGGGGCTCTTTGGAGAGAGAGAGAGATAATAAGTAAACAACAGGATGTTTTCAAATAATGATAAATGCTGTTACTGAGGGTGGAGATAGGTCTATTTTAGGTTGTATGGTCAAGGAAGGTCTCATCATGAGGATAGCCCTGGATGGCATATGGAGCCAGCTAAGGGAGATATGTGGGCAGGGTGGTCAGTCAGAGGGAACAACCAGCACAAAACCCAGGGGTGGGAATGAGCCTATAGTGAGAGACGAAAGGAAGGCCATTAACTGGAGCAAAGGGAGCACAGGGTGAAGGTGCAGGATTTGAGGATAGACAGGAAGGGACTTTGTAGTCCATGGTGAGTTTGGGTTAAAATTTGGTTGAAAACCATTCAAGGCTTAACAAGGGAATGATATGATCAATACATGATGTAAAAAGAGCATTTTGGCTGCTGGACAGAGAATGGGTTACAACAGAGCAGTAATATAGCAGAACAGTTGTTTGCTGGAAATTTCATTTCACACATGAGTAATGAATAAATTACTTTGCTCAAAATTACATTTGGAAATAAGGCAAATAATAAATCATTGTTAACTAAAGATAGCTTATGAGTAATAAAGGAAATACTTTCAAAATTATTCTCCACTAGGTGTGAAAGAAAATTATATTTTGTGGCAAAATTTTTAAAGGAAACATATTTACTTATGCCTTATTTTACTTGGTTAACAATCTCAATATACTCTGCTGATTTCATAAAAAGGACATCTTGATGAGCATTCATTCAATTAAGAATATGAAATTATCCAGTTGCATTTTGCTTTTGAGATGAAGTTATTTGGCTCTCTTTTAATCATGTGCATGCACACAAATGAGAAAATTTCATGTTTTGGTTATAAATTGTTTTCTGTTTCTTGACCATAGAGAAATGCCCTAATAATTATTTACTACAAAAGAGAACATTTCAGCCGTTGCTGCATTTGTGATTATACTGTGAAGGACACTCACGTACACACACTGGTGGGAGAGCCTGCCTTATGTATCACATGGGTCATGGGCCTGGAGTTCACATTTCCCTTGTTTGGAGTTTATTTAGCCTTTGACTCTGGAATTTAAAAAAAACACTGTTGATGTTAATATCACAGTTCTCACTGTTTAAACTGTGTACAACATGAACAAAGCATATAATTTTATTTTGCAGAACTTTTCCATAGGGCCTTAAAACATTTTAAAATTTGAGTGCCCCACAGAAGTAAATCTTTTTCATCAGAGAAAGAGCAATGGCTCCACCTAATGAGCCTCAGCAAATTCTGATTCAAGAAGAGGCTGTGCTTTTTGAGCCGAGGTGCTTGACTATTCTCCAACTTGTGTTATTGGAAGGAAAGGGTTGGTGGTATTCATTCCAGAGTTAGGCCTCTCATAGGTCCTGATTTGAAAAAGTAATTGAGTTTCCCACTTCAGTTCTGCATTCACTTACCAAATATTTAACAGGCACCTACTATATGCAAATATACCCTAATTTATGTTGTCTGTGCCCATGAGCATCTTTACCAGTGTTGATGCTACAATGTATGACTATGCTGGATCACCTAAGCTTATGCTCGAATCTCCTTCTAATTAGGTGGGTCCCTAAAGCCTATTGTAGTGTGTAGAAATGTGTAACTGTGTGAGTTTGGACATACTGGCCACCTGTCCTTTGGCAAATTATTAAGGATCTTTGCGAGCTTCAATTTTAACTTTAAAAAAAGATATGGACAATAACACTGCATGTATCACTGATTTAATCAAGTAACATGAGTTTTCACATGACACCTACCTGGTAAGTATCTAGTGAAATGTGCTGTGTGATTGTTGTTATTACTATTATAACAAGTATTCTGTTTGGTACTGAGTTTTACTAAACTCAGTGGTAATCTGAAAAACATTCATTGAGTGACTACCATGGACATCTGCACATGTGCTACGTGAGTATATAAACATGGCTAAAATGGGATCCTAACTTCAAAGGAATTCATAGTTTATTTGAGGAGGCATGAGCAGAACCGCTCTGTTACAAAAGAACCCTGTGAGCAAGTGCCCGTGGCTTTCCAAGGGCCTGCTTTGCTGAGAAACCGTCTGTGTTTAGCCTATGTCTAACCAATAAAGGTAGAGAGTTCTTGATCAAAGCTTTCTTGAGTTCAGATTCATTGTGGCTCTGGTGGTCTTTGGGTTTAGTGAAGTAGTGAGTTCCCCTCTAGAAATGCAGTTCTTATCTTTTGATTTAATCATTGATTTATAAACTTTCTTTTTTTTGTTGTTCTTGGATTAAATCACTTCATCTTTTTCATGCTGATTTATTTTCCATAAACTTGTAGCAAATGCCACTTTAGCTTAATACCACTTTTTTGTTCATGATGTGCTTCTTAGTTTGAATGCATTTGATAAGGTCAGTTCTTCTCTAAGGCGCCAACCAGAGACAATTTTACCTTTTGGAATTTGGAGCCTTTGCAATTGGAAATTAGGGGGGTTTTGGATCTTGTATCTTTTTCTTATTAACTGCACCAGTGAAATCTGAAGGCTAGTTCAGACCATCTTCTTTAGCAAATACTCACCTGAATGCAAAGCCTAATTTCTTGTGGATTACCTACAGTTGTCTCCCCCTGTTTTCTCTGGGGAAAGTCATGTTCTTTTGAGTGAGGCCATTTCTGTGGTGTTATTTGCAAAACCTCTTAAGAATTCAATGTCTTCTATATGACCACAGAAGAAGGGCTTGGATTTCTGGTATTGCAAACAATACCACAAAACTTGGTAGCTTGATGGAAAAAAATGCAAAGAATTTATACAATGGAAAGGAGGGAGTGGGAACTGGAGCCACAGTTTCACAGTAATACAAGGAAGAAATTTTTTGAGGTTTGATGATAATTCCCCAGGGAAGGAGAGCCATCTTGGTGCCTTTGGTGGTCATGTTCAGATCTGCTTGTTAGATTACTTAGACCTTTGTTAGTGATGTGAATGAGTCATTAGTGTGGTTTGGTGACAGTTTGTCTTCAGTTTAGGATCAATCACAGAGTGTGCAGGGAGTGTCTCAGTAGCCATGTCTTAAATGTGTTTATAAAGTGAAAACCATTTGCCCTCTTAAGCTGCTTCTTATGTTAAATTTACTTATTACGCTGGTGTTGTTTGTAAAAGTACTTAAAGTTGATGATGGGCTTTCATTACTATCTTTGGATTATTCCCTGGGTCTGAAAAATCAAGCGCCGTGAGGGATTTTCAACCTTATTTCATAATTTGTAGACAGGTAAGGTCAAGGTCTGCAACATTCACATTCTGGGAACAACTGAGCTCATGCAGGGAGAGGCAGTCTGAACTACACTTCTCTACTCAGTCCCCTCAGTCTGGGTAGGATGGGTAGCCTGCTGGTTAGGGGTAGGCCATGTTATAGTTCCCCTTTCTTACATTCCCACTCTCCAGATCCATAGACACCTTCTTCTCCCTTCTATGCCAGCTTTGTATTTTGCTCCCCGTAATCTTTTAAGTAAGCCACCTTGTCCTGTTGATCTAAATGTGTCCTAGTCTCTTTTTCCTGACTACAGGAAAAATATTGAGATAAATTCTTCAGAGCAAGTAAAAGACTACAGTTTGTCTTTCCCAGTAAAGTCTGAGAGAGACATAATAATCACTTAATTAAATTAAATAATCAATTGATTAATAAGGTGCAAGGCTTTTTTTCCACCAAGTGCATGCTTGTGTGGCTGACCTATTTGTTTATTGCCTGTGCTGTTCTGATTGGTGCCAAATGTTCTAATACGTTAGATATTACCATTGATGTGAGATATTTTGATTAGCAAAATAATGTATTTTCATTGTATAAAGTTTGAGAACTACAGAAAAGAAGTTAAAAATGTAAGTCCCTTTAAAAACCTTGTTTATTTCTTCAGTAAATTCCTAAATACTTCATAATTTCTATGCTATTTTGCATGGTATTTTTATTATAGTTTATGGTTTTTAATGTTAGTGTAGAGAAGTGTTTTTGATTTTCTAAGTTGGTCATGTATTTAACAACTTGCTTAACTCTTTTATTGGTTTCAATCATGTATTGGTGCTAATCACTACCAGATATCATCAAAAGTTTATCCGTTTTCTTCAAATTTCTACATATTTCATTTTTTTTCTTATAGCATCAACCAGGAATTATAATACTATGCTAAGCAGTGATAGTAATAATAGGTACACTTGTCTTGTTCCAGATCTTAAAATGCACCTATATTTTTTCCATTAATTACTATTGTAGATTTTGTATATAAACTTTACTGTTTCCTAATTTAAGTCCCTCATAAGTACTATATTAGTTTCCTATTGCTAAGTAACAAATCCCCACTAATTTAGCAGTACAGTGCCCACTTTATTAGCTCCCAGTTCTGGAGGTTCACTGTGCTCTCCGCTCGGGAACTAAATCAGGGTGAGATATGTATCTGAAGTGCTGGGAACTACGTGGGAGAGGGCAAATTTGATCAGAGTTAGGCCAGTGGGATGTTATCAAATGAATGCTGGAATATAAATTGAGTTATAGCTAAGGAAGATAAACTTCAGTTTGCCTTTTAGATACCATAAAGAAAAATTAAAAGTGTAACTACATAAGTCCAGAAACATAAGTTTAGGAAAAAAAATCATAATGACTAAGCAGCCATCTTTTATCTTTGCGATCAAACTACCAGGCTGACTGAAGTGTCGCCATGAAATGGAATTATTTTTAATTAAATTGACTCGGTAACCTGTAAGGTCTGATTTTTTTGCCTGACCAGAAGTGTATGTTGATTTCTTTTTTAACTCTACTCATATTAAACTTCGGAGTTAATTAGACGTTGGTTGTAATCCTGGCCAAGACCCTTTCTAGCTGTGTTATGTGTCTCAATTTGTTCATCTGTAAAGAAGATACAATAAAACGTATCCCTAATGTTATTGACAATAACATTACAAACGTCTGTAGCAATAAACCAGCTTTGCCAGTTGGAAATATCTCTTTGGCAAAACATAATGCATTTCAGGGTGGATGTTTTACCAAAACACTGTACTGCTACAATCTGTTTTTGCTATTAACACAGTATTGCCAGCAAAATAGTCTTTTGTTCCTAAAACAGCATGCTTCCAATACTTCAACTGATTTCTAACTAATTTCTAACTTTATTTCATATATGAGTTACTAATAATTACTTTAGTTATCACATTTTAGATAAACATTTCTGGATTAAGATGAAAGTGTCTTATGCATCTATCATTGCCAATGTTTAGAGCATAACTGATATTTTGTTAGTCTAACTATGGGTTTGAGGTAGGTGATCACAGCTAGAAAGAGCCAGAATTCACAGTGCTGTTAAATGCACAACTCAGAGTAAAATGCCTCGAATAATTATTATAGTGTGGCAGGACATAAAAGCAAACATAAATATTTTAATACATACATTTTCTTCTTCGAAGACCTAAAAACTTTGCTTACTGATTTTTTATTTTTATCATTGCCAAAGAGCTGAAATGATGAAATAAGGATAACAATTAGAAGTCTGTATTAAAAAATAAAAGACAAGAACCAAAAGCATATATGAAGACCAGTCAAAAGGATGAGAAGGAAGAGACTGCTAAAATGAAAACCATGTCATTCTTTATGGAGTAGATATGAAGAAGAATAAAAAGGATGCTGAGCTTTGTCTTAGTCTATACTGTACATCTATTAGTTTATACTTAAAAAAATACCTTTCCATTCCAAGACAGATAGCTGTCCTCCTCCCCTACATCCTTTTCACAACCATCTTTCTGAAGGACACCTCAGATGTGTGCTACTCAGCTCCTCTGACTTACCTGTCAGTGGACATCTGTTATAGGCACAAGAGATGTGGAACAATACAGTTATTAGCATATGTCTGTGACTTATACTGGTGAAAGTATTGTAATAGAATTACTGAGCAAGAGAGTGCCAGAATCAGCTAGAAGAGCACTAGACATAGGCAAACAGAAATAGAAACCTGGAGAGTTTAAATTAGGGTCTACTATGGCCTAGGAGGCCAAATACATGAGTCCTTACCATTTCCTGCTCTTTAAATCCTGACTCCACCTTATTTTAGTTGAGTGACCTTGAGCTACTTCTCTGTACCTTAGCTTCTTCATCACAGTATAAACATACTGCTTTCCTCAAGGAGTTATTAATGGGATTGAATAAGATAATAAATATACAGTATTAAAACAGTGCCTGGAGCATAGTAGGTACTCAGTAAAGGTTAGCTATTATTTTCTTTTTATCATCTTGTTCATAAATATGTCATAGTGCTACTGGTGTCATTACTGGGAGTGATGCAGTGAAAGATCACAGGCTTTGAAGCCAGATAGACTTGGGTTTAAATCTTGCCTCTGCCACGTACCAGCACTGTGACCCAGGCAAGGTAACATCTCTGTGATTTAGTTTTCTTATTAGCAGTAGAGGAAAAACAGTAACTACACCGGGAGTTTAGTCAAGATGAAATGGGTTGATATGTACATATATGAAGTGCCAGCATGACTTCCTTTCCCCTTCCCTGCTTTCCTTGAAAACATCATGGGATAAAGGTCTCCATTTTTCCTACTGTGCCTAAGCCACCCCAGTGGACCTGGTCTTCTGACCGCCTCTGTGGCAGGAGAAGTCAGATACTGACAGGAATATTCCAAGGCCTGCAGTATGTGGACCAAACCTCTAAAGTTAAACTAACCTAATTGATTAGTCACCAAGTTTGACAGTGGTTGCATCTGACATCTTATTATGGAGAAGATTTAGGGATAGCGGAAGCTCTTTAGCCAAGATAAAGACCTCTAAGACAGAGAAGTGTGTTGCAGAACATTGGATACACTCTCCCCTCTCCACTACTGCTACTTCCGAGCTCCCAAACCCTTCTGGGATCTGCCCAGGTGGGAATCCCTGCATCTGTCTCTTCTTTTCACCCTCCCCAGTTACTCCCAATTTTGACCAGAGACTATGACCCATACCTAAGGCCAGTAAAGGCTTCTGGGGAGATGTTTGACATACCACCTTAAAACAATTAAAATTTAACTCATTTAATCATACCATTTTCTTTTAACCTTAAATAAATAAGCATTTTTTGGGTAGACTAGAAATTAATAATCCCAAAAAGTCTGAGGCATTCCTTAAAACAAAAATTTACACAAGCTTTCTTTCACATATGTCACAGGGTTGTAATAAGGATTAGTTGACCTAATAGAAAAAGAACCTTCCCAGCATAGGGAAATACTCAGTTCTAACTTTTGTTGTTATTATTCATGATGGAATCTATCACTCCTAGGTGGTATGTCATGGTGCTGTGGTTTACAGGAGACTTTCTGCCTTTCCCATGATTCAGGATGCCATAACTGCTAGAATGACCTGTTCTTGTGAGCTGGTGCTAGCCTGTGTTTTGATAGCAATCAAGTTCTGTGATAGAGTCTGCAGTTGTTCTCATTCAGTTTTGGCTAATTTACTTTCATTGTTACTCAGTACCATCTGTGTTTGGTCTGTAGAACATGTTTTATCATGGTATTCATTTTACATTTCTTATCTTTCCCTTAATTCACCCCATGCAACCTAACATATATACATTTTATTTATTTTTAATGTTTATTATTTTGGTATTCTAGGTTAAATGACTATATTCTATTGCCTCAAAGAGTGTCATAAAAGGAAATTACAGCATTATTTTGTAAGGATTAGCAGCAGGGAACTGGGGACAATTATTCCTTGGAGTTCTGACACAAATCTTCCCACTAAACAGACTAAAAAAAAGTCCAGATCTGAAAACACATGGATTCTGCACATGAACTTTCTCTAGAAAGATTAAATTTTTGGTTTTTCAGGTATCATTTTCCCCCTATGTACTGTTCAGCTTAAATTTTTTTATTTTACACATTCTTTCCTCAGCTGGCATGAAGGAGTGAAGATGCATATAAAGTATTATGAGTTGGGACTGTCCCATTTTAAAGGGAACAGTTTGTATATATCATGATGTGTCTTCTCATTTCTTTGCAACTTTCAAAGTCTTTCAGCAAAGACAGTAATGTGGTGTCATTTTAGCCATTGGTTAATTCTCTACCAACAAATCAAGCAGAAAGAAGCTTATCTGCACAACCAGTTTTATATTGTGGAGCACTGAGGTACACTTTGGGGTGGACAACATTTCACAGCTGTTCAAAAGTTGGCAGATAAGAACCACCATACCCTTTTGCCCTTTTAATCCTTCCTATTGTAATATTTCTGTGTTATCTCTAAATCACTCATATGTGCAAAATGCTGTGTTAGTTTTAATGAGTATTCAATAAGAGGAAAATGGTTGAAATACTATTACCTTCTATATTCAACAATGTAGATATTTACAAAAATTAGGTATGGATAAATTCCTAGTTGAAAAGATATAGCCTGTCAAAGCCTCTATGTTTCAATCTTCTAACTTTATTTTTAAGCCTATTACTCTGGAGTTGCACAAGAGTAAATTTTTTTCTGAAGGTTTTTATGATCACTGTTGCAGAGATAAAATAATCAATTTCAAGAATAAACCCTATTAAATTAAGTCAGCACAAATATATTTAACTCTAAAAGTCATCTGTTGAATTGATATGGATTTGGTGATTTGTATAATGTGCCTTTTCCAAAACAGCCATTGAAGTTAAATTAAAATGAAATTTTTCATTTGCCAATACTCACAGGTTGTGACATTTAAAAATCAACCATTCATACCTAGTTCTTTAGTCAGTAGTATCCAAATTAACACACAGATTAAACTTCTCACATGGAGATGCCACAGAATGAAGGGTCCTTTGGCCAAGCTTCCAGATGGACTTTTTCGTCTTCCAGTAAGGCTGGATTGTAATCACATAGTCACAATTAGCCCCCATCTTGGCATTATTCAAGTGCCAAACCTAAAGAGCAGTCTTTGGGTGATAGTGTTATAAGGGACAATAACCTATAAATCAATGAATTATACTTCTATGTACTCTTTCATTCCCCAAAGAACTGTCCCTGAATTAGTCTTCTTTGATGATACAAAGGAGGAAAAGAATGGTCTGCTTCTTGGAATAAGAAAATACTCACTTCAGAGACTGGATGACACCATGTGTAATTGTGATAGACATTGTTCATGTGAAGATAGATGTTTATAATATTCTAAAAATGGCTTTGTACCTAAAGAAGTTGGACATTCTACCAGAAATGCTTTCAATTAAATTTTCATAAAAAATAGTGCCACAGAGAAATTCAGGCAAACTACAGTGAAATCACCATAAATTCAAAATTAGTCAGTCCAAATAACTGAAGTTTTGATGTACCAGAAAAATCACACAAAAAGTACACTTTTAAATGACCAAATCTGGGGTCATATACCAGTAAAAAGCCCTGCCTGTGACATGTTTTACATGTCTTTATTATGCCACTTAAAGCATCATAATTTTGCTTTTGTCAGTCTTTCCTCAGAGGGACTTCATTCATTCAACAAATATCAGCTTCCTTACAGTCTGCCAGTTGCTAGGAATATTGCAAAGAAAGAATCAGACAAAAATATGCTTTCAAGAGTACATTTTAGTGTGAGAGACAGAAATAGAAACTAGATAAATAAGCAAAATATATCATATGTTAGATAAGATTCTTCTAAATATTCATCTCTGCATCACTAGCATTTAACACAATACAAGGACACAGTAGACACTCAAAAACTGCTCACCACTCTGTTGGTTTACTTTTATGATTATTAAAAAAAGAAGCATAATTCTTGAATTTACCATTGCTTTTAATGTGAACAAGCAGTGGAGTCCTGACACTGACCAAAAGACATACAGAGGAAATTTGTAGGGTTAGGGATAATGGAATAAATTCCAGAATATAACTTCAGTGAACATGAGCCCTGTTATCTATGAGTAAAGTAGCCTGGAAGATTCATTAATATTGGTGATCTCAGCAATGGACATAATTGTATTATGGGGCCTAAATAAATGGAGATTTTATTTCAAGTGCTAACTATTTCATTCTTTGCAACTGCTGATGAACATAAATTTTCCTTCCCATACATTTCATTGACCTCAGTATTTCTTCCTTATCTTAATTTTGAGCGACTCAGAGGTATCCTATTAATTAATTGATTTTTCCATAGGGTATCTGAATACTTGGCCCTGTCCACTTCTCAGTTAGGATTCTAATCATCATTCCAACAATGATGAACAATTGTAACATGTCAAAGTCCAAAGAAAGACATTTTACAAAATAACACATAATAATTCAATGTGCCTGGTAGCTCTTGGGAACTAGATAAAAAGCTATGTGTGTGACGAGACTATGTACAGGATGTGTGTGCTGGTCAAAGAAGAAGCCTTTCAAGCCTCATGCAGTGACTATTGACAGAGCCCATGAAGAGTGGCAGACTTCCCTCATTCTCACCCCAGCTTCCTCGATTCTGCCAGTCTTGTCAGGGATTGAATTTTTCAGGGAAGTCTGTGCACCTCACTCACATACACATAGACATGCATAAATAGTGCACGTTAGTTCTGATTCTTTGGTGCAATAGTATATTTCAATAAATTACTTGAAGGAAAAAGCACAAATTATAAAAGCAGTGCATGACCTATATAATAATATTAGTAAATTAAAGACAAACCAAAGGAGAAAATAAAAATCCTCTGTAATTCTGCTATCTAGAGTTTTCCAGTGAAAACACTGCCATACCCCAGTCTTTTTCTTATGCATGCACAAGATTACATATATATTACATGTATATACATACATATATATATATAAAGTTTGCAAAATTGGATCACACAGTCAATACAATTTGGTAACTTGCTTTTTAAAATGTTAATACTGAGTCACAAACATTAATGCTTGCATATTTTTCCATTACATGAAATCACCATGTTTTTATTTTTTGTTGGATATATAAGTGATCCCAAATATTCAGTGTTACACTATCAATAATGTACTAATGGTCATCCTTTCACATAAATACTCCACCCAGATCTTTGTTGGTGGCTAAGTGATTGGTGCTGGTCCCCGCCAAGCCCTAAAGCAACCTCTCTTCCAGGCTGGGCAGGGAGTGGAAGGAGGGAGAGAGAGTGGACATAAAGGCCAGGGCACTGTCAGGTGTTCGGGAGAGAAGCCTGGGTCCTGGCTTCTCTCAGCAGAGGACTCAGTGTCTTCTCACAGTTGGTGACACTGCCATTTGCAGAGGAGACAGAAGAGTCAGAAAAGTGCATGCCAGATAACTCAGTCATTTTAAATTTGCTCACCTCTAAACCATCCCCACCTCTTTCATGTGATTTATACTGACCATCTTCATTCGTCTACACAGAGCTGTATCTTGACTGGGCTCTGAGATCCTCAGAAACACACCTAGTCATTAACTAGGAAATGCATGCATTTAATACTTGTGAGGCCAGAGAAATATTTATTCATTCATTCTTGAACCACCCGCCTGCTCCCAACCCCCAAACTTAGCAAATAGACTGTAAGTTCCACAAGGGCAGGCATGTGTCTGCTTGTTCTGCCATTGTATGCTCAGTGCTGAGCACATTTCCTGGCACATAGCAGATAATCAATAAATGTTTGATGAGTAAAGAAAAAATATTAGTAATATTATCTCAACCAACTGCCACTTGGGTCTTGACTCTGCTTTTTGCTAAAAGAAACTGGGCCCATGCAGGTTTATTTCTTCAATCCTGTTGGCTAACTTGGGGAGCAATAATCTTACCTGACCCAGGTACTCTGTGGGGATTGTAATTTTTCTGTGTTGAAACTTGCTTGACCTAATTTATAGACAGAATCTTTAGGTCTGCTGTTTGGTATGATTTTCCCCTGGGAGATGATCCTCAAGGGAAAGAATCATGTCCCAAGGGATCTGCATGGTCTGTAGGATCCTGTTCCTTCTAGTGACACCTCGAAATCCTTCACTATTGCATGCTGTTGTATTGACATTTTAGAAACATTTTAAGTTTAAAATATTAGACTATTGTGATGGCTGGCCAGATATTTCTCTGATGAGTTCTAGAAATAGCCTCAATGAATAAAAATAGTACAATTGTATTTGTTCTAACACTTACTGTATAAATCCTGGGTGTCAGCTTCATTCTGGGTATTAGAAATGAATGTAGAAGAAGAGATGCTCATAGATATACAATTACTGCTGCATAATAAGCATAAACACAGCATATATGTACCCGCAGTAGATACACAGCATAACTGCCTTGTAGAGTGATAAGTGATATAACTGGATATGTATAAGATGTGGTGAAAGCACAGGGGTAGTCGTGCTTTCTTGCTACTTGCTAATTCATCTCAGTGAAGCTGGGGAAGGTTTCATGGAGGTAGCTTATTTTTCAAAGGTGTTCGGAATATGAATAAGAGTATGTCAGGCAAAGAAAGCGGGGATAGTTCAAAGCAGAGTCACGCACGCCAAAGCTCAGAAAGATGTGCATGTGGGACAAGTGAAGCCTTCACAGTGGTTGGAGCATAGGGTATTTGCAGGAAGATTGGATTGTGGAGGTGCACTTCAGATGCATAATCAAGGTACCAGCTGAGGGGTTTGTACTTTGTTGTGTGAATAATGAAGGTGTTGATAAGGGATGTTTATCCTTCAACCATTAGTATCATCAGGCCGAATTAAGACATTTCTTTCTGATAATGGTCCATTAAGAAGATCAAGAAGACTTGATTTTCTTCTCATTTGGATTTTAGGCCTTGTTATATCCTTTCTTAATCCTGGAGAAATAATGGTCTAAGACTTTCTTAATTTTTGTTTCACCTTTTGTTAATTTTATTTATTTATTTATTTAGAGAAGGGGGAAGGAAGGAGAAAGAGAGGGAAATAAACATTGATATGAAAGTGAAGCCTTGATTGGTTGCCTCTACCATGTGCCTTGACTGGGGATTGAACCCACAACTCAGGCATGTGCCCTGACCAGGAATTGAACTGGTGACCTTTTGCTTTGTGGGACAACTCCCACCAATAGAGCCACACCAGTCAGGGCCATTTCTTTCTTTCTTTCTTTTTTTTAATAGCCAAACTCTTTTCAACAATTGTTTGTTCTGAAACTGTTTATTTGGTGTCCAAAACTGGGTTCAGAGACTAGACCAGTTCTAACATATAGCTCGGACCATTTATGGAACTCATTCTACAAAATGGTATTTTACATTATGGGTGGTCAGAAAATGGACACATGAGGCCAATCTACATTAAATCTCAATGGCAGTACATAGGGAAACATATTTCCTCAAAGTCCTTAGAAAATTCCATTGAATTTTTGGAATGTTTTAGCCAAGCTAAGCCTATGACAGATGGGGGAAAGAGAAAATGAAATAGAAGACACTGACATCATTGTAGTTATCAAGAAGACATTTCTAAAAGTAACATTTCAGAAAAATATCATATGCCATGTGCAAATTAATATCAGATGCTCTAAATTTATTTTTAAAAACCCTTATCAATAGGTTATCTATAATATAGCTTAACTATATTTTATTCACAAAAATACATTTTAGACTTTTAATTGAAATATACAAATGTATGTTGGCTTTGAGCTTATTATTTTCAGTAGTAAAAAAAAATAGGGTACTAGTGTCAGTGTTGGTCCTCTTGGGTCTTTTATTTGCACACATTTGACTTACCATATAAGTTATCATTTTTGTAGTTTTGATGTCAGTTTCAATTCAAAGGATTCAGATGTATGCATCAATGTTTCTGCTATTCATTTTTTGTCAGTATTTTGTAAAATAACATCACAATGTGGAAGGTGAAATGAATATCATGTATCATAGCTAGTTAAATGGAAAAAAAAACAAACTGTAGGACTAAGACAATGTCTATCAACTGATTTCCCTTGTTGTTCATTTTGCAGCTGACCATGGCTAACATTGGAATAAATGGAAATCATTCTACCGAGACCTGTGAAACAATACTTTTTGCTCTCCGAATGGCAACATGGAATCAAATCTTAGATCCCTGGGTCTATATTCTTCTACGGAAGGCTGTCCTTAAGAATCTCTACAAGGTTGCCAGACGCTTTTGTGGAGTGCATGTCATCAGCTTACATGTTTGGGAGCTTAGCTCCATTAAAAATTCCTTAAAGGTTTCTGCAATTTCTGAGTCACCAGTTGCAGAGAAAATAAATCAACAATCACCCGGTTTAATAGGACAGTAATTCAGTGTAAGTTTAGGACAAAATTAAGAAAAGTTTGGCAATGTTTTAGTTAATTGGGTAAGTATATAAAGCCTAACTGTCAAATTTAGGTGTCAGCAAAGAGTTTCGGGAGCACTTTTGTCAGATTCAGCTTTTGAAATTTGTAAAATTAATTGTATAATTGCACATTTTTGCTTTGTTTTGCCAACTGCAGGTAAACATGATGAAATAATGCCATGGAAGTCAAACTGAAAACAATTTTGGGCTTATCTGTGTTATTTATGCTTTTGGAATGAGTGACTCTGTTGAGTCCTAAAGCATTTACTTGGCCTATTTGCCAAAGAACACCTTAAAACTGCCTGCATTGTGAAATGGCTATTTGGGGGCCACTGCTCTGTAGCTGTTCCTTTATAGACTGGCTCACTGAAATGGAGCAGCCTCATATTTTGATCTGGCCTGTTTTGCCTTTCATTATGTAACATCAGTTAATATATGTATGGTTATGTCACATGGGGTTCACTGTGGTTTATTATAACGACCTCCATATACACCAGGTGTGGCTGTCAGGTTGCCTGGTCTTGTGACCCTGTTTAGAATGAGCCTGTCCTTCTCATATTTGACAAATATGACTGCTTACATTGATTGGTATGAAGGTCAATTGTTATTTGAAGGTTTTCTTGGTAAGTCACAGATTTGCATGATTTTTCCATAATCTCCTTTTCCTTTGAAAATTCAAGTGCATGGAAATAATTTTTAGAGAAACAAAGGCTCTATCTTAGCTCGTGTAGAGGTGATTTGCATTATAGCAGTTCCTAAGCAGCTCTGCCATGGATAATACAGACAGAACTTCAATACAGTGGTAGGTGCAGAGAGCACTGACAAAGGCATTTGACTTTGAGTAATCATATTTGTGTCAGAGGAAAGAAGAAACACAATCTATGTGTAAATATACGAAGACTGCCTGCAGGCAGTGTGTTTCTCTCTGCAGATAGCACGTTTCTGCTTTCTGCTTACAAACACACACACACAGCAATGGCAGGACATCAAAAGTTTCTATTGAAAGCAGCTTCATTAAATCTGTCAGAGGGCATCTTCTAAAGCCTGTGCTACCCATGTTAAGGGAAGGATTGGAAGTAGCTAGGTGTTTGGAGATCATAATAATGGTTAACCATGAGCTCTAGGGGTAATAATCTTTTCCCAAATTTCCTGTTAATACTTTAGACTTTTTCTTTGTTTGTTTGTGTAATTCAACCCATGGAGTTTTAATAATCTTTCAAAATGTCCTGTGTTCATCAGAACATAGGGTAGGTAGTTCTGCTTTGTAACAGTGAAATGCATTTCTATTGCCTTCATTAACTGGGGCTCATTTCAGAGTTAATCTGTCCTGTGAGACTGATTTCAGATTCTCCGTGAAATTTGGACAGTTCAGCTAGACTTAAGTCATATTCACAGATTGTTGTTTTTGACTGGTAATGTACCTTAGAAGTTGTTGTCTACTTTTGTGAAGTTTGGAAAATTCTCATGAATAAGTTAAAAAAGATTAAGTGAATAGCCTCAATGAAGATTTAATGGCAACCATTTTATTCAGTGAGTTTAGAAAAGGGAAACTTGCATGTACATACTGGTATGTGATATTCTTAGTTTAAGACCAGTGAATGAGTAATCATATAAATTTAGGTTGTTCTATTTATAAAGCACATAGTAGATGTTTGATAAATACTTGCCAAATGGAGTCACAAGAATTTCTTAATATGAAATGAGCATGGAAGTGCAAAGATTTTGTACATTTTTAATTTAAATTGACAATTACATTGGTAATTGTGAGATATATGCATATATATTTGTATATATGTATACATGCATATATACTTGTATATGTATATATATGCACATATATTTGTGTGTATATATAGTGTATATGCTTAAAAAGCCATTGCAGTTTATGATTGCTGTTATATTCCTAAGTGTTCTCTTGTGTTTTAAGAAGACTTAAAGCCTGGTTCACAGGTGCTATCTATTTGTCACAGCTGCTTAAAAATATTGGTGTCCTGTGAGCTGAGGCACAGGGAACCAGACCTTTGTTGGTTTTCCTTATGCTGGCTGGGTAAGATGCTGTGGTGAACACTTTCTTGTATCGTGACCCTGGTGAGGGGCGGGGGAGAAACTCTCATTCACAGTTCCAGTCCTCTTCTCCTTGAGGCTTTTCTGATTGATTGGCAGAACTGTTGCTCTGTTGCTGTGATGTCGCCCTGGCCATGTGTATCTGTGTGGAGGAGATACGGGGACATGACCACGTGTGGCAATGCATGGGCATGCAAAGTCTGGGGAGGGAGGGGGACTCATTCTGCACATATCTTGGAAGAATTATCTATATTATCTGAGCACAGGATTAGGACAACTATATTTGGTTTATGATGAAGTTAAACCCAAGAAGTAGACACCAAAAATTGAAAAAAACGTTCGTAGAAGAATATACATTTGACATTGTTCTAGGCTTTCACCCAAGGAAAATGAAACAAAGGGAACACAACCATATGCCTATCTGATTTCAGAATTTTATTCCTGTTGTTAATCATATTTCGGTGTTGTTAGTCAATTTATTACATCAAGAAGAATAGACCAGAGCATTCACGAATAACTTTATATCGATTTTTTAAGTAGAAGTATATATATTTGACTATTGGAAATAAATAGTACAAATAGTGTTCAACAAGTTCACTGATTTTGCAGTTTCAAACTTTATTTTAAAATGCACAATTAGACTAGAGTAACTGAATTTCCCTTGTCATTGGGTAAAGTAGTAAGCAACTTCTCATACTATTTGTCATCTTATTTCTGGGTAATTACATTATTATGGGCAAATGGCTTGATAATGCCAGGCTTTTCCTGATGTTAATGAATTTTTTTAAAAAATAAGAAAAACCCAACAGCAAATGGGTATTCTAATGATGAACACAAAGACAGATAATGATGACTCATAATTAGCTGTGGATGTGATCCCAAACATCAGACTTTTTACTGATGGGTTTAAGTAGGTGACAGAAATATGCTCTTAGAGACTTTTTTCTAAAGGCAGAAATTTGATTCTACTTATCCATATTGCTGAAGTGGAAGAGACCTAAAAGTTCACACACACACACATGCAAAACCTGTCCTATGTAACAAACAAATAGTCTTGTTTGCTCATTTTCAGACTTAAAAACAAAAAGTTGCTTTAGTTGTGTGCCTGATCTTAGAACCCAAGTAAGAGTGCTTGTTAGATACAAATAATGAATTTTTTGTGACACTTGTTGCTGGGTTCACCTGTGTCGCCATTATTGCCCCAAATCAATAAAATGTGGCCAGAATATACAGGATGGAAACATATGTTTTCTTAATTCTTCATCTGGATGTCAGAATATTTTACCACCTAGTAGATAGTGTTGGACTTCAACTTGGTACTGACACATCAACTAACAGTAGATCTGTGTCCTATATGAATAAGTGTATTTTGTGTTCTTCCTACTTGTTGGATTGTGTAAGAGGATAAATAATGATATATTTTGTTGCTTCCATTGGTATTCAATTCATAATTTTGTGATTTGACTAGTTTAAAACTTCAAATGATTTTATAATAAACTTGGACTAGTGTTTATCAAGAGTGGTTATTTTTTAAGAAAGTCATACAAAAGTTGGAACTCTTGCCCTGGTTGGTGTAGCTTAGTGGATTGAGTGTGGGCCTACACACCAATGGGTCACTGGTTCGATTCCCAGTCAGGGCACATGCCTGGGTTGCAGGCCCGGGTCCCCAGTAGAGGATGCATGAGAGGCAACCACGCATTCATGTCTCTGTCCCTCTCTTTCTCCCTCCCTTCCCTTCTCTCTAACAATAAATAAATAAAACCTTTTTAAAAAAGTTAGAACTCTTGAACTTAAACTCCCATTTTTATCTGCTATGAAAGTGATTTTCAACCTTTTTCATCTCATGGCACACATAAACTAATTACTAAATTTCTGCAACACACCAGAAAATGTATTTTTGCTGATCTGATTTTTAGCAAAAAATCTGATTTTCAGATCAGCAAAATAGGTATAATTTTGATTCATTCACACCAAATGGTCACTGTTGTGTTGGCTGTTGTCATTTTTTAATTTGTCAACCTAAGGGAGTGCCCCTTGACTAAACAAACAGTCAGGTAGTACATGTTTTAAAACTTCTTATGGCACACCAGTACGCTGTGGCACATGGGTACTCTGGTACACCGGTACTCTGTGGCATACCAGTTGAAAATCACTGTGCTAGGAGATGGGAAGAAATTCAAGTTGTTTTTCATCATTACCTTTTGCTATCATTTTCTGCATATTCTGCTGTGATATCTGCTTTTTTTCTTTTTCCTGCCACACCTTACTTAGGTAGGTCATAATTATGATGTGAATCTGATCATTTCTTCAACACGATGACCTAGATGTGTTAACAAGCCCCAAATCTCTGTGCCATAAACCCACAAAGGTTTGAATCTCACCTATGGCTCCTGTGCAATCAGAGGGGAAACTCTGCTCAATGTAATCACTCAGAGACTATAAGTGACAAAGCAGCTGCCTCCTTATATGTTGCTGTTTGCCATGCTACAGGACAAAAACAGCATGGTGGGTCATGCACTAGATGGCAGAGCTTGGACTGGAGGTAATACATACTACTTTTGCTCACGCCTCTCTAGCCAAAGCAAGTGATATGGTCCCACCAACTTCAAGGGGGGCAGGTAAGTGCAATACTCTGACATGCCCAGGAGAAGAACCGAAAATAATTGTGGACAGCACTAACAATTTCCACATGAAGTAACAACTTCTCTCATTCTTGCCTTCCTGCTATAATTCAAACTGGAAGCACGTCTGTTTGTCTTTTTAAAAATTTTTATATTTGGGGATATCATGGGATGAAAACCTTTAGGACTCATTCTTCTAAATATCTTACAATTTATAAAGAAAAGGCAAAATAAATGCCACATATGCTGTTTGCAATTAATAAAAATTTTTGATGGTGAAAAACCACTATAAAATAAAGAGTGGAAAACTTGGTTCTTAAAAATGCGAGAAGTGAGACATTTCTGTATAATGCCCATGCATTGCCAAGTGGCAGCATTGTCTGAAATTGTTGCTTTTCTAATAAATAAAGATGTTTGAAACATATTTTTGTCTTTGCACTTTCAGTTTCTTTGTAATTGAAATACCCCATGCCATTGAATTTAATTAAACTGTCAGGAAACCTGAGGTGATATAACAGCACTGGAACAAGATGAAACTACATTTTTTTTCTTTTTCTCCAAGTGAGAACAGTCCTTTAATTTTGAACCCAGTCATGACAGCAGAGGAAGTAAATCAGAATCTTGTTTAAAACTAAATTTCACTAATCTGGAGATGTAAATTTATATATCAGGTGTTCTGCTTAAAGCTTCCATAGGGAGCTATCTTCCTGCCATGCAAAAATATCAACTGCAAGTAATGTGCTAAAGGTGTGACATGAAATTATGAGAAAAAGACTGAAGGTTTTTACATTATCAAAACATCTCATATGTGCTAATTTTTTAGTTAATAATCTAGATAGTTTATGAAAGAATAATGAAAAGACCATTTTACATACATCTTATTCTTAATAAAATGAAGGCAGATTTATTAAAATCTAAAGAAAATATATTTTGGATTTGGAGTGCATTTTACATTTCTACTTATAAAAGGATATAAATTCAGTCCTATGTTTCATATTTAATTTCACTGGAATTAATTTTAGCGTTTTATCAAATGCAGATTAAGAAAATACCCCAAATGTTACTCAAATAAATTCAAATATTTAAAAAATACACCCTGTTGTTGTCATACTAACTTTCTCACATTAAATGAGGCAATCCTACACACTACTATATGAGGGGGACCCCCCAAAACCCGTAATTATCTTCTGGAGGGTGGGCCCCTTGTAGTACAGGCTTCCCCCACTAGGTGAGTGTTCTAAGAACCCATCTGTACTGGTGTTGTTGAGAGAGGCTGTGTTAGGCTTTAGTGAATTTTTTTATGAAGATACTTCAGCACATTTGCCCATTTCATGATGGGTGATTTATGAATGCACTTGCCCACAGAGCGCTGAGTGCTCAGCAGTTTTTGACCTAAAATGACAGGACCCCCATACCCCACCCTCCCTATTCACCTGATCTCCCCCCAAGTGACTTTTTTGTTTCCCTGGGTGAAAAAAAGTTCTCAAAGGGCAAGGTTCTGCTGATGTAGAAGAGGTGAAACAAAAAATGGTAGAAGCACTAAAAGTCATCAAAATTGCCGAGTTCAAAAACTGTTTTGAGCAGTGGAAAAAGTGTCTCGATAGGTGTATTGCATCAAACAGAGAGTACTTAGGAGGTGACTGAAGTTCAAACATATAAGACTAAATACACAATTTTTTATAAATAAATTGTGGTATTTTTGATCCCCCTTTGTACACCAACACAATTTTATTTTTAAAAAATGACATTACACTAGACGTGCTGTTGTGCTCTGCACTTTTTTCAGTTCATGTCAATTCACACAGGATATTCTTCCCGACAGCTAAATAGTATTACATAATGTAAATGCCCCATACTCTAACAGCTTCCTATTAAGGGAGAGCTGTTTTTGTTTCCAGTTACATCCCTCTTTCAAATAATGCCGTTTGTTTTTTTTCAAATAATTCTATTTCAATGTGAATATCCTTCTACCTTCTTTGTGCGTGTTTTGTGGAATTGGTAGGTTAAGGCATGCTCGTTTTCATTGTTGATATGTACTGCTAAATTGAACAACGTGTGCTTCTGAGAGAAAAACACCCTATTCCTGACATCACCCACCGTGTATTTCAGTAATCTTTTTATTGTTACTGATCTGATGGCCAAAACTAAATCATATTTATGTCATACTTTGCTAATGAAGTTGAGCTTGTTTTTATACTTTTGTTCGTCATTTGCCCTTCTTTTGTCTGTTTCTTGTTCCTGATCTTTGTTCATTTTTAATTATTTTTTACTGCCTTTTGGGAAGACTGTTTGTTAAGGATATTATCTTAGTCTTTTGGGCTCCTGGGCCCAATTCCTGTGTGTCTGTGTGCACCCTGCTAGTGTCCAAGAATTCAACTCAGTTCTGACGATATCTACCAAGAGATAGCATCGGATTCCACAGGTTAAGGGTTCAATTTCCAAGACTGTTCCTTCTCCCTTCCTCCCCCTCTTTCATATGCCAGCTGCAAACCCAGGCTCTTACCTGCACTTCTGACTGACTGGCTACAGACTGGAGGTTCCAGTGATCTCCCAACTCAGAATGACAATCACAAGTCCAGGTTGTTACCTGTACTTCCAATCAACTGGCTATAAATCAGAGGTTCCCACAACTCACTCCTTATATTCAATTAATTTGCAAGAGCAACTCACAGAACTCAGAGAACTGTATTACTAGATTGCCAGTTTATTATAAAAGGATATAACTCAGGGAAAGCCAGATGGAAGAGATAAAAAAGGCAAGGTATTTGGAAAGGGGTGTGGAGATTCCCTTCTCTTGTCTCTCTGGGCATCCCACTCTTCAAGCACCTCCACGTGTTTACCAACCCAGAAGCTCCCTGAACCCCATCTTTTTAGGTTTTTATGGATGCTTTTTCATCTAGCTTTGAACGATTAAATCATCAATCACTAGTAATTCAGGGGAGGCAAACAATTTAGTCTAAAGCAGATATTAACATTTTATTTTAAGTATATGTTACAAATACAGTGGTACCTAGGTACTCGTTAATTTGTTCTGGAACTCGTGATGAGTGCCAAGACTGACAAGTACCGAACAATGAAGCATTTTTTCCTGCAGGGCAGCCTTGTGACTCATACAAGTGCAACCAGTCCTGAGCCAGTGCTGAGTGCTGAAGCTTTTTTTCTTGTCGAAATGTGATGAGTACAGGGTATGATGGATTCTGAAGCTGACAAGTACCAAAGTATAACTGTACCTTTCTCCCAGGCTACCATTTTTTTTCTGCATGGAAGTTGTCTCACTATATAAGAGTTTTACATTTGCACTTAGGCACAGAATTAATCTTTAATGAATTCTTTATTTTGTTTCTTGTTTATAAAGACATCTTGTCCTCAAACGTAATAAATATATCCTCCTATAACATTTTCTACAATTAAGAGTCTACCCTTCACAACAGCATGGATGGAACTGGAGAGCATTATGCTAGGTGAAGTAAGCCAGGTGGTGAAAGACAAATACCATATTATCTCACATGTAAGTGGAACCTAATCAACAAAACAAACAAGCAAGAAAAATATAACCAGAGACATTGAAATAAAGAACAAATTGACAGTAACCTGAGAGGAGAGGGGAGAGGGATAATAGGGAATAGTAAAGGAAGGACCATCAAGGAACATGTATAAAGGACACATGGACAAAGCATGGACAAAGCCAAAACTACTCACAAGGGGGTAGGAGGTGGGGATGGGTGGGGGGGGATGTGGTGGAATGAAAATGGAGACAACTGTGCTTGAACAACAATAAAATATTTGTTTTTTAACTTTAGATTTTATAATTTTCATGGAGTTTATGTTTTTGTTTCTTGTGAGATGACTATCTAACTTTTCTTTTTAACCCAGATGTATAACAACAGACCCTTCAACATGATTAAAATTTTAGAAAACAATGTGTTAGTTATATTAAAAATCTTTGGGTAAATTTTCTTTCAGCTTTGTGAGACACTGAACTTACCTCATTTGGCTTCTATTATTAACTATGGCTGGAAAACACCAGCCTGGACCGAACAATAATAAAAGTAATATTGACACCAGTAGCCTGGTTGGTTCCAGGAGAGCAAGTGGGAGTAGAGGGGAGGGGCCACAGGAGGCTAGCAGTGTGTTTGATGATGGATTCCCTGCCTCCGGGCAAAGATGTGGCAGGAAGAAATCACTGTGCTGAGTGCGCATAAGACTAAAAACTCTCCTACTCCCTTCTAGTCTCTGGGTGTGGGAGTGAGCAGAGGACATAGTTGCATGTGAGGGTAAAGTCAACATAGCAGAAGTGGGAGGTACTGTCCTGTCAGTCTAGCTGAAAAAGATGGGATTGGCTGGGGGTGAGGAGGGCAGACCTTCACAGAGTGTGCGGAAGTTTGAGGACCTGTCTGGCCCACACAGGTAGCAGATTTAAACCAAGGGAAGAGAGAAATGTGCTCTCTTCCTCTTGGATCCACCTGGGAGATGTGTGGGTCGTAGTGTTTGCAGATTTGCTGGTCCTGGAAGTCAGGTGGTGGATGGTGGTTCTGACAACACACGCTGACTTCAGGTGGGATCCTGAAGCTAGAAAGCAACCTGTATAGCAGCCTGGGACTTCTAAGGACAGATAAGGATGGAGTGGGAATTTAAAGTCTTCTGGGGGGATTTGGTCCTTTTGGAAACAGCTGGATTTTGTGTTTTGTGGTTGGCATGAGCCTGGAGATGGGGAGTCCTCTGCCTCTCAAATTGTGCAACGTTTTAAAATAGACCTTTTCCCTTCTGCACCAACCTGTGCCTCTGGGATTTTCCTATGGGTTGTGACAAGCAGCTGAACCCCACTTTTGTTCAGTAACAATATTATTCCTAGTATTCAACAATAACTCTGAGGCCTATCACCATTAAGACATGACCTTTGAGTTGTTTTTCTGGTAAAGAACATACTATTACATAATGCTATTTTTTCTTTTTTGCTATAAGTCTTCTGTGACTAATAACAATTTCTACATGGTTAAGTGAGTTGATTAGAAGGTGTATTAGCTTGCTAGGGTTGCTATGACAAGGTATTACAGACTGGGTGACTTAAACAACAGAGGTTTACTTCTTCACAATTCTGGAAGTTAGATGTCTAGGCTCAAGGTACCAAGAGGGCAGACTTCTTTTCTGAGTCTTATGTCCTTGTCTTATCAGTGGCTATCTTTTCCCTTTAAAGTCTTTTGTCTGGGTCTACTTTCCTTTTCTGATAAGGATACTAGTCATATTGGATTAGAGCCACTCTAATGGTGACCTTATTTTACCTCAATTACCTCTTCAACAATTCTATCTCAAATTCAGTCACACTTTGAGGGATTGCAGGTTGTGACTCAAACGTGAGCATTTGGGATGGAAACAATTTAACCCCTAATAAGAAGACAGCTAGTGCCATTAAGGTGAAGTTACAATAACTGGCCTGCTCAGGGATTGAGCCTATTCAGGTTTGTTATCCAGTGGTTCTCAAACATTAACATGCATCACTTTTACTTTCAGGACTTGCTAAATCAGATTGCAGGGTTCTGACCCAGTGACTTATTTAAGTAGCTCTTGGGTAGGCCCAGCGAACTTACATTTTTAATGAGGTCCCAGGGGAAGGTCCTGGGTAATGCCAGTCTGGAGAACAAACTTTGAGAACCACTGGCCTATTTAACTAGGCTAAGCAGCCATGGATGGCATGACATGAATCTTCCTCACAAAGAACCATCAAGTTTTTGACAATACAAAATTGTACCACCATTTTAGTACTGGCAACCTAATTTCTTTCCAAACTATGTTTTTTTCTCCAACTCCAAACAAATTGATCTTGAAAAAAAAAAAGAGCTGTGCAGAAAGGGGACAGACAAACATGGGGTGATAGAGATTGACAGTGAAAATCATTTACAAAAAGACAAAGTTGACATAAGTGAGGCCATGGTTTAGCTGGTTGCAAATCTTTTACAGGTATCAAGAGGAGTTTTGTTATGGAGACAGGCAAAATTCCCATCATAGTCTGAAAATATTGCTTATATTATAATTCTAACTAAAAGCCCCCTCCTTTTTTTAAAAGAAAAAATACAAGGCTATTTGGATAAACTCTGTATTTTTTCCTACAGTTTTAACATTTATAATTTTCCTTGATGTTGCATTTTCCACTTTAGTTTGGGTCCAACTGGTGTTAAAACAATCTTCTACTCTAATATAATTCATCTTTAGTCAGTTGTTTTCTTTTCAGAGGGATACTGAAACTTTTTCAATTTTCAAATAAAATATAATACTAATACTTTTAAGACCATTAAATTATCAGTGTGGTTAATTAAAAACAATTGGAATGAAAATAGAGAATAAGTGGGCCGAAACTAAATAAAAACACTTGCACACAAATCTCATTCTATAAACATTAAAAAATATTGTACAAGGTCTTTAAATGAGTCTAAATAAGTGGTTTTTGTAAGGTAAAGGGAGAAAAAACTACAGAAGTAAAAGTCCAGGTTGTGCTTTTTAAAAATACAATTGTACCCAGGAAAAAGTTCCTCTCCCTTTTAAGAGTCATATGTCTTTGGTTACTGGGAGACCAACAAAGGCAAACATAAACACAGATAAAAATGTTTTAAGTAGTCACTTTAAATATATCATTCTGAAATCTTGGTGTAAAATGTACTAATTTGTAAAACTTGGATTATTAGAAGAGTTTAAAACAGCAACAGGATATAGTCTTTTGAAGATTATGACAATTTGTCATTACTTTATGATTCTGGTTTTATAAGATTAAAGATTTCCTCAGAGCAAGTATCAAAGGAAAATGCAAAACACAGAGCTACAAAATACAGCAAGAATTAAAGAATCTAAAATTAAAAGTACTACATAGAGATCTGCTTTCCAAATTGTGGTTATGCCGATATTAAAATTGTCCATTAGTGATGTTTTAGTGATGCTTTAAGAAACAGTGGCATTTCCCATGAGATAAACCTCTCCAGATCTATCTAAGGCTTCTGTGGACCTTATCTCCTTTCTGATTTGTGGTGCCTACCTACCGGCCCTTATTAATTGCAATGATGAGAAACTCGTGATGATTGATTGAGTAGAGGTTTTCAAGAAGAACCCCAAGTGCCAAGTCCTTGAATAAAAGCAGCTTGGAGTTATGTGGTGATTATGGTTTTGTTCTTTGATAAAGTGGTATAACAACTGGCTTTTGTCTCTAATGATATTAGCCTCTCAAGATGTTTCCCTAAACATGCTAACGCATCCTCCAAGCCTGTGAAAATAAGGTTGTTGGTGCTGTGCTGCTGTATTTGTTTCATTATTTTTTTAAGTCTTCAATCTGCTTTTTAAAAATTGCTTATGCTATTACAGTTGTCCCACTTTCCCTCTGCCCACCTCCACCCAGCCCTACACCCACCCTTCCCTCACCCCTTCCCCATGTCGTTGTTTGTGTCCCTGGGTCAGGCATAAATGTTCTTTGGTTAACCCTTCTACCATCTTTTATCCAGTCCCTTCCTGCCCTCAAGCAGCTGTCAGTCTGTTCCATGTATCTATGCTTCTGTTTCTATTTTGTTTATTAGTTTATTTTGTTCATTGGATTTCACATATAAATGAAATCATGTGGTACAGTGCTATGTTGGTGGGAATGCAGACTGGTGCAGCCACTATGGAAAACAATATGGAGTATCCTCTAAAAAATAAAAACAGAACTCCCTTTTGACACAGAGGTACCATGTCTGGGAATACATTCTAAGAACCCTGAATCACCAATACAAGAAAAAAAGATATATACCCCTATGTTCATAGCAGTGCTATTTATAATAGCCCAGACCTGGAAACAGCCTAAGTGCCCATCAGTAGATGAGTGGATAAAAAAGTTGTGATACATTACAAAATAGAATACTATGCAGTTAAAAGGGAAAAAAAACTCTTGCCTTTTGCAACAGTGTAAATAGACCTGGAGAATATTATGCAAAGTGAAATAAACCAGTCAGTCATGTTGTATTTATTTATGCCCACTGTAGTTTATGTTCAACTAAAATATAAATATATTTTGGACCAGTTTGCCTTTACCATGAGAACTTATCATGGCTTGTGATTCAATCCAGAACGGTGACAGCAATTCATTCCGACCTAATGAATATCACCAGCCCCTTAGCCTGTGGGCTGGCATTGCTGTCATTAAAAGACACTGTATGTGTTTTTAGGAACTTTCCATAATCCTGATTTGTGTAGAGTAAGCATGGTGGGGAAAATGATTTTAATGTCTCTAGTTTTAGAGGAATTTCTGCATATTTCAAGAATGAAAGACGATCTACCCTTACATGACACCATTGCTCTTGGAACTCAACTCTTATAAGCATTACCAGTAATTGTTTACAAGATGATTATCATCCCCTGAAATTCAATACTTCAATTGTAATTCTGAGTAAATTTTGCAAGTAGGTAAGACAGGCATTGTTAAATTTGAGAAAAAAAACATGGTTCAACTTCTACTTGCCTGATACATCTATTTATAGATACAAATCATTCTTTGCTCTGATGTCTAAGAGATGGTGAATGGGTGCTGAGTCCCAACATATATGCTTCTTAATTTTATTCTTCTTTGAAATTGCCACTGCGTGTCAAGTTTTACCTGGTCTATAGCTGCCTAGCTGTTTTTCCCCCACTAGTTTGTTCACCAAAGGGTAACGACTTTTACCATTCACATTGAATGTGGAGTTTTCTTCTTAAAAAATAATTATGAATGTTTTACTTACTTGCTTTCAAATTATTTCCCCTTTTCACTGCCTTCAAAATCAAGTCCAAACTACTTAGCATTATAAACAAAGCTCTTCATTATCTTATTTGTGGTGGATCCTTTCTGATGAGCCTGAGCAGTCTATAAACCATACTCCATTCTCTGAGGTTTCTTTTTTTTTAAAAAAAAAAGATTGTATTTATTTGTTTTTAGAGAGGGGAAGGGAGGAAGAAAGACAGGGAGAGAAACATCAATGTGTGGTTGTGTCTCACATACCTCCTACTGGGGACCTGGCCTGCAGCCCAGGCATGTGCCCTGACTGGGAATCGAACAAATGACCTCTTGGTTCATGGGCTGGGGCTCTATCCACTGAACCACACCAGCCGGGCTTTTCTCTGAGATTTCTGATTCTCCTTCGATCATTATCAGGATTGCCAGTAACCGTGCTTGTACTCTGAAACTAATTGGATTTGACCATGAGTAGGTAGGTCTCTTTATCAAGTTGTGAAAATCAGATGCTTTTGCTTAAAATTTTATATTCATAAATGTATCAATTATCTAATTTGTTTCTACTTGATATGATTATTCCATGTATCAGTGTGTCATTTCAAATATACAAAATCTATAGTTTGGAGGTGCTGTTAGCTTGAAAGCACAGAGAAAGCTTAGGCTATGCCGTCTGAAGCTTAGGCTATGCTGCTGCCATAAAAAAAAAACTTAAATGTGGTGGTAGAATTAAAGAGCCATATGAATGACCTACTTTACTGAACAAAACATTGGAAGCATTATTAACAATCCCATTTGTCTAATGTTCATTAAAGTGCTTAAAGGATTTTATATTTAGTATATCTATGCCATATACCACTCATTAACTTTTTGTTTTATTTTTTCAGAAATATCTGCATTGTAAATATATTTAACAAATAAACATTCAAAAGGGATATACATTCTTTAAAAGAAATATTTGTTTCCAGTTGATAATTGGCTTTAAGAAGTTTTATAAAATCACTTGACATTACTAATGTTTATGTACTTCTACACCAGTTGCAAGGTGCCAGCTAGGAAAGGGGAAATATGTGTGTGTATAAGGCATAAGGTAAAAAATACATTTTTGACTATACTCTATTCCTGTCATTGTGCTTGATGCACATTTCTTTTTTGGGAGGTGTGGCAGGGGTAAGTAGTCTTATTTTTATTTTTCTAATTGCCTCAAATTTAATAGACTTCTACTGGGGAAAATGTGAAGGGTAAAAAAAAAAGAATATATTTTTATAAAGCTATATCCTTTCTCTGCATCCATGTTTACTATATATAAATTTTAAATTGATTTAATCCTTAATTTTTAATTAATTAAATTATTTAGAGGGGCAATTGACATATAACATTACATTAGTTTTAAGTGCACATCATAATGATTCAATATCTGTATACACTGCAAAATGATCACCATAGTATACCTAGTTACAATTTGCCACCATTTGCAATTACAAAAAAATTGTTTTCTTATAATGAGAACTTTTAAGGTTTACTCTCTTAGTAACTTTCAAATGTTATTTTTCAAATAATAGTACCATGTTGCTAACCATAGCTGCTATACTGTACATTATATTTCCATGAATTATCTATTTTATTTATTAAAATTTTTTTGTACTCGTCTGAGGACATTTTTTTTATTGCTCTCAGAGAAAGGAAGGCAGAAAGGGAGAAAGAGAGAGACAGAGAAAGAAAAATATTGATGTGAGAGAGAAACAGTTACTGGTTGCCTTCTCCTATGTAACCCAATTGGGGATAAGACCCAGAACCTGAGTATGTGCCCTGAGCGGGAATTGAACCTGTAACGTTTAGGTCTATGGGGCAATGATCCAACCAACTGAGCTACACTGGCTAGGGCAAATTATCTATTTTATTTTATAACTGGAATTTTATACCTTTATTTTATATCTTTATTTTATACCTTTTGATCTCCTTCACTGATCTCATGCCCCTGCCCCCACCTCTGGCAACCAAAAATGTATTCTCTATATTTGTGAATCTGGCTAATTTTTGTTTTTGTTTGTTTTAGATCTTACACATAAGTAAAATCACACTGTATTTGTTTTTTTTTCCTGTCTTATTTCAGTCAACATAATGTCCTCAATGTTCACCCGTGTTGCTGTAAATGGAAAGATTCCATTTTTATGGTTGAGAAATATTCCATTACATTCCACATCTTTATTCATTCATCTATTAATAGGCACTTAGGTTATTTCCAGATCTTGGCTACTGTAAATAATGCTGCAAAGAACATGTGGGTGAATATATCTTTCTGAATTAGTGTCATCATTTTCTTCACATAAATACCTGATAGAATTGCTGGATCATTTCTTTTATTTTTATTTTTCATTTTCTTTTCTTGTTTTTTTTGAGGAAACTCCATAGTGTTTTCCATAGTGGCTGCACTAATTTGCAATCCCACCAACAGTGCACAATAGTTCCATTTGTGCACATCCTTACCAACACTTGGTATTTCCTGTATTTTTGATCATAGCCATTTAACAGGTATGAGGTAATATCTCATTGTGGCTTTAATTTACATTTCCCTTATGATGAGTGAACTGTGAGCAAATCCTGGCTACATGATTATAAATTTCTCTCAGTGTGAGATGTGTAATCTGATCAGATTTATAAAACTGACCAAGAATATCTGTCTCACAGTGTTATTGTATGGATTAAATAAAATAATATATCCAAAAGGTACAGCACAGTTCTGGTAAACATGAAGTCACTCTTTAAATGGAAGCTTTACTAAAATAATTATTAATATTTTTCAGAGGAATCATATCATATGCATAGTTAAGTTGATATTGAACTGCATGCTTGGCAAAGAAGAAAAAAGAAATGAAAATAGTACGAAGGCCCTGGCTGGGTACCTCAGTTAGAGTGTTGTCCCTACAGGCCAAGGTTGTGGGTTCAATCCTGAATCAGGGCACATACAAGAATCAATCAATGAATACATAAGTAAGTGGAACAAAAAATTGATGTTTCTCTCTCTTTAAAAAGGGCATAAATAGTGACAAAGACTGTTTTACATAATATTCTTTATTATATATAACATATTTCTATATTCTTCAGATACACATATTGCTCTATATTGTATACACAAAACCTCAGATACTGTGATTCACGGGTGCTTTACCAGTTTGTCAGGAACAATTCTCACTCACTGCCATATGTGCTAACTTCAGAAACTAAGGAGCCATTGACGAGCCACTCCTTGGTGTTACTGTCATCAAAATATCAGACTCATTGTTTCTCAGGTCTCTTTGAGCTTTCTGCTCCAATTTAGAAGAAGAAGCACCTCAAGAAATGGAGAACAATTCTAGACTTGGTTTACACTTACATAATTTCTACCTTTCACTGGAGTCTTAAAGACCAAAACTTGGCAAAAACTCTTGGATTTACACAATCCCCAATACCCTTTGGGAATGAAATGCTCCCCTTCCCAGCCTTGCTTCCATTTCTCTTGCCTGCCTTAATCTGCACTCATGCAAGTGTCCTCATCACTCTTGCCCAAGGGAACATTAGTGTTTAATGTTTGGTTTGTGGAATCCACCGTGCCCTTGATTGGATACATTTTCATACTGATTTCACTCACATCAGAAATAGCTTCAGTCCCAGCTTTGTAGACACAGGATTCTGAGCCATAATTTAAGATTTAATAAACATTTATGCACTTCAAAGTGGCTTCAGTTTATCCCAAATGCAATAGTGTCTCTGGCCTAAATCTGTTAAATGATCATTATTATTTATTTTATCAAGGCACAAGACTCATGATTTGTAAATAAAAAGCACATTGTAAATGGATTTCCCCCCAATTTACTTCTCACTGCCTTCATTTCCACTTAAAAAATTTCCCATATTGATTTTTAAAACATTTAGTGGAATATTCTTCACCTAGTGAGTTCCATAATGCCTAACTGTGGTGATCAGTGAATATTGAAGAGTTATGCACCAAAAAGAGTAGGTTCATTTTAGTAGTCATTAATATACTTGACTACTCTGTAAAGGGTAGGCTTTCTGAGACCCTAGTATTTTTAAAACTTCTTTAGAACACCAAAAACATAGTCTATGTCTCTAAAATATCAACCCCATTGATTCCAGGAATACATTGCTGAAGCATTGAAGAGATAAGTGGTTAATGATTTACAGTCTTTAGCAAAAAATCTTCCATAGAACATTTTATTTAGCAGGTTCCAGTACTTAGGGCAAAAAAAATTATGTTTGCTAAAAGCATTTAATAAATTGCTTTATAAACTAATAATAAAAATTATAAGAACAAAGCAGATCTTTACAGAACAAATAAACTGTAGAGTAGAAGAAATACCATGGGCATACAACACACTTTTTTTCTTGCTCATCTAGGGCCCAGATATTGGTTTCTCTGTGTCAATCTTGGATGAAAGGAAGCAGGGTCTCTTTGAGAAATGGTTTATTCTAGGGTTGGGGCAGAGAAAATGTAAGATGAATATCTTACAGTGACAAAAATTAAGAAAGTGCTCAGAAAACAAAAGCTGGGGACATGACAAAGGGACACCAGAGTCAACCTAAAAGAGCTCACAACTGTCAAAATCAGAATAATTTAAGCATAAAATAAATAGTTTCATAATTATTTTATACTTTTGGGCTTATAACCCAAAGTATAAAGTAAAAATTTATAAACTTATATTGATATAAATAAATGGTTGAGTAAATAAATAAATGAGAAGAGACAAATCCTTCTTGTATAATTCCAAATAATATATGAAGATACTCTCCCTCCCACAAGGTGGAATTTAATCCAGGCTGCCCTTCTTTTCTAAGTGTGACCTGGACTTAATGACTTGCTTCCAAAGGACAGAGTATGGGAAAATAATAACTTGGTAAATACTTCCTTAATCAAATGACCTTGATGTACATCACCAGGTGTAGGTCATATAGATAACTTGTACTCACTGATATAATGTCATGAGGGCATTTCAACTTCACATCTGTGGTATCTTTCCTGATAATTATATTCCTAGTCTAACTATCTAAGCAAGCATCAGACAAACTCAAATTGCAGGACCTTCTATAAAATACCTACTTACTGCCCCTCACAACTATCAGCATTATGAAAAACAAGAAAAGACAGAAATTATCATAGGCCAGAAGAAACTAAATGCAATGTGGTATCTTGGACTGGATCTGGGAATGGAAAAAAGATGTTAGTGGAAGAACTACCGAAATCCAAATAAAGTCTGAAGTTAAGTAATAGTAACATACCAATATTGTTTTTGAGAAATGTACCAAGGTCATATAGATGTTATTAACATTAGGGGAAGCTGAATGAATGATATATGGGAACTCTCTGTATTATTTTGAAAGTTTTTAAAATCTAAAATTATTTAAAAATACTTACTACAACTATATTCAATCATATTCTAACCATTTCTCACTAACTTTGACTCTAACAACAACCTAGTCTAAGTCAGTATGTTACCATGTTTTTCCTGGATTATTATACTAGACTTGCAAATGTTCTCCATGTTTCCACCTTTATCCCTTTATAATACATTTCCCATATTGCAGCCTGGACCTCTCCTCTTCTCAAGAGTTTACAATGGCTTCTCGTCTCCTGTCCCTGCTATAAACCTTGACCATAGACCATGAAGACCTACGTACAAGGGCTAAACTTATCACTTTTCTACATTTCACTACAGCCATGCCAGCGGGCTTCCTTGTTGATCCCTTAGTACAGCAAGCACTTCTGCACTTGCTGTTGCTGAAATACTTTTCAGATGATCTTTGGAGAGTGCTATTGTTATTATTAATATTTATTTTTTCCACCTAGAGTTACAGTGGAGTCACACAGAGTTTATTTTGGCTCTTTTTGCCAGGTGGGCACCTCACCCCACCACACACACATTCAGACTTCCTTTATCCTCTGGAAGTCTAAGCTTTATCCAGGGTTTCAAGTTCATTTTCTCTAAATTTTATTTGCTTGTTACCCAGTTTTTTAAGGAGGAAAGACAAGTTGACTTCCAATACTTTCTTGGAAGTTAAACAGTTTTTTAAACACATTTTATTTGTTCAATAAATACTTTTTGAACACCTGTTTTTTTCCAGGCACTATTCTAGACTCTGGAGGTAATGCAATCAATAAACAGACAAAACTTCCCTAATGGGTCTCTGTGATTCAGTGGGAGAGACCACAATAAAGGAGGAATGTATAAATTTGCCTCTCTTGCTTTTATCATTCTCTATTGAATCACTTTGATTAGCAAACAAATATGTGGTGATAAATCTTACCTTGAAAAATAACAACAAAATTTCTATTTCCATTAATATTGTGAAAAAGATATGTAGATTAAATGAGCCTTTAGAACATTGGAGCAGGAGATGATAAAGTTAAAAATAGCAGAGATTTCTGAAGGATAGATATCATGAACAAGACTTGAATTTTAGTAGAAAAAAATGGCAACCATTGTTTTAAAGATAATTTTTTTCTGTATCAGATATAGGGATGAACATTAAATTGCAAATGGGAAGAAGAGATGTTGAGAGGGAGACCATATTTTAATGAAATATCAAAAAACTTTTTTCTAAATATTACAAATGAGTTTCATAATTAATTACTAGGTTAAAAAGCATTCATTTAAATTACTCCTTCTCAGGGCACATATGTTTTGGTTTGTTTGTTTCCATTTACTATAGTCTTTTTATATACTTTTGACAGAAAAATAACATCAATTCAGATCTATTACAAATGATGCCAACTATTGAATAAAACAATAACTACAGATATGACTCAAGATGGCTTGGCCAGAAGCTACTAAGTAATGACTGAACCAGGAAACTGATGTAGACAAAGATGAGACTGAACTCATCCTCTCAATCCCTCATCCGCTGAGTGGGCTCGAAGGGCTGAGAGTGGTACATAGAAGATCTTCACTATGTTTACAGTTTTGTGATAATCAGAAGGGTGAGTTCTTTATATTTTTAAACTTCCTTCCTGTATTGATGCAATGCCATGCACTGAATACGGTGAATCTGATTTTCCTTCATTTTAGTTTTGTTTACTTAGCTATGGCAGTGACACACCTTCTCACTCAACAACAGTCTGGTCTACACACCTGAGATTTTAGCATTTATCCCCAAATGATTCTGAATTCTTCCTATCTATCTAAACCATTTACTATATTTCTAGAGAAGTTTTGAATAAAGTCCAATTTGAATTTTTATTATCATCAAGTAGTGTCTATGCCACTCATGATAATAAAAACTGAATATGAGAGGCTAGAAGAAATATGGGTGATTTTCTGAGGAAGAAAGTGAAATAGAGAACTGAGATAGTTTTGGGATTATTCAGGCCAACATAACCACTTCTCTTTCAATTATGTGAACAGTTCAACTGAAAGTGACTTGCTGAGGAGGAAAGTTGTTTAGGTAGTTTCCACTCAAATTTCTATAATTTATTCTTATAGCATAATTTAATTTATTCCTACAGTATAAGTAGAGTGCTTTCATTCTTGGATAAATTAAGAAAGGCCAGGTCTAAAAAAATTGATAACGAAGTACCTAGTAAATGAGGACATATAGTCAACTGGAAGAAATTAATCATCTTTCTTATCATTCATCCATTAAAATTATAATTCAACTGGAGATATGAATAACCAGGTTTATGTCAATTTATATTAACAAAAAGAAGTCAGAAAAATTCCAGACAATTCAATTATAAAAGAAAACTGGGGGTTCTTATAGTAAATTATAGTGGGTTATTAGGAAGCTATCAGCTTTAATCAAGCAAAATAAAGATTTATGTGGACAACTTAAATCTCCAATTGGCAGTGAACCATCTGATGACTTTAAAATTTTAATTAAATTAAAATTTGGGTATGAGGGAAGGCACAAAGATTGAAACTTGCTGTTTAATGTACAGCTATAAACAGAATAAAGATGAATGGTGCCATATTGAATTATAGGTAAGAACTGGATTGCAAAGATGCAGATATATGTTTATGAAATTTAATCTGCTTTCCTGCAGCATTAGAGGTTTATAAAGTATGGTTGGGGGGTATACTTACAAATAGAAAATTGGAAAGGAAGAAATAAGGCTATCCCTACTTTCAGATGACACAAATGTCTACACACAAAATCCCCAAATCCCAAAGACTCTACTAAAAAATGTCTACAAGCAATAAGTGAGTTTACAGGGTCCCACAGTATGAGGTATATACATAAAAAGTCAGTTATATTTCTATAAACCAGCAATGAACAACTGAAATTTGAAATAAAAAACATACTATTTATAATAGCACCAACAAAAATGAAAACTTTAGGTAGAAAGCTAACAAACTATGAACAAGGTATGTATGCTAAAAGCTACAAACATTAATTAATTTTTTAAAAAAGATGCAAATTAATGAAGAGATATGCTGTGTCAATGGATTGGAAGACTTGATATTATTAAGATGTTAGTGCTTCCAATTTGATGTATTCATTCAATGTAATCTTAATTAAAATCTCAGCCAGAAATTTTATAGACATTGATAAACTGATTCTAAAAACTACATGAAAAAGTAAAGGAATTAAAATAACCAAAATGATTCTGAAGAGCAAGAATGAGGAACTCACATGATCTCATTTCAAGACTTGTGAACGCAGTTACTGTGGAGCTGCAGTAATGAAGATAGGGTGGTATGGGCTACAGAACATACCAAACGGTCGACGGGACCGGTGTTATGGGGGTGTGATCTGTGCGAACAGGGCTGTGTCCTCAGAAGCATCCACATCTGGATTATGCTCTGTTGTCACAGTTTTGAAATACTTAATAATTTTTGAACATGTAGGCTTACTGGAAAAATAACATAAAATCAAATTTAAATTCCTTAGCTGCTTTTTATTGGTGTTCCAGAAGAATAAGCCCTACTTAATTTAAAATTCTATTTTCAGTGCTTTTCTACATTATAGTTAAAGCAGGAAGAGAAACAGGAACCAAGATGTTGTTATATACACCTAGGGTCCATTTTCATTTTCATAGTTAGGCCTTAAGAATTTTTCATCTTGGAAAAATCCTACCAGGTGAACGCTGAAGTCCCAGGTCACAGGACATCGGCAGTTTGTAAACTCTAGTTTTCACTTCAAGATTTTTGCTATGATTGTTTTCCACCTTTACCCCTTTTTAAACAATACCTATTTCTTTTTGTTGCAGGAGTACATGAGCTTTTCATATTTTAAGATGCCACTTAGAAAGTGATGGTAACAGTTTTCCCCATCCAGGCTTCCTCACAGTCCTGTCAAGATGTAGACCATGACATCACAGTAGGATGCCAGAGGCCCTGGAAGGAGATTATGGTAGAAACAGTACTACATGTTCATTCAATTCATTTCATTTTGTTCTGGGCATGGAAGCAGACAAGATTTTTTAGCCACTTACAGTTAGGAGTGAAAACTGACTTCTGGCCAATGGAATATAGACTGAAGTATGTATACCCTTCCAGTTAGTACTGGTTTCTAAAACCTCTTGCATGATCCTATGTATCTTTTCGTTTTTCTTTTTTCTAGATAATTGGTGTATTGTAAGTCAGCAATAGGCAGATATAAGAGATGTATAAGGCAATGTATTTGGAAAAGGGTGCAGAACTGCCAAGCGTTCACTTATCCAGAAACTCTCTAAAACCTTACTTTTGGGTTTTAGTGGAGACTTTCTTATATAGGCATAATTGATGAAATCATTGGCCATTGGTGATTGAACTCAATCTGGAACCACTCTCCCCTCCCTGCTGGTCAAGGGGAAAGGATTGAAATTCTCACCCTCTAATCACATGGTTGACTCCACTGGCAACCAGCTTCTACCCTTGGGTGCTGTACAAAAGCCACCTTGTACACGTAACAAAGGACAACTTTACAGCTCTTACTACTTAGTAAATTTCTAGGGATTTAGGAGCTATGGGCCAGAAATGGGGAGGGGACAGAAACCAAATATATGAGGTCTGTCCAAAAAAAGTCCAACCATTGTTAATGTAACAAGAATGGTTTGGCTACATCAGTGTAACCTGGCAACCAAAGGGAGTGGACTGGAATGCACATGTGTGACCAATGATGACTTCACTCTACTAGTGGGGAGTGGTAGACGCCCTTAAGTGAGTATGTGTACTGTGTGGCTGTCATATTCAAAATGACTGAGTGAGTACAACAATAAATCTGCATCAAATTTTGCATTAAAATGTTCAAATTTTGCATTGAATGTTCCTCTGCAAACACTATTTGCATGACTCAGAAGGCTGCAGCTTTGGGAAAGTGGTGATTGGCAGCTTCATCACAATGCACCAACTCCTGCATCACCTTTCATGCAGATTTTTTGCAAAACATCAAATCTTCCAGGTTACTTAGACCCTCTAGAGACCAGATTTGGCACCCTAGGACTTCTGGCTTTTCCCCAAACTAAAATCATCTTTGAAAGGGAAGAGATTTCAGGCCATTGATAAGATTCAGAAAAATACAATGGGCAGCTGATGGTGATTGGCAGGACTGTGTGAGGTCTTAAGGTGCTTACTTTGAAGGGGATGAGGCATCACTGTCCTATGTGCAATGTTTCTTGTGTCTTGTTTCTTTTTCAATAAATGTCTCTATTTTTCATATTATGTGGTTGGATACCTTCTGGACAGACCTTGTATATTTCTTCTTATAAATTACAATATCGCATACAGGAAAATAGATTATTGGTGATAGAGAAGGGGAAGGAATTTCAGTAAGAAGGACATCAGGGCTGGAACAACATGCAAATTACAGATCTCACAGAAAGTGGCGTGACTAGCAGTTCAGATTATCTGTAATAACACTGCGTACTTCATTTTCTAGAATGGTCTTTGTGGTTTCAGTCACAATTACTCTTCTGCAATTGTGTCATAGAGCATTAAATTCCTATATGCTTTCCTATTGCTTCTACCATGCCAGCTCTCTAATTCCCTTAAAACACCCAGTTTAACTGCAAATTTGTTTCAACCATTAATATATTGATTATTTGTACAGGTGTCTTTTTTCCTGTAGAAAGCCAAGAAGCCTTAATGAATTTTTACTTTTGTAGCAGGAAAGCTTAATTTACCACTGCACTTCAGGCTGCACAACATATTCTGTGTGTCTGTATTTTTCTACTCCTTTTCTTTAGACTGAGCTGGACTTTTCTTATCTCTGCCCTCATAGTAACCTTAGCATTCCTCTATTGTTTTATTTAAATATTTACATATGTGTGTTCCTTCTCACCAAACTGAGTTTCTTTGTGACAGTTTTTTTTTTAATTTGTAGGTCTAACATAGTGGTAGCAATAAACCAGGTTGAGTGAATGTTAGCTGTTGTTAAGCTGTATGTCCCACATTTTGTAATAGAAAATGCCATCTTAATGTCAGGAACTAAAGGAACTTTTGAACCCAAGCATATTTCAATATAATCCTGCCCTCATTTTTTTACTTTATTTTTATTGTTGAAGCTATTATAGATATATCCCCCATTGCCTCCTCCCTTTGCTCACCTCCATTCACTCCCTGTTCCCACACCCCCTTCCTTCTGACGATCATCACTGTTGTTGGGGTTTGTGAGTTATGTATACATGCTCTTTAGCTAATCTTTTCACCTTCTTTTAGCTAGTCCCCCTAACCCCTTTCCCTTTAACACCTGTTAGTCTGTTCTACGTATCCATGCTTCTGGTTCTGTTTTGTTTGTCAGTTTATTTTATTCATTAGATTTACATATAAGTGAGATTGTATGGTATTTGTCTTTCTCCGACTGACTTATTCCACTTAGTGTAATAATATTCAGGGCCATCCATGCTGTCACAAAAGGTAAGAGTTCCTTTTTTTTAATGGCCATGTACCACAGCATTTTTATCCACTTATCTACTGATGGGCACTTGCATCTTTTTTCCTCAAGTATTGGAGGGATGTCATTGTGTAGGGCAACCTTAGGAAACTTTAGGAGCCATGTGTTGAAGTTAATGGATGCGTTGTCAGCTTGGGTCCCTAACTGGCTGAGCAGCAGAGGGACACCCTCCCGCCAGTCCCCTGCCATCTTTTATTGGACTGTTTTGTGAGCAAAGGATAAACCTCTTTTGGTTTAACCATTGAAATTTGGGGGGAGGTTTTTGTTGCAGTTATTTATCAAAATTATTATTCAGATTGACTGAAGCTTATAGAAAAAAGTTTATTTTTAGAGAGAGAAGCGAGGGAGAAAGAGAGGAAGAGAAACATGGATCGTTTCTCTCTTGAATGTGCCTCTACATGCCCCCAGTGGGGGACCTGGCATGCAACACAGCATGTGCCCTGACTGGGAATTGGGAACTGGGAATCAAAGCAGCCACCTTTCTGTTTGCGGGATAATGCCCAACCCACTGAGACATACCAGTCAGGGCTAACTGGAACTTTTTATGAACAAGTTCCCAATGAATCAAGCAATTTTAACTCATTAGCAAAAAAGAAATTACTTCAAGTATATAAAACATTTAGAAGATTTTATGGATTGTTTTAATCTGAAAGTTAAAAACACAAAGATTTTTGTAAACTGGATTCTAATATAAGAAAATGACATTGCAGTGCAGACTCCCAAGAGGTAAGTGCAGCATTTATTACTGCTATTTACATTTTAGGGACGAGAAAACTGAGGCATGGAGAGCCCAATACAAGCTTACACCACTGGTGAGAAGGTAATGTGCATGCAGAGGTCGTGCCTATAACCCTCATATTGCACTGGTTCTTATTGGTAAAAGGCACCCTTCAATAGTTGGGAAAATCATAGAGCTATTGACAGATTAACAACTGCACTCCTGTGGCTGTTAAAACACCCAGGAAGAGCAAATGATAATAATGCAAATCCTGATAAATAACCTTGTGTGAACCATTTTAGCTTCAAGTTGCTTTTCAATGATTAATTATGCATGAAGAACTATGGTATAAAGTCTGAGTTTCAACACTTAAAGGAACTTTCTGTAGATTCATATGGAGAAACTGAGTTTTTTTTTTCTGAAAATTGCTTTAGTGCTGCTAGCTCAGCATGACTCTCTATCCTTAGTGCACCTTCAAAACCAATAAGCACTTTGGAATTGTCATATGAAAACTGATGAGTAAAACTTAGCAATTCAAATTCACTGCATAGACTTGGCCAAGAGATGTGTCGATCATAAACATTTTTTAAGTTTATATTAAAATCTTGAATGAGAATTTCTGTCTAACTAATTGGCATACAAATAACTAATTTAATCTAATTTGAATACAAATAAACCTTCATAGCAGAGTACCCAGCCAACTCTCATTTATTCTTCAAATATTCATTGTGCCCCGTCTGTGGTAGGAACTATTTTTGGTACTTGGGATATACTGCTGAAAAAGCAAAGATTCTAGCTTTCATGAAGCAAATTGAGAATGTTTCCTTCATGAACAATCCGTTACAATGCCATTGGAAGAAGTCTGAGCATATTGGCTTATCCTATTTCTGCAACAATGCCAAGCATGTAATACATGCATGTAAATATGTGCTAGGGAACCTTAAACTAGTGTGGTCCACTTTGGCTCCAACCGGTGACAAGCCTGGTAAGAATCTGGCTGTCTTTGAGAGCATAAATCACTTCTGAGACATAAAAGATAAATCCTTCTCCCTCTCCACTAGGGAAAGTATCAAAGATTTCTGTTTTCCTTGGAAATAATCAAAATCTAAAATCTTCACCATTCTTCAAAAAGTTGAAGCAATAGAGGGAATGGGTGAATCAAATTTTATGTGTAGGTAAAAATGAAATCTCACCAGGATGTGATATTTCATCTCCCCAAATCTATAAATAGACCTTTGGCTTTGAAGATCTGGACTGTAACAGAGGTAATCTTTTATCAGGGAAGGAGTAAGCTTGCATTTTTTCTAGATGGAATAATTACCACATTTTGCCATGCATAATGCACACTTTTTTTGTTCAAATTTTTGAGGGAAAAATAAAGATGCACATTACACATGGGTATAATGAATTACATACCGTGGGCATAATAATGGGCATAATAATCCATGTATAATGTGCACAAAATGTGGGTGAACATTATACCTGGCAAAATATGGTAGGTAAGGTATTCCTGAACCACTCACTGATTTATAAAAGGTAATTGAGATTCTTTAAATTTATTTTGGAAAAAAATTTAAAACAAGTATGACTCTAGAAATTCCAAAAATTTTGTGGCATTTAAAAACCAATTAATATTTAACAGGAGGGGGAAAATTAGCATTTGTTATATCATTTCCATGTGCTTGTTACTACAATAAACAATATTATCTACATAAATTTTTACAAAATTGGTGATTCTTGAGTGCCATTGCTTAACTTATTTTATTTTTGCCTTCATTTATTTTAAATCCTGAGCCAGTATATATCTATGATTCATCGATGCATCTATTCATCCATCAAACCATTCATCTATATCTCTTTCTGTCTATATACATATGTATGTCTATACAGAAAATAGTGTGTGCATAGCATGAATTGTATATTATAAGTAACTAGATTAGTAACTTTCTATTTTCTCAATAGTTAGACTTTCCATAACCCAATCCTTCCAGAACACTGGCATAGAGCCAAAACTATGGGAAATATCCACAATTAATTAGAGGTGACTTTCCTTCCATAATCTCATTTTAATTCCTGATAAACTAAGAAGTAACTTAGGTGCCTTTGAACTCAAGCTTGTGTGGGTCCACAATCATTACTGACAGACAAGGATTTATGAAAGAGGTGGCATTAAGTTTTAATTCTTTTTAAAAGGATAATAACAACCACTAACAAGGCCTTGCTAATGTGGTCCCTGGACACTCTAACCTCAGGTCATCATATCGACATGTACTGACTTTCTTTCTGTTCCTCAGAGAAGCCAGGCTTGTAACCTTCAAGGGTTCTGTTCTCTCCTGGGAGTACCCTTCCCCAGATTTTTAAGTGATGATTGGCTCATTTTCTTAGTCAGATATCTAGTTAATTCTCTCTTTTCAGGGAGGCCTTCCTTGATCATTCCAACAAACATACTGCTCTCTACCCACTCTTATACCTCCACTGCAATCAGGTATCTTGTTTTTTATTCCCATGGAATGCATACCCTGGTCACCTTGTTTATTAGTTTGTTTGTGTCTTCCTCATTGGCTCCCCACTCTAAAAGTTAGGTCTCATAGAACAGGAAACTTGTCTTGTTCTGTTGTAGCCCTGACATCAAAAATTGGCCTTAGAAGGAGTTCATGAGTACTTGTTGAATGAATGAGTCCAAGTTACATTTGATAGAAACTCTTCTGAAGGCTACTGAAAAACTATAGTTTGCATGATTTTGAAATGATTTAATATAGACTTGGCATTTTAACAGAAAAGGGTGTCAGGTTGCCATTATCCAATTAATATTGTTGAAAGTATTTTAAGCCAGAATTTAACCTAAAACATAGTTTCTTTATATGTATACCCATATATACTAATATTTAGTTAGAAGAATATGAACGCAGATATGGAACAATGAATTAAGCTAGAAAAAGTCAGGAGTAGATGTACCTCTGGTGAAGGAATCAGCAGCAGAGATTGTCAGTGGTTAGTAAGTCATGACTGTGAATTGATTTTGTCCAAAAGTGATTATTGAACAATAGGTAGCACTTTTGTATCACATAGAGAAGGGACAGCAAGGGGAGAGATTTAGACTTAACTACATGACCTCATTCTTAGGCCAGTACAGTTTTCACAAACACTCTTTTATAATGTCTTAAACATCTGTACAAACACACAGCAGAAGTTGAACAATGTAATGGCAGCAAACATTTATTGCATTGCCCTCTCTGAGACAACCTCTTTATCTGCAAAGTGGATAGACTAATTCTTCCACACAGGACTGTTTTGAAACAAAAACAAAACAACATCTGTGGCAGCGAATATGCACAAAACACAGTAGGTACTTTGTAAATATTTATTCATTCAATAGATAGTGTTTGGTATAATTCTAAACTTAATATAAGTAGCTTACAAAAATTCTACTTTTGCACTCAGTGGCCTTACTGGTTCTCACTTGTTCACTGCTCTGTGGTGGGTAGCCTTTCCTAAACAGTCACTGTGTACATGTGAGTATGCATGTATGATAATGCACATGCATGCGCTGGGGATGAGTGAGGAATACAGTAAGGGGGATATTAAGAGAAAGAAATAAAATGGGCAATTATTAGTTAAAATACATAGAAACTGATTTTCACTTCTGTGTATTAGAGGCACTGGATTAATATGTGGGATTATTATTGACCAGAGGTCATGCAGCTGCTTGTTATACCTACTGCCATTCTTAAAGCTTGTAAATCTGTGTGATTTAAGACAAACACTTAACCTTTGGAGAACCACAGTAAATATTTTGAGGGATATGTTTATTTAAATTTTGCATGCTTCATAACTAATTCAATTTTTTTTATGTTCCAGAAAGATATCTCATCTTTATTCTTATCCTAAAAGCTTTTTATAAATAATATTTAGCTCAATGCCAAAGTGATGTATATAAATAATTACATTAAATTGGCCTAGATGTCATTTAAAAAGTGTGTATTAAAAGCTGCTGACTCCCATGAAATATTAGTGTTGGTGTCTAAATACTTTTGAGATATCAAGTGTATTTCAAATGTGTGAGAAAGAAATGAGTGTAAAAACCTACCTCTGGATAGATATTTGGCTCTTTTGCAAACCTTGCAGAGGTGATATAATAGCTCTTAGCCATAATAGCTTTAGTAATAGCTATGTGCTATGTGTTGAGGAATTTTAGTAAGCAGTTTTCTTTCATTATTTTTAATTCTACTATATCAGTGAAAGTTTTGGTGTAAAATAGAATTCCACTCAGATGATACTACTGAAAGGCTTTAATGAAGGTAGGAACAGCATTCTGGGAACCAACAATGATGCCAAAATACATGCATCTCAGAAACAGTGACACATGGTTATGACTTGAAGAGGTTAGAAGGGTCAAAGGGAGTATCACTAGAGTCCAAGGAAAGCTGGAGCTGTGGAAGAGGGTGCAGGAGCTGTAGTCTCAAGATTCAGCCACTGCCTAAACTTCATAGTGCTAAAGCAGGAGGAGGGGAAAAACAGGGAAGAAATAACACAGTTTCTCTCTTTCCTTATCCTCTTTCTTCTGATACAGTCTCATGATAGGCTTCACTAACAAGGGAGTCTATGACAGGCTACTGGGCACAGATGGAAGCAGAGAAAGAGGTAAAAGGATTGGGTGTCTCAGCGGGTAAGATACCTTCCCAAATGAACTTTAAGTCCTTGTCTCAGGCTGTGCTTTCTAAGAAACCCAGGCCAAGACATATTATAAATAATAAAGAATGCTGTACTTTACTGACTCTGTTATTAGAAAAACTAAATATGTGTGATAAATATGAAGATACTGAACTCACAGAAGTTAAGGAACTTGCCAAACCACATAGATTATAAATGGTAAGGTCAGAACCTGAATTTATACTTCTAGCCTTCCCACAGTAGCATTAGGATTAATTAGCTCTGGATGACAGAGAATGAGAGAAGTCCAGGCTAGCATGCAATCATGATGGACAGTGGTAGACAGACTACACAGACTAGTCTCTTCCGTAAGTCAGCCAGGCAACTGGTTTGCTAGCTGCCTGCTGAGCAGCCAGGCACCAAGGAATAGACAAGAGTCTCACCCAGTTAACTGTGCTATTCACTCAGCTTTCATTGAATGCAGGTTCACTCAAAGTAGAATGTCAACACACATTCATATCCTAATCACAATCTAAGAGACATATAATGCACACACACACAGCAGTCAATGGGGGATAAAAAAAACCCGAGTCCCAGAGCCTCAGTCTGCGGGTCTGGGAGACAGCACAGTGGGCAAGGGAGTTGTCAGCATCTTGCAAGGAAGGATGTCTGGAGCCCGCTGGGCAGCAGGGTGGACGAAGTCCTCAGTCCAGCAGGACAGAGCCTCTGGCGGCCGATGCCCAGGCTGATGTGTGTGGCATGGGGCAGCACACGGATGTGTGGAGCTCGGCTCTGTCGGCAGTGGCCTGGAACCTGCCTCAGTTACAGCTTGAGAGTAGTGTACTCTATCCTTCTGGGCCTTTTTGATAAATGTCTTGGCACCACTGATGCCAAGTGTGGAATTTCCCCAGGAGCCTATCTGTGGGTGGTCTCACTCTGCAGACACAGCTGCTCTGACCACATGTGCAGATATGTTAAGTGTGTCTCCTTACCAGATGTGTTTACGCTGACCTAGGTAATTTTCCTCTTGAACCAAAGTTTCATGGCTGACTGACAGCCATTTTAATTGACATAAGTGACTCCACTTTGTTTTATATACTGTATGCTATCTTCATCGGACAAATGTCATTTTATTGGCCTTGTTCTCCACACCTTCCCAAATGAACTTTAAGTCCTTGTCTCAGGCTGTGCTTTCTAAGAAACCCAGGCCAAGACACATTATAAATAATAAGGAATGCTGTACTTTACTAACTCTGTTATTAGAAAAACTAAACCAACAACAGCACATGAACATTGATGTTTGTCTCTTCTTACTCAGGATGAATTTTGGAATAAAACAAGGAGTAGTGAAGATGACATTAAATTGGTGATGGCATTTCCTAGGCAAAGAAGAAAGAACAAAAGTTAACTCCAGCCAATTGGTAATTTGTAGCAACAGGCCAGATCTCTTAATTTTTCAAAAGAAACATGAAATGTTGTTAAGATTTTTGAAATAAAAAATATTCAGAATAAAATATCTTGCTTTTCATCTACATTCAGCCTTTTCATTTCCAGTTACAAAATAAAATTCCCATGTCAGGGGCTGTCATTCCTATGTGATAGCCAAACCAGTTAGTGTCAATTATCTAGGAATAAATGTAACAAAATGGGCAGGGTCTAAATTAAAAATGCAACATTTTATTGAGGGACACAAAAGAATATTTGAAAACTGTTAAGATGTCCATTGTTCCTAAATTAACTGTTAAAATTAGCACAATACTAATAAAATTACATCAGTATTTTTCAAACCTCAAAATTTATATAAAATTTATTTGGAAAAAGAAACATTTATATACAGTCTGGAAACATAAACAAAAATAACCTGTTGTTTTCAATGAAAAATAAAAGATACTTCTTAAATCAGATATTAAATTTATTACAAAATTATAGTAATTAAAATTCTGTGGAATCACAATGAGATGTCATTTCATACCCAGTAAAATGGCTATAATAAAATAATTTAAAAAAACAGAAAGTGAGAGCTGCATAAAACCAATTGCTGACAGCAATTGCTGGCTTCTCTACCAGCCATCAGGGCTGCTTATTTCTGTGTGAAGGTTCTCCCAGTTCTGCGGGGGTCGTTTCTTGTTAACCAAGAGGCTAGATTATTTTAAACAAGCAATGTTTCCAGAGTTCTGTACTGAGCCTGCTCATCCAGTTTTGATCTATTTTGGAAAAACAGAAATGTTTATCTGAGGACTATGGACACCTAGGCTCACCCAAGAAAGTTGTTGCTCCTTGTATGTGCCCTGACCAGGTATCCAACCCGCAACCTTGGTATATCAGGATGCCGCTCCAACAGCTGAGCTACCCAGCCAGATCTAGGCAGGCTTCTTAACAGGATTGTGCTCTGTCTTCTACTAGATGTACTCTAAAAATATAAAGGACAGGACTCCTGTCCAAGGTGGAGGCTTAGGTGGACACACTGTGCCTCCTTGCACAACCAAAATTAAGGACAACAAAAATTTAGAAACAAAAATACAACCAGAACAGATAGAAAATTGAACTGTGTGGAAGTCCCAACAACCATTCATCCAGACCAGTAAGAGGGGCGGAATCAGCAACCAGTGGAGAGGGGTCAGGGCAGGAAAAAGCGGTGGCTGGCAGACCTGGGCATGCAGGGCACAGGCAGCGTCCAGTAGACCCCGGTGGCAGACCCTGGGTGCAGGCGCAGGGAGGAAACAAGCAGACCCAGTGAGGGGTACGAGGCAACTGGCTGTACGCAGTCACACATTCATGTGCAGATAAACCAGGTGAAAGCCGGCGGTGAGACAGACCGTGCAACCCAGGGCCCCAGTGCCAGGAAGTAAAGTCTAAAAGCACTGATTGAAAACACTTGTGGAGGTTGAGGTGCAGGGGGGAGACTCCCAGCCTCACAGGAGAGTTCGTTGGATAGATCCACAGGGTCCTAGAATGTGCACAAGCCCACCCACCTGGGAACCAGCACCAGAAGTACCCAATTTGCTTGTAGGAAGTGGCAGAGGGGAAATCTGAGAGAGAATGGAGCAAGTGCCATTGTTCCCTCTCTGACCCTGCCCCTGCATATAGGGTCACAACCCAGCAACTGGGTTGCCCCGCCCTGGTGAACAGTAAGGCTCCGCTCCTCATACCTTATAGGGGTGACCAGACCACCCCACTCCTGAAAAAAAAAAGGCTCAAATGGAAGAACAAATCAAAGCCTCAGAGCCAATACTTTTAAGCAACCAAAAGATAGCCAACCTATCAGATGCACAGTTCAAAGCACTAGTGATCAGGATGCTCACAGAATTGGTTGAATATGGTTGCAAATTAGATGAAAAAATGAAGGCTACACTAAGTGAAATGAAAAATGCACAGGGAACCAATAGTGATGGAAAGGAAACTGGGTCTCAAACCAATGGAGTGGACCAGAAGGAAGAAAAAAAACATACAATCAGAAAAGAATGAAGAAACAAGAATTCAAAAAATGAGGAGAGGCTTAGGAACTTCCAGGACATCCTGAAACTTTCCAACATCTGAATTATAGGGATACAAGAAGGAGAAGAGGAAAAGCAACAAGTGGAAAAATTATTCGGACAAATAATAAAGGAGAACTACCCCATTCTGGGAAAGGAAATAGACTTCCAGGAAGTCCAGGGTCTCAGAGAGTCCCAAAGAAGTTGAACCCAAGGAGGAACACACCAAGGCACATCATAATTACATTAGCCAAGATTAAAATGAAGGAGACAATTCTAGAAGCAGCAAGAGATAAGGGGACAGTCACCTACAAAGGAGTTCCTATCAGACTGTCAGCTGATTTCTCAAAAGAGACCTTACAGGCAAGAAGGGGCTAGAAAGAAGTATTCCAGGTCATGAAAGACAAGGACCTACATTCCAGATTGCTCTATCCAGCAAAGCTTTCATTTAGAATGGAAGGGCAGATAAAGTGCTTCTCAGATAAGGTCAAGTTCAAGGAGTTCATCATCACCAAGCCCTTATTATATGAAATGTGAAAAGGACTTATCTAGAAAAAAGAAGACAAAAAATATGAATAGTA
>CM052542.1:53002415-53026891 GCA_028533065.1 Trachops cirrhosus
CTTTCTTTCTTTCTTTCTTTCTTTCTTTCTTTCTTTCTTTCTTTCTTTCTTTCTTTCTTCTTTTTTCCTTCCTTTCTCTCTCTCTCTCCCTCTCTCTCTCTCTCTTCTTCTTCTCCTTCTCCTTCTTCTCCTCCTCCCCCCCTCTGTATTCTTCTCCTTCTTCTTCCTCTTCTTCTCCTTCTTTCTCTTCTTCTCCTTCTTCTCCACCTCCTCCTCCACCTCCTCCTCCTCCTCCTTCTCCTCCTCCTCCTCCTCCTCCTCCTTCTTCTTCTTCTTTTTCTTCTCTCCTTCTCCTTCTCCTTCTCCTTCTTCTTCTTCTTCCAGATGGAATAAAGCTAAGTTTTGTTAGTAGAGGGCACTGGAGAGATATTGCAATAGAAAGGGTTGCTTCCTGGTTCTACAAGTTCTGAAGCATATGTGGCTTCTCCAGGGTCCAGAGCCTGCAGAATGCACAGCTATTCCAGTGCCAGACCCCTGTAGGCCATGGTGGCCAGCAGCACTCAGCAACCTGCAGCTTTGCTCAGTACCTCCCTTGGGTGATTTTACAACAGTGTGATCCAACTTATTAGTTAACAGATAATATTTATTAGATTAAAGAATTCTTTCTATTTCTAGTTTGTCAAGCATTTTATTTTATTTATGTTTTGATTTATTTTTATTGTCGACACTATTACAGATGACCCTGTTCTCCCCCCCTCATCCTTTTCTACCCAGCTCCTGCTCCCCCTTCACTCTGGCTATCACCATACTGTTGTCTGTATCTGTGAGTTATACCTATATGTTCTTTTACTAATCCTTTTACCTTTTTTTTTTATCAGCCTCCCTTCCTCTCTCCACTCTGACAGCTGTCAGTTTGTTCCAAGTATCCATGCCTCTGTTTTTATTTTGTTCATCAGTTAATTTTGTTCATTACATTCCACATATAAGTGAGATCATATGATGTTTGTCTTTTCCTGACTGGCTTATTTCACCTACCATAATAATTTCCAGGTCCATTTATGCTGTTGCAAAAGTTAAGATTTCCTTATTTTTTACAACCACATAATATTCTATTGTGTAAATGTACCTCAGCTTTTTTATCTACTCATCTACTGATGGGTACCTGGGCTATTTATAGATCTTGGCTGTTATAAATAACAGTGCTATGAACATAGGAGTACATATGTTCTTCTAAATTGGTGTTTGGTGATTCTTAGGGTAAAGTACCAGAAGTGGGATCACTCGGTAAAAAGGCAGATCTATTTTTAATTTTTTGAGAAAATTCCATACTGCTTTCCACAGCATTTACTCCAGTCTGTATTCCTTCTAGCAGAGAACTGGGTTTTCCCTTTCTTCACATCCTCTCCAGCACTTGTTGTTTGTTGTTTTATTGATGATAGAGACATTCTGGCAGGTGTGAGGTAATATCTCACTTTACTTTTAATTTGCATCTTTTTGATGTTGAGCATTTTTTCATGTCTATTGGGCATCTCTATGTCCTCTTTGGTGAAGTTTCTATTCATGTCCTTTACCTATTTCTTAATTTGATTGTTTGTCTTCCTTGTGTTGAGTTGCTTAAATTCTTTATACATCTTGTAAATTAACCTCTTATCAGATGTATCATTGGCAAATATGTTTTCTCAAAGACTGGGTTCCCTTTACATTTTGTTAATGGTTTCTTTTGCTGTGCAGAAACTTTTTAGTGTAAGGTAATCCCATTTGTTTACTTTTTCCTTTAATTCCCTTGTCTTAGGAAGAGTTTTATTTTTTTAAAATCGTGAGTGAGTAGCAAATTTTATTATTTTTCTTCTTGTATTGGTATTATCATATTATTTTTATCCTTTTTGTTTATTAATAGGTTGAATTATATTGCTTTTCTATTGTGAAAACACCTTACATTATTGTACTGCTATTCACTATCCTTTTTATTTATTGATATAAGATTTTTGTACATGTTGATATTGGTTTATTATTTTCCTTTCTTGTCTTGTAAAGTCCTTGTCAGGTTTTGTATATGGGTTATTCTGATCTCAAGCTTTGTAAATAGGTTAACTTGATCTCAAGAGCTCAAAAACAAAAGTGTTTGTGTTAGGTTGTTATTACTTATTTCTCTAGTATTTAAAAAGAATTCACTAGCAAAGCCACTGAGTTTGGGATTTTCTTTGTTAAAAGGTTTTCCTTTAAGTTTTTATCTTGTGGCAATTTTAGACTTTTACAGAAAAGTTGAAAACATACTTCAGAGAGTTCTCATTTACCCTTGACCCATCTTCTTTTAATACTAATATTTCCTATAACCATAATACAATTATCAAAACTAGAAATTAATATTGGTGTTATATTATTAAATAAAAAACAGATACCATTCAAATTTCATCAGTTTTTCTACTAATTTCTTTGTTGTCCCAGGATCCGTTGAAGATCCCACATTGAATTTTGTTGCCTTCTTAGTCTCTCCAGTCTGTGACACTTCCTCGTTCTTTCCATGTCTTTCATGACCTTGACACTTTTGAAGAAACCTGGGTAGTTATTTTATAAAAATGTCCTTCAGTTTGAGTTTGCCTGATGTCTTCTCATGATTAGATAAAGGTTATGCATTTTTGACAAGACAGAAGTGATGTGCCTTCTCAGTGCGTGATCACTAGGAGTATATGATATCAATATGTCTGTCTTGGTGGTGTTAACATCATCACGTCGTTTAGGTGGTGTCTACCTATTTCTTTACTTTAAATTATTATTTTTCTTTCAAAATTCATAAACATTGTAGGGGAAGAACTTCCAGCCTTGCAGGACATTTGGTCCTTTTCAAAATATTGATTGAGACATTTGTCCATGCTAATCCCATATGCTATTACGAGCTAGACTATGCAAGAAACAAGGATTATTATTGGCAATAGAGTCAAAACATGCGTTTTGGACCAATAAAACACAGTAGTATTTTTTATGTATGAATCCTGTAAAGCAAAAGTAGAAAAGAACATTATGAGCTCTCTGAACCAAGGGAGATTTTTTAAGTGAAGTGCAGACGTTTTGGACAAAACCAAATATCAAGAACTTTTTTGTGTGGACCAAGTATCTCTGTGTTTGTTTGGGCAGCACCCAGTGTCCGCAAATCACTTTGAGACTGTAAATATCCTATTTCTCTTCAAACTCACACTCATTAATTTTAGCATACATTGGTGGATCTTCCTACAAAAATGATTTCTATAGACTTTACCTAATGCTGATTTTTTTACTTCCTTCATTTTTCTACATTTATTAATTGGAATTCAGAGCTGTACTTTACTATTTATTAAATCATTTGTTTATGTCTGTATAGACTGTGAACCTTGGTAGGGGAGGCTACTAAGAAGGGCACCTGGTGGCTAACTGGGCTCAAACTTTAAGAAACAGCCTAGCAGCTATTTCTACACAGGGGCCTCTCATACAAACTGCTCTTGACAGAGAAGCTTGCACTAAACTTCCTTCCTCTGTATTGTACTGCATGTCTGCACTCTTTTTACCATCTGAGCCAGCTCTTATACAGGAGTTCCTGGAATTTTACTTCAACCAATAGGACTGAGGCTTTCTCCATGCAATTGGAGCCGTGCATCTCTGACCAATAAGAGTGTCTCTCTTCTGACTAGTCAAGAACCAAGGGCTGGCACTTCTGTCCACATAAGCCAGCTCCCCTCTGGCTGGGGAGTACATTTTCCCTTTCCACTGAAGAATGAAGACTGCATCTTCCTGGCTGAGCTGAAACACAGAAGATGTATCATCAGAGTAAAGCAGACTGGTGCAGAACAGAACAGAGTTGTCTAGCCAGAGAAGGGGCCTGACTCCAGAGATGTTCTATAGCCATGCTGTTTTCACAGTCATACTTTCCCCAATTGAGCCGTTTTACACTGAATAAAGTTTCCTTTTTCACCACACTCCACCCCAAATTGGGAATTCTTGTTGGCATTGAATAGGCACCAATGACCATTGGTTGGCAGGACTCATGGTTATTTATTTTGTTCAGTGGGTTGTAATCTAGTGCTGTCATTATTTTGTTCCTCAAGTTAAATGAATGTGGTATCTCTCTCTTCCTCCTTCAAAATATCTTATTGTATGTATTCACCCTTCTTGTTATGATGTAAAATGATATAACAGCTACGTGATGAGATGAGGTGAGGTACTCAGAATGGCATGCAATAAATATTGTAAATTATTTATTTCTGGAATATTCTATTTAACATTTTTAGATGGAAGTTGACCCTGGATAACTGAAATAGTGCAAAGCAGAACTTCAGATAAAAGGTGGAACTACTATATTGTATTTTGATTTCCTCCCACATTTTCATTGATTTTGTGTACTTATTTATTTTTTTGGTGCAAGAAACATCAATATAGTTCTAAGAGTAAGAGCCATACAAAAGGGTATACATGGAGAAATGATGCTTCCTCCCCATATCTACTACCTCTTTCTCCATCCTCCTTTTATTCTACCCCGCCCCACCTGTTAGTAGCTATTCTCTTTAGTTTCTAGTTTATCATTACTGTATTTCTTTTGCATAAATGGGTGGATATATGTATATTTTCTTTTTTCTTACATGTAAGTGGGAATATTGGAAACATTCTTTTGCACTTGTTTTTTTTCACTTAACAGCATATTCTGCATAGTTCTCTGCCGTGTAACGTAACATCATTTCTTCAGTTAGATTTTTCTCAATATTTTGCAATTACAAACAATGCTACAAATAACCTTGCATATATATATATATATCTTTTACATTATTGTATCTCCAAGGTAGATTCTTAGAAATGGGATTGTTGACCAAAAGGTAATATCTTATCTAATTTTCTTACATATTGCTCAATTCCCCTCATAAAAGGCTGTACCAGTTTGCATTCCCACCAGTAATATATGAGTGCCTGCTTTCCCCTAGTTCCACCAACAGAGTGTGCTGTGCTTTAATATTTAAAAATCTAAAAAATCTGATAAAAGAGCAATGGTGTATCAGTGGTTTCTACATTTTCATTTTTTCTAACTATGATTGTGTTTGAACACCTTTTCACCTATTGAGTAGGAATTTTTATAACTTTTTTGTGTATGGTATGTTTCTGTAGGAAAATTTTTAAAGAATGGGTTTAATTATTTTATTATAAAGTAAAAATTTTAAGTTTTCTATTTTTTCTTCTGTAAGCTTTAAGTTGTGTTTTTCTGGAAAATTTTCTATTTTGTACATATTGTCAAATATGTTGACATAGCTGTTAATGATATTTACATTAGCCCTGGCTGGGAGGCTCAGTTGCTTGAAGCATCATATGGGTCCCATTGGGCACAATTTGTGCCCGTATGGGTCCCATATGGGTCCCATTTGTGCCCGTATGGGCACAAACCTATATTATAGGTTTGATTCTCAGTCCATGCACAAAAGGGAGGCAACTGATTGGTGTTTCTCTCTTACATTAATGTTTTTCCCTCTCTCTCTTCCTTCCCCCTCTGTAAAATTAATAAACATGGTCTCAGGTGAGGGTTAAAAAATAACAATAATTATCTTCATTATATTTTTAATATCTTTAAGAATTAAATTAGTAGTGATGTATTCTTTCATATTTAGTATTGGTAATTTGTATTTTCTCTCTCTTTGTCTCTCTCTCTGATTCCCTTTCTCTTGCTAGGAGTTAATTAATTTTATTTGTCTTTGCAAAGAATCAGCTTTTGCCTTATTATGCTGTGAGAAAGCCAAGCAGCCGAGTCAAAGAAAATCTAGACTCCTGGCCAACAGCACCAGGAGAGCTACTAACCAGTAGCCCGAAACAATTTCCAACTTCTAGTCTTGGGACTGAAGTCATTTTGGATCATTCAACTGTCCTACACCCCAGCTGAAATTAACTGAAGCAGAAGCACTTGATGGTCAATGCATAGGATCCTGAGAACTAATATGTTGTTGTTGTTTTAAGTAATTAAATATTAGAGGTGCTTTGTTACACAACAACAGATAACTGAAACACCAAGACAGAGCTGTTTTGTTACCTAAGTTAAACAAGGTAATGGTCTAGACTAAGGATATTAGAGAAATTCATTGTAGTTACAGCTTTGTTCATAATTTGGATATGTGGATTAAAATAATTAGATAAGGAGAATTACGAGGCTTAGACTTACTAAACTGGGTGAGTATCGGTTTCTTTTACTAAAGTAGGGAATACTCAGGTAAGGTGGAGGTACTGAGTTCATGTTTGAAGACAGGTTCTATTGTAGAACTGTTAAAATATGAACTACCTTTTAGACATCCCATGAGATATCAGGTACGCAGTGTGATGTTCTGGGGAGAGGTCAAGACTGAAGTCATATATTTGGGGTTAACTGGCAAATCAACATGGAGTATTTACAGTAATGGTGAAGGCAGGTATATTAGTCATGGTTGTATTATTGCAAACAATAATATTTAACTCTTATTGACTTAAAGAACAGGAATGTATAACATGGAATCAACAGAACAGCTGTGGAATGACGCTTGTCCAGGAATCAAAGAGAAAGGGATACAGCCAAGCTCCTGAGATTGGAACAGTTCACCTAAGACACATAACTGCTTCAGGAAATGTATTATCCTGCTGCTAGACTCTGTGTCCTTTGTTTAATTTTGAAAGTGAAGAAGTCCCCAAATGATAGTGAATAAATTGCCAACACACAGGAAAAAGGGCTAGATAATGAATTTAAATTGATATAAAAAAATAACATACACTTGAGTTGGAGAAGTAAAATTAACATTTCTTTTATGTTTATCTTTATTTTCTGTTCATAGTTATTGTGAACATGCTATTATGGAATATGCCTTTTCCTTAAGTAATAAAAATAAGAAATGTCCTTATAGTAAAGTTTGTTAATTTGACATTTATCATACCATAATTTATCACAGACCCACATTTGAGTTACATAAGCATTATAGGTTATCTTCCTGAGATCTGAGAGTCATATTTAAATCTATTCACTATTTATCTATAAGACAATGAAATGAAATTAATAAATGATAAATTATGTGTAATCATAAAGGAAATTATTTTTTATTTTATTAATTTTATTTTTTCTGAGACATTTTTCTCTAAATATGCTCTACCTTCTTTTTAGAAAAATGGGTCATATCGAAATGATCATTAGCAGGCTCTTCCTTAACCTTGGGGGCTTCTAAATTGTCACTCATTCATATAATTCATTATTCAAATGTATATTAAGCACCTGGGGTATGACAATCTGAAGTGAAGACAAACCACATAGGAAAAGAAAGTCAAGGAAAGAAAAATGTCAAGAAGGTTGAAAATAGAAAAAGAAGGAACTAAGAGATAGAGGAAGCAAAGTGAATAGAGAAAAATGAAATATTCAAGGCAAGATAGTGCTGGGAAACAAATAACCTGAGTCTGTGCCAAGAAGAGGCTGCAGAAGAAGAAAAGGAAGAACAATGAGAGAGAAGGAAAATAGCACCATACCTTAATGTCCTTCAGGTGAGGTAGCTATTTCTCTCTGGTCTTCCTGATTACCCACACAGTGTGGGGGATGCTCACTGCTTGTAGAAGTGACCCCCCAGTCCAGCTACAGAACTATCTGAAGTGAAAAAACTTTTGGACATTTCAATCTTTAAGTCCTGGAGTCTAGGATTTAGGATCTTACTCTGGGCAAACCTGAGAATAATTTCATCCAGTTGCTATCACCACCAACCCAGGACTTGGGAGATGGGAGTATCCTTTTCTCATGTTTCCCAATCTTGCACTTTTTCTCTTTAAACACCCTTTATAGATCTTTTTAAAAAGCTTACTTTTTTGTAAATAGCATTCTCAAACATTTATTTATGAAAAGATTAATATTTTTTATATGTACAGTTTTTCATATTTTTAACTGATGAAAGATATACACAGCAGTCCCTGTAAGTACTCCAGGAACTCAAAGGGGTGGCTGACTGTGTTAATTCCTAATCCAGACTAGATGATGTCAGTTCATCCTGTGTTTTTTTCAGTATAAGCAGTTTTTTTCACACTCTATTACTTTTGATCCAATAATTATAAATTTTTTTTAAAAGAACCAAAGATTGTTATGTGTCTGTCTTAAATTCCTTATTGCATCTCATTATATTCTTAGTTACAGGCATTGCTTCACCTGATGTCCCTTCAGGTTGGTTACATGAGAGTAGAGCCCATGTCTGTTTATAACCCTAGAATCTAGCACAGAATTTGGCATACAGGTGCTCAAAATTTTTTTATTAAGAGAAAAATGGATGAACAAATTGATGAATGAATTAATGATGATGGACTGACTAACAACTAAAAACTAACTGGGCAACTACCTACCTACTTACCTACTTACCTACCTACTACCTAAATACAAAGGGCTAAAAACTGGTGTCTTGGATCTCACTCTTGCCCTTTGTGATTGTCAGAAATGTATGATGGCCCATGACATACATCCCTGTACAATCCCCCCGCCTTGACTGAGGGAGAGATCAGAAAATGATAGGAGATCACTTTGATGATTACTTTATTGGTTTAAAAAATAGATTATCTTTAGTGGGCTTGACTGAGGTAGGTGATCACTAAAAAGAAAATAACTCTGAAGGAAGAGACTGAAAGCATGAAGGTGTTTTGACACAGGGAGATTCTGTTGCTGGCCTTGGAGGACTCTATTGCTGCCAAGTCATGCAAGCTTAGATGAGTGAAAAGACCATTGGCAAGAAACTAGCAAAATCTCAAGAAGTTAAGAATGGCCTCAGGCTGGCAGCTAGCAGAGAAGAGGAGACCTCAGTCTTATACTTGCAGAGAATTGAATTCTGCCAATAACCTGAATAAGCTTGGAATCAGATTATTTCTCAGAGAAAAATGAAAACATTTTGATTCAAAATGATAGATTTGCTGGGTAATCTTGATTGTAGGTCCTTGCTTTTCATCACTTTGAATACTTCTTGCCAATCCTTTCTGGTCTGTAAAGTTTGTGTTAAGGAATCAGTTGACAGTCTTATGGGAGTTCCCTAGTATGTAACTAACTGCTTTTTTCTTGCTACTTTTAAGATTCTCTTTTTGTAACCTTTTGCATTTAAACTATGATGTGTCTTGTGGGCCTCATTGGGTGCATCTTGTCTGAGACTCTGTGCTTCCTGGGCTTGTATGTCTCTTTCCTTCACCAGATTAGGGAAGTTTTCTGTCATTATTTCTTCAAATAGGACTTCAATTTCTTGCTCTTTCTCTTCTGCTTCTGGTAACTCTATGATGTGATTGTTGGTACGCTCAATGTTGTCCCAGAAGTCTCTTAAACTATCTTCATTCTTATAGATGTTTTTTTCATTTTTGTTGTTTTGATTTGATGTTTTCTGCTACTATATGTTCCAAATTGCTGATTCAATCTTCTGCTTCATCTAATCAACAGGTGGCAAACACAAGGCCTGCCCCATGGGCCGAATCCGGCCCTTCACCTTGTTTTATCTGGCCCAGGACCTTGTTTCTACCCAGTGGCAGCACCAGGCTCTTGTTTAACTGTTAAGGAATAGTTACATTTATACAGTCCTAAAATAACATTTGACCCTTTGAAGGCAACCTCGAAGCTGATGTGGCCCTCAGTGAAAATGAGTTTGACACCCCTGATCTAATCTATTGTTGATTCCCTCTAATATATTCTTCATTTCAGTTATTGTATTCTTTATTTCTGACTGGTTATTTTTTATGTTTTTACTTCTGTTTTTATGTTTTCTATCTCTGTTGAAGTTCTCACTGAGATCATTGAACACAGTTATAACCAATGTTTTGAACTCTATGTTTGGTAGGTTTCTTATCTCTATTTTGTTTAGTTTGTTTTTTCATTGGGGACATGTTTCTTTGTCTCTCTGTCTATGTGTCCTAACGTAGTAGATGTCCTGTAGGGTCCACTGGCATAGTCTCCCCCATCACCCAAGCTGAGTACTTGGATGTGCCATTTGTGTAGCCTGAATACATTCTCCTCTTGTAGTTTAACCTTGATTGCTGTTGGCAGGTCAATGGGAGGGATTTAACCAGGCCAGTCAGCTTCAAGGCCTGGCTGTGACCACTGCAACAACCTCTGCCTTTCATGGAGGATCAGCTGTGCAGCTGCAGGGTGTTGTTGCTCTGACATGGTCTGTAGCTGTCCACTGGTGTGCAGGCTCTGGGGATTCCAGGGTGGTTCAGGCCAAGGTCAGCCCCCACCTGTGTTTTGTCTGGGGCCACCCTGCCTAAGCTATAGAACAATCTGAGATGGCTGCTACTTGTGTTGGGATTAGAGATTCCAAGGTGAAGCCAAACTGTAAGTTTAGGCTGGCTGCTACTAGTACAGGGTCTGGGACACTTAGCAAGTGGTATGGGAGCTGGGGACTCACTGAGGCTGGCTGTTGCTTGTTTGACAGGATTTAGGAAGTTGTGAAACATAAGCCAAGACCAGTCATTCATGTGGAAAAGCCACTGTTAACAGCTGTAGGATGAGTGGGCTGGAGCTTCAGTGCATCTCCAGGGTGGGGCAAACAGTGTTAGCCATGTTAGTGGAGTCTCAGATATGGTGCCTGCCTGTTGACTTTATGGCTCTTCCCGCCTTTTTGTCTGGGAGAAAGCTGTGCCCTAGCTTCTGCCTTGATGCCATATACTTCAGTTCCTCCTTGTATGCTACTAGTGCCTTTCAAGCTGCTACCTCAGTGCTGGAGTTCAGAGAGTGTGTGTCTGAGTAAGTCCACGTGTAGGTTCTTTCAGAGGAACTGCTTGGTACTTTAGAAGTTTCTTCCTCCAACTCAATCCTTGGTGGTTTTTGCAGCCAGAAGTTATGGGGACTTATCTTTTGACATTGGTACCCTGGGCTGGGGAGCCTGGTGTGGGACTGGGATTCCTTGCTCCTTATATATCTGTTCCAAATTTTTATGCACCACATGCAGATGTTGAGCTAACCCATTCTGTGTGTCTGCCTCTCCTACCAGGCTGGATGGATGAGGTTTCTTTAATTCCATAGTTGTCAGACTTCCATTCAACTCAGTTTTTGCTGGTTCTGAGTGATGGATTGTTGTAATTTTGATGTGGTTGTAAGAGGAGGCAAGCCGTGTTTATCTATGCCACCTATGTGACTGGAAGTTGCCAATAAAGATTTTTAAGGCTCTGTTCACCTCCCTAGCACTGCTTGCCAATTTGATGCTATTACTCTACTCCAGACAGACTGAAATACTTTGAGATTCCTGATGACATGATGCTCTCTCTTGCTTCACTTGGTCGTTGCACTTCATGTCTCAGTTTAACCTTTGATTTGTTAGCAAGGCTTTTACTAGTGCCCTAAGACTGAGGAGGTCACTGTTTTCTTGGTTCCCAAGGAATCTTGTTTTTACTACTCTTTTAGTCCTTAGCCACCTAAATTTTTCTCTGAAGATAATAAAAAAGGCAGAGGTTTTAAAGGCAAAAAGCACAAGTGAAATTCCTATTTTGCTCTTCCATGCAAATGAAGGATTGCTAGATAGATTAACAAGGATTGCTTAGTTCAAACATGCAAATGAGGAAGAAGAAAACTGCAAGAACCAGGCCAAGTCCCTATGTGTCCACCAAGCAGTTGTTCTAGCATGTTTATGGCTCAGTCTTGAGCTGAGTTTAGCAATAGTTTTAGCAACTTAATAGCAGCCCTGAGAACTGAGGCACAACATGTGCATAGGCCCCACTTCCTCAAAAGCCTCCCAAACCTATTTTAAGTGACTCTCTGGGAAATACTATTTTATTTTATTTATCATTTTTTAAATTTTATGTTATATTTTATTTTTATTTATTTTATTTTATTTTATTTTATTTATTTTATCCATCATCACTACTATAATTGTCTGTGTACCTGACTGTCTCCCTGAGTACACAGCATGGTCCCTGAAGGCAGTGTTTTTATCTTATTCAGCATTATCCTTCCCAAGTGTCTAAGCCAATGTTGAATGAACAAATGTATAAATGGCCAGGGGGGCGGCGGGGGGAGAGCAGTGCAGTGCCTTCTGAATAGATTCAGAAAAACCTGAATCTTCATCTGTTTGTTCCAGTGCAAAAAGCCTTGATTTTGAATACCAGACAACTTCACCACTCCATTAGCTGAGTGACTTTTGTCAATGTCACTTAATATCCTTGTTTCATTTTTATATTTTAAGAAATAGGGATACTAATAGTGTTTAATGGATAAGATTGTTTTGAGGAGAAACTAGAAAAATGCATGTAGTTGCTTGGGTTTATTTGCACAGTGCTAAGTACATGGTTAAATGCCTTAAAATGTTAGCTATTAGTTTTATTGTGCATTTTTATTAATAAACATTTCATACATGCTTACATGTGGGCTACAGAGGGAATCAAAAATCATTTTCATGTGCTCAGCAGGAATCTTTTTTTTTTTTCTGTTTTGTTTTCTCTGCCTCTTTCCGGTAGGGGAAAAGAAACTTACGGCGCTTGGCATGCTGCCAGCTGATCGTTTGATGCTTTGAGTTTCGGTTTCCTTCCTTTCAAACAGGAAGGCACTGGGTCTCAGCAGAACCTTCTGTCTCCAGTGTGACTTCTACATAAACCAGAGAGAGCAGCTAATAGACCATTTACATCCAATTCTAAAAAACATGTAAGTGACTTCCTGCCATCCAATGTTTTCTAGCCATGTATGAAGAAAATAGCCTGTTTTTCTTCCTTTGAAAAAGTTTTTCAGAATGAAATTTCTCCTAATGATTATACTTTTGTCTTTCATATGTAATGCTTTTTAACACAAGTTGTAAATATGTGGAACTATAAAGAATTAGTTACCTCTAGTATAATCTCTATTTTGTCTCATTGCTTCAATTTGGTGTATTTTCTTCTAATTCTTCCTTCAAGTGTGTAAACCTGCTGTTAAATTTATCCTTCAATTTTTTAAATTTCAGATTTATAGATTTTTAAGTCCAGAATTTCTTTTTGTCTTTTTAATTTTTTTCTGTTTTGCTGTCAACCATAAAGTCTTACCTTTTAATTTGAACAAGCCAAACATGGTTATTTAAAACTATGCAGTTAACTCCAGTATGTGTTTGGCTTTGTTATTCTGTTTTTTCCTTTCTGTTTTATATCATACTGTTTTGTTTGCTGACCTGTGTGTATGATCAGTGTGAGGCACTGAATATTTAAAATAAAAAGATTATAGAGATAATTTGAAGCTAAAAATGTATTTTCTTTGTTTAGACAAGATTTATATTGTATGCATTATGCAGCTAGAGGCACTAGCAGTTCTCATTAATCTTAACCACATCATGGATTGAGATTACTAGAAGAGGGATTAAATCTGCTTGCAGGCCACCCCACCTCACTCCTTCTTGGTGCCTCTTCAGAATCATAACACATAGCCTGAGGGGAGAGTTGCCAAGTGTCTTACTTGTTGTGCCATATTTCCTTAGTTCTATGAGTCTAGCAAATACTTTGGTTAATTTCTCAGCATCTCAGATACCTCTTCTAAAGTTTATTGATGCACCTTGGGGAAATGTACTCCCATATGCCAACGTTACTTCTCTGTATTCACTTTTTAACCCAAATCTTAGCCAATAAAATAATTCATCACTGTTTTGTTAGCTCTGCAATGCTTTCAAATCTATGTATTTTATAGTTTATCCTGAATTTTCAATTTTTCTCATTGAAAGAATTGGCATATGGCTAATGGTCCATTCTGCCACTCCAGGTCCTCCTTATCAGTTAACACTTTTCATATTTTAGTTCCTTTCTTTGTGAGCTCTTTTCTGTATAAATTCCTCATTTTTATCTTCTAATTCATGGGCTAGCAAACTATGGCCTGTGTGCCAGCCACCTGTTTTTGTAAAGAAAGTTTTATTAGAACACAGTCATGCCTATTTGTTTACATATTGTCTGTGGCTGCTTTTGCATTACACTGGCAGAGTTGAGCAACTGTGGCAGAGACCTTATAGCCACAAAGCCTAAAATATTTAGTATTTATCACTAAGAAAAAGTCTGCTGATCTCTATTCTAATTGATTAATTTTTCCTTATTCTTTATCCAGTATGCATTTCATTTTGTCTAGTGATTTAAAACTTCAATTATATTTTTATTTTTAAATTTACTATTTTTAATACATACCTATTATTGTTTCATTCTATTGCTTTATAATTTAAATAACATATTTTAATTAAGTCAGAGAAAAAATAACTACTGGAACTAGAAGCAGATATTTGTACTCTAAATCACTACACTATACTTTCCTCCCTATTATTGTTTTCCCGTTAGATTCAGAACAATGGAAGTGACAACCAGATTGACATGGAATGAGGAAAAAAGTCTGCAAAAGCTGCTTGGAAGTGTTTCCTTGAGTCTTCTTTATAAATCCAGCATCCATGGATGTCTCACTAGTGATATGCTTGATAGGTGCAGTCATCAGGGATCCACTATAACAGTGATTTACCTTCCCAAAGATATTGTTGGGGTCTTTATCCTTGGGCACTATCCTACAATGAGTGAAAAATTTGGAAAGCCAGATTCTTCCTTCTATTTTTCATTAAAAAATAATGGAACTGAAATAAAAACTGCATTTTTAAATACGGCAGTACAAGTTAATCAAGAAAAACTGACAGCTTGTCACCCTAATTTTAAGGAGATTTTCTCCTTAACTCCAAAAGATTCCTTAGTTTTTCTACATTTATTGTTAACAAATGAATTAAGAATAAAGTACGGGTGCTCAAAATATTTGGAATGTGAAGTTTTTCGAGTTGAAGGTATGTTAAATTAGATAACCTTATATATTTGGGAGACTAGAAAGTACAGGTAGCTTTGAGCAAAGTAAATTGAGAAGTGTAAGTGGAGAGATGGAGATGGGGAGGTGGGGGGTGGGGAGAGAGAGAGAGGGACTGAGAGATCTTACTATCAGAACAGGTCTATTTTGACACATGATCCCTTTTTTTCTGGTCAGTCCTAAAACTTCTAGGCATAGTTATGTGAGTTTTCAGAATGAGTTAATGTGTTGAGAAGATAATTTTTCTTCTCTTCATTCTGTTGCCAACCCAAACTTCTAACTGAACAGCTCAGCCCTGGGTAAGGCAAGCACACTTAATGCCCTTTTTTGAAAGGTAAAATAGCCATATTTAATTAGACTTTTATAAGGGAACTAAGAAGTTTAAAAAATTGTGATGCTGTGTTCATTTCCTATAGGAATTGAGGATGGTAACGGCTACATAAGCAGGATAACAGGAACCGCACAGTAAGTTAGGTTCTTGCACTGTGTACATCTCATTTCGTTTAGACCAATTGTATAAATGTCACTGACAATGAAATAGCAAGATAAAAGTCATTTGGAGTGATAAAAAATGAATGATAGTGTTCCTGACATAATATGTTCAAGGCAGTTTAGCACAATAGCAAAAGCAAAAACATGGCCAACTCTGAAACTTTAAAAATCCACTTGATGACAATTTAGCATCAGATTTACTTTGGACCTGTTATCTTGAAAATTTTCCAGATGGAATCTATATGAGTATTTTAGATAATACCATTGAATCTTTTCCTTAAGAATAAAGATTTTAGAGAACTTCAGTAAATTTTAAAATTAAAGCTTCTTCTCCCCAATTTGTATGTAAATATCTGCATTACATATATTTTGATTTCTTCTTAATACAATATATTTACTGAAAATAATAATTCATTTTCATTGTTGTTGATATTTCATATTAGATTTATGCTAAGACTAATAGATTGATAACGATTTGGTAGGTCTATAATGTATTTTAGTCCGATGGAGACAAATGCATTTTCTTCAAGCACAAAACACATAACCTAGACCATTTACATCATATAATAGATGTTAACATAAAAATAATAATTAAGTAATTAAGATATACTTTTAAAATAGGAATAAAAATCTCCTGAAGAGTTGTACTGTTCTTTATGGAAGTTTTGCTGTTGTATCTAACTACTGCATTTTAACAGTCATAGACGTGAGCTCTTAGCGGACCTCAGAGCCTACAAACCCTCTGAAGATTTGGTTTCCGAAATTCGTATTCTTTTGCTGGGCCCAGTTGGGTCTGGAAAGTCCAGTTTTTTCAATTCAGTGAAGTCTGTTTTCCAAGGCCATGTGACTCGCCAAGCTGCTGTGGGGTCCGATAGCACCAGCATTACTGAACTGGTAAGTTTTTTTCAGAATTTCCTGAGGACTTTTATAAATTAAAATTACTAGGTTTGTTAATTTTTTGCCACTTTCTCTCAGAACAGTAACCTCCTCTTAATCTACAAATAATTAAATGTTATATCAAATGTAAAACAAGAGTAAAAGATGCATTTGAAAATTGCCTACATGACAGTTTTTATTATATGGCAAGTCTTTCCATTTTTATGGATGCAAGAAGTAGTTAAATGAAGCATGATTTTGGGACTTGTAATAAATAGTCACAAAATTATAAAAAATTTGTGGGAATCTTCATTCATTATATTTAATGTATATATTTACTCATGTGTCACATGGCTTTATCTAGATTGAAATGATTTTTCTCTTTTTCTAAAAAAAGGAATGTGAACTATGTAATAACCATAATTTCCCATTATATGAGACAATTCTATAAGAAATGATGAACAGCAAAGCAGCAATTCACTTTTGTGGGTCAGACTTCAAAGGGTAAATCTATAAATACTCCTACAAGTACTATCTTACTTATAATCAAATATGTTTAAGGAAAGAAAATCTAACACCATTTTAAAACAGTAACTCAAAAGATCTACAAATTATGGGTGCAATATTTATCTAGAAACTTCTATTTTATGCTTCTCAAAATGTCATTCAATCAAAAAATAAAAAGAATAGATAGAAAATTTCATAACCAAGCTGTGTTTATCTATAATTGCTACAACCTTATATTGTCACCTTTGCTTTGGAACATGCTGTGCACTATCAGTGCAAAATTTAGCATAAAACAGTAACTGCTCATTTTAGTTGTGTCATATTCAATAACTGAAAGCATTTTCTAGGATTTTTTAGGAATCACATTTTGTGTTTTTAAGTTGCCTATATCCTATTTACATGAGTGGCTTTATTTTGATACATCTGCATAGTAGTAACAATTCAATACATTAAGCATTTGATTGAAATGTCTCTGTTTTCTAAATATTATGTTGGCAATAGAGACCTAAATACAAATAATACTTAGTCTCTTTGTTAAAGGATCTTAGAGATCAATGTAGGTAATAAACAAGTATCATTCAACGTAATAGATGTTTTAATAGAGGTACTCATCAGGACAGAATTTCTTTCTTTTTATATTGAAAACTCAGAAGGCATTGTTTAAATGCCTTCTTAACAGATGTAGATGCTGAACTCCAAATGAAATGCAAATACTATATAAACTTTAAGAATATAGGACAGAATATTTGTAAAGAACATAGTATTTTATTGCTCAGAGACCCGATTCTTCTTTTTGAAGAACTGAAGTTCTTGGTCCAAAAGTCGTGGGTTATTGTTAAACTGAAGAATTGAAGTTCCCAATAAAAATCAAAGGAAGAAATTAATAGTCAATGAAACCATGCATGTGCATATTGATCTTAAAATGTAAATGTCCTTACTTATGTAATTCTGATGTTTTGTGTAATTCCTCGCCTGTTGAACCAGTAAGTCCCATTCATTCAGATCGAAATCTCCAATGGGATCACTCCATGGACCAGTGGGAGCGCTTGACTTCATTAAAGTTTGTAATAGGTTGTGGGGGGGTTCTAAACTTCCTGGTGTGAAATGGGAGAATTGGATTAAAGTGTCCTCTGATGCCTCTAAGAGACCATATTTATTTATTTATTTGGTAATTTTTTCCAAATCTTCCATAGTTGTCTATGTTGGAAGTGTATTTGATCATAGGTGAACATTTTTCAGAATGCTTCTGAAAAAATTCTGTTGTGATCAGATAGAGTGTGTTTATTTAGGAAAGGTTTGTTAAAGTAGTGCTCCTCAGAATGAGGTTTGTGGACCCCTGAGGTTTCCTGGGGCCCTTTTAGAGGATCCGTGAGTTTAAAATTATTTTTATAATAATATTAAGATGCTTTTTGCACTTTCTAATGTGTTGATATTTGAACTAACCATACAAACTTGGTTTTATCAACTGGCATCTTAGCACTAATCAAGTAGTGGCACCAAACACTACTAATAGAGTATTCTTCCTTACCACTGAGCTTGCAGTAAAAAAAATGAGAAATACATATAAAGCCCTTCTAAGCCAAATCAAAGTGTGGTGGGTGATCGTCAAAGGTACGGGTGTGATTGAGTTGTGAGCTCAACTTTTCTCAGGTACCATAAAATTTTAATCAAAAAGACAATTGGCAAACTTACTTCTACTGCATATTTGGTAGACAATTTTTGGAAAATGCACAAAGTGGGCCTATCACTCCAAGGAAAACCAACAGTGTTTGGTGCCAATGATAACATTTTAGCTGTTAACAGAAATATGAGAACTTTAAGAAACATATTTCCACCACTCTGAGTTTGATAATTTTCCAACACTTATCTGATGAAATTAATGGTGGTATTAACAGAAAATATGTTTTAATACTGTACAATGAAACATGATAATATTTGGAAAAACTATATAAGCCATTGAACCAATATGTATCTATTTTTAATCCTTACCCAAGGATATCTTCACTGTTTTTTTAGAGAGAGAAAAACATCAGTTAGCAGCCTCCTATAATGTGCCTCAACCAGGAATTGAACTCACAGCCTTGGTACATGCCCTCACCAGGGATCGAACCAACCAACTAGGCCACCCCTCCAGGGCTGAAACAATATTTTAAATGAGCAATGCATCAAGTTACAAAATCATGTGTGGATAAAAGATATATTCAAAGTGTAAAACACATCAGTGAATTTAATGTAATAAGAGTATAAAATGTCACAGATTCCATATTGTAGCTAACATTTGAGAAATTATCACTTGTTGAGCTTTGACATATGCTAATTAAGAATATCCAAAATCCTCTGAAAGCTGTTAAATACTTCCTCCTTTTCTTACTACATATATGTATGTGAAACCAGATTTCCTTTATATACTTCAACCAAAACAATGTATCACAACAAATTGAATGCAGAGGCAAATATGAGATATCAAGCTATATTCTGTTAATCCAGACATTAGAAAGACTTTCAAAATGTAAATCAATCCCATTTTTTTAAATAATAGTTTTGGAAAGTAATTTTATTTTTTTGTAGAAATCTTGTTTCAATTAACATGTAAGAGATTCATAATTACATTTTATTTTATTTTATTTTATTTTAAGATTTTATTTATTTATAGAGAGAGGGGAAGGGAGGGAAAAAGAGAGGGAGAGAAATATCAATGTGTGGTTGCTTCTTGTGTGCCCCCAACTGGAGACGAGGCCTGAAACCCAGGCATGTACCCGGACTGGGAATCAAACCAGTGACCCTTTGCTTCACAGGCCGTCACTCAATCCACTAAGCCACACCAATTAGGGTTTGTAATTGCATTTTAAAATGATATAAGAAATATATAAGTTCTGGTCACTGTGTCTCAGTTGGTTAGAGAGTTTTCCATACAATGAAAGGTTATAGGTCTTATTCCCCCTCAAGGCACATACCTAGGTTGCAGGTTTGAGTCTTAGCTGGGGTGTGTATGGGATGCAACCAATTGATGTTTCTCTTTCACATTGATATTGTTCTCCCCCTCACCCCCACTTCCTGTCTAGAATCAATAAAAGTATTCTTGGGTGAGGATTAAAAAAATTTTAAGAAATATTTAAAGCTTTCATTTTTAACTTTTATGTTAAATATTAATAAATATAACCCATATTAAATATTTGTGGGACCCTCAATAATATTTAAGAGTTGAAAGTGATTCTGAGATCAAAATGTTTGAGGACAATAGTGTTAGAATATTAACCAGTCTCTGGCCTTCTTATTGTCTTGTCTTGAATGCTAATTGAAGAATGCAATTTTATATTTGATATATATATTCTTTACAGTATAGGATATATTCTATTAAGGATGGAAAAGATGGAGAATCTCTGCCATTTAAGTTGTGTGACTCCATGGGGCTGGATGAGAAAGAAGGAGTGGGATTGTGTCTGGATGACATATACTACATCTTAAAAGGCTGCATGCCAGACAGATATCATGTAAGAACTCTAATCTCTAAAGAATTTCAAATAACTTTTATCATGTGTTTTGTTGAATTTTTACTCTATAAGGCAGTTTCAACTATTACAAGGTGATTTCAACATTAACTAGCAGTACTGTATTTTAAATGGGTAAGTATTCATGTAAGTACAGTAACTGCTCTTCTTTTCTATGCTATTAAGAAATATAGCCAAAAGGTAGGAGTCCACTTCCAGTAAAAGGTCACGAGGAGATTGTGTTTATAGCATACACTTTAATCTCATACTTTTTTGATCACTTAGACAAAACATTGGAGCAATTAACCATTTTTTTGTTGAAGCATGCTATTATACTAAAATATTTAGTCTTTATTACTTAAATGCTACTTGAATAAGTAGACCCAAAGGCTGGCTCTGCCACTAATGAGATGTGTGTCCATATACTTGTCTCTGTAAGTCTGTTTTTTTCACATGTGAAATGTACTGTAGGTAATAATAATGCCCATCTCATAGGGTATCTGAAAAGAAAAGAGATGATGTACTCTTAATTCTCAAAAATTAACTATCACTATTATCTTTCTTTTAGGTATCGGGAGTAATACAATTAGCCTCAATTTCTAAACAAGGACTTCCTTTGACTTTCAATTATGCTTAATTGGAAACCATAGCTATGTATTCATTTATTCAAAAACCCCATATTTAAAAACTAATTTGTGTGAGACACTATGCTAGTTACTAGACACACATAGTTGAGTGAGAACATAATTCTTATCCTCATGGAGCTCACTATTTAAGAAGACAAAGACACAGGGAGGAAGAGCAGAGCAGAAAGATGAGAAAAATCATGAGCATACTAACACCTTTATTCTTCACAGCAGAGAAAAATGAATCCTCTCCTTCAGCATTGCAACATATAGTTAAAGAATAATTAATCAATCTTTTACTATGCTTTGTAATCTATGTTCCTAATCCTAGAAAGATTATTGTCTTGTGGTAAAGTGATATTAACTTGGATTTGAAATTTGGTGTTTCTTCTGTTTTATTTCAGTTTCTTTTTGTAAAACTAAATCCCATTTAGTTTAAATGGGATTTTCAGTATATTTTTGTCTCTCTTTTTTTCTGTATTCATTAGTTCATTCAAGTATACAAAACGCTTAAGAGAAGAGTCTTAAATGGTGTGTGACATTGTTAATGGTAGGTTGTTTTTTTTTTTGAGACTGAGATTTGTAGCTTTTTTAAAAAAACATTATTTGTACTTTCCTAATGTATTTCTTTCATAGATAATGTAAATTATGGATAATTATAATTTTTTACCAAAGTAATGAAGTAGTTTTTCTATAAAAAAGATATAATGGCATTATGATCAGAGTGGAGAAGAAATATGGAAGGGGCACCACTAATAAATTTGGGAAAGGGAGAACGGGGGGAAGGGAGAGTTTTGGGTTGAAAGTTAGTGGTGGTCACATTTGAAGCATGAATTTTGTCTTAAAGAATTCAACAGAGACTCTCTAAATGTTACCTTATATTTGTTTCTCTAACAGTTTAATCCCCAGCAACCAATTACATCCAGACATCCTAACTTCATCAGCTCTCCATCACTGAAGGACAGGATTCATTGTGTGGCTTATGTCTTAGATAGGAGCTCTATCAACATGCTGTCTTCTAAAATGGTGGAAAAGTTAAAACGAGTTCAAAAAATAGTATTAAACTGTGGTGAGTCTCATTTCACTTATCAAAAAATGTATTTTGAAATAATTATAGATTCATAGGAAGTTGCAAAGAAGTTATGGAGAGGTTCCATGTATGCTTCATCCATTTTGCTAAGCCTTGGGAGGTTGGTGGCAACAGTAGGCAGACAACACCCACAGCCTTGACTGAAGGAAAGGCCATAAACCTTACTCTTCAGTCCTTAAAGACTAAAATGGCCATATTTTTTTTGTCACATGTGATTTTCTTGTGGCTTGATAAGGAAGTCACCTCTCCACATTATATGAGCAGACCAAGATGATCAAAATTTGGAAATTGACACTTAATTTGTCTGTATAGCTCTATGTCATTTTATAACATGTGTAGATTCATGTGACCACTATAATCTAGATATAGAACTACTCAATCACTACAAAAATCTCCCTTATGGTACCTCCTGATCCCCCATCAACCTTAATTCTTGACAACCACAAATGTCTTCTTTTTTTTTATAGTTTTGTCATTTTAAGAATGTTATATAAATGAAATTATACAGCATGTAACTTTTTGACTGTTTTTTTCACTCAGTATCATATCCATGGAGGTCCATAGTAGTTGTTATGTGTATCTAGATTCATTCTTTTTTATTGCTTAGTAGTAGTCCATGGCATAGATATACCACAGTTTGTTTAACATTTTGATTACTTCCAGTGTTTGGCTACAGTTTGTTTAACATTTTGATTACTTCCAGTGTTTGGCTATTGCAAATAAAACTTCTGTGAACATTAGCGTATGCGTTCTTCATAGTTGTTGTTTTTTAAATCAAGATGAAGAAGTTCTTTATTCCTAATTCTCTGAGTTTTTATTTTTTGTCATGAATAAAAGGTGTTGAATTTTTGTCAAATAGTTTTTCTTCATAGATTGACATAATCATGGGGTTTTTCTTTAGGCTTTTAATTATGATGGATTACATTGATTTTCTTTGAAACTTGAGTTAACCTTGTCTCCTTAGAATGAAACCCATGTATTCTTGGCATATAATTCTTTCCATATAGTGATGAATCACATTTGATAGGAGTATATTAAGAATTTTTGCATCTATATTCATGAGGGATATTGGTCTGTAGCTCTCTCTCTCTCTCTCTCTCTCTTATCCCTTAGTCAGGTTTCATATCAGTATAATACTGGCCTTATGAAATGAATTGGGAAGTTTACCTTCCTCTTCTATTCTGGAAGAGATTTTATAGAATTGATGTTAATTTCTCTCTAAATATTTATTAGAATTCTCCAATGAAACCACCTGGGCCTGGGGATTTCTTTTTCAGGAGTTTTTAAAATAAAAAATTCCATTTTAAAACTGTTATAGAGCTATTAAAATGATCTATTTCATGTTATATGAGTTGTGGTAGGTTTCAGTTTTTAACTTTAGTCTGTTCCATCTACATTGTCAAATTTATGTGTGTAAACTCATTCATAGCATTATTCTTTTTATGTCTGATTGTAGGTATATCCCTGTGTTCTTCCTGATACTGGTGATTTGTGTCTTCTCTTTTGTTTTTCAATGTCAGTATTTCCAGAAGTTTGCCAATTTTATTGATCTTTTCAAGGAATCATATTTTTGTTTCTTTGATATTTTAAATTGTTTTTCTGTGTTCAATTTATTTATTGGTGTCTGTTCTTTGTGATTTCTTTTTCTGCTGTTTTAATTTTATTTACTTTTGAATTAGATTATATTTTATTATTTATGCAGTTTATGATTTCTTTCACCTCCTTGATTTGGGTATAATTTGCTCTTCTTTTTTTCTAGTTTCTTGTGGTGGAAACTTAGGTTATTGTTTATGGACTTTTCCTCCTTTCAGTTACAAGCATTGAGTGCTTACATATTTTTCTGTCAGCTGAAAGGAAAATATGTAAGCACTCAATGCTTGTCCCACAAATGCTGGCATGTTATATTTTCATTATTATCCAACTTAATACATTTTTCATTTTCCTTGAGATTTCCTCTTGACTCATAAATTATTTAGCTTAATTTTCAAGTACTTAAAGTTTTTCCTGTTATCATTTTGTTACTGACTTCAAAATTTATTCTATTGTGGTCAAAGGACACACTGATTTAATAATGTTTTGAAATTGGTTTGTGGCTCAGGATATAGCCTATCTTGACAAATGTTCCATAAGTGTTTGCAAATAATGTATATGATGTTGATTTTTGGCATGTTTGACAAATGTCAATTAGATTATATTTTCTTGTTTTTTTTGGTGTGACAACTAATTCTTGATTATATTGTGGATATTTTGAGCACTATAATATGAGACTCTGGATCTTGTTTAAGTCTTGTGTTACAGCATACCTCCTCTGACACCGAGCTAGTGGGAGTGAAAGTACAGTTTCCCCACCAGGATTTGTTTGACGCATCTGAGAGGAAAGAACATTTTGTTTTTGATCAATAGGGCCTACACTTACACCACAGGGAGCTAAGAGTCTCATTAAGGCTGGATGAATGAATAGTGGTTAAAGTTTCATTTTTTTACTTGGGCCCCTCTTACACTGGTAGAGAGTGAGAGGAGCACCTTCTACTGTAGTTTAGGTTGAAGTCCAGGATTCCCAAGGGGCCTCCACTGACACCATTGAGGGGGACCTAGCACACTGCAGTTATAAAGGCCCTGGTTTCCTACTTGCTCTTCTTCTGTGATACTATTAATAATCTGGGGTGGAGGTTGGAGAAGGGAAGAAATATGTCTATGGATGGGACTGATGTTATTTCTGTGGT
>CM052542.1:53026991-53082845 GCA_028533065.1 Trachops cirrhosus
TCCCTTCCCTTCCCTTCCCTTCCCTTCCCTTCCCTTCCCTTCCCTTCCCTTCCCTTCCCTTCTCTTCCCTTCCCTTCCTTCCCTTCCCCCTCTTTTCCCTTATTTTACTTTTCTTTTGCCAGATCCAGCTGGTATTTCTTAGTTTCAAGGTTGGAATATAGTATTTGAGAGGGAAGAACATTTCCTCTCCAGCAGCTAATATGGGATACATGAAGTAGAAAGAAAACTTGAAGAACTCGCTACTACATTGTTCCTTGAATCCCAAGGTCCCTAGTCAATCTGTCTTCTTCTCTTCACCTTTGAATCTTTGCATTTAACTTATATATAGTATCCAGTGTTTTTAGCTGTACTTAGCAGGAAGAAGAGTGTATCTCTTTCGTTTGGTCCAGAACTGGATGGAAGTCCTCTCATTGGACTTCCAAAAATTTTAGTGTGAACACTTGTTTGGGCATTCATACTCCACAGCCTCATTGTTTAGTATATCAATAGAAAGACCACTTATATTTAGGTTCTGAGAAAAGCCCGTGCAGTTTAAAGTGTACAACATGATCTTAGTGGCTAAGTAAACCTACATTTTTTTAACATAAATTTTGATCCTTGGAAAGTTAACACAAGTGCAATGAACTTTACTTTCCTCTTGTAATAAGCATTAGATTTACTGAATATAAGTATATAAGCATTTAAAAGATCTAAAATCATGGTGCATTGTGGTAAGACTGAGTTACAGAAGTGCTCAGATTTGAGGTGAGTTTTCTAAGGACATATGGCTGGATACCACATTGGGTGGCAATGCTTATAACTGTGCTGACTTAGAGACTCTAAGAAGATACTGCATTAATTTGGAAGGGGAAGAATTGCATTGCAACAGAAGCTGGAAAATAAATCATATGTGTCAATTGAGTCCTGCCCTCTATTAGAGGCCAGGTTTTAATTGGCCAACTTTTTTAGTTATTCATCTGGGACATAAATGAGAGGAAGACAGCAAAGGCCATCATTTAGTAATAGAAATCACAAACAGAAGATTTCTGTCAGGGGGAAATTCAAAAAGCTCTGGTAAAAGAGCCTCAGAGGTATCCTGTAAATCTCAATTTTAAAATATGTTTTTCCCTTAAGAAGCAGTTGTTACTAAAGCAGAACTTTGATCATGTTAGAAATCCAATGAGATTTATTTATCTCATCTCTGTGGTGTGAGGGAGAAGGGAGGAGGTCCTTAGAAATGAGAAAACAGTACATTCTGTTTTTATAAATATACATACACAACCCTCCTCAATTTCTCTCTCTCTTGGGGTTCCTTTTAGTTCTCAAGGCCCAGCAACCACTCCCTCCACCAACCAGTTTAAAATAGACTATTGGAATGGAATAGCAGCTGCCTACAACATAGTGTGGATTTAGTTGCATTTAGAAATAATGTGTCATGTTGGAAGAAAAAGATTATTTCTCAGAATAGAAGAACTTCACATCTCATATTGAGATGTGGGGGATATCTCATTCTCTAAATATTAAAATATCCTACAAAGAACTGATTTTGTGCCTATTTAATTACCTTGTTGACACATTGCTCATTATGAGATAAAAATAATTGATTTATCTATTTGATATAGGTGTACAACAGGTAGCCTTGCTTACTAATGTGACAAATTACCGGGAAGTTCTTCAAGATGACTTTTTAAACATGAGAAAATGTGTGACTTCTGGAAGTGAGGTAAAGAACACTGTATGTAGCCAGATGTTATTGAAATAGCGTTGTATTCTGTGTTTGTGTGCACGCTTACACTCACACTACATGTTCACAGGCAAATAAAGAAATGGATCAATTGTCTGGTTAAATCAAGTTTATACCTCATTTTAAAACTGTAATTATCTGAATTTTAATTAAATTATATAATTTATCTAGCCATTGCTTTTTTAAATTTTTGAATTATATTTAAATTCAGTCAAATTTCAGATATGAATTATCTTAATTAAATTTATTTTTTCCACAGATAATGCAAGTTCAAGAAATGCTACACATTCCTACTTCTAATATTTTGATGGTTGAAAATTATGCTTCAGAATTGGAACTGGACCCTTTAAAGGACATTCTGATCCTTTCTGTGCTAAGGCAGATGTTACGAGCGGCAGATGACTACTTAGATGATTTGCCTCTTGAGGAAACAGGTAATCTGGCCCCTTTATGTTTTTCTTATTAAGCACTGCTTCCTTTTGAAAAACCCTAAGCTATACCTCAGTTGGATGGCTAGCATCCATCTGCCTGCTCTAGTCCTAACAGCCATGGTAAGAAATGCTTTATCTCTACTTTTTTTCTTTTGTTTTCAGATGAAGTTGTGGGAATGTCACAGCTCCGTACATGTGATTAGTCGCCCTGATTCTGACACTTGGCCCAAACCTGGATTGGCAAGCCTCAATCAGACTTGCTCTCTGCTGCCAGCCTCTTTGAGACTCTGTGTTCATCATACTTTGCCTTTTGTCCCTTACAACATCTGATATAGTTCATTGTAGGATCAGTCTAACCTCAAGGTCAAAGGCCAACCCTGAGAAGTGGTGGGCCAAAATATCCCTACTGTAAACCACCCTTCATATTTCTGCACCGTTTGCAATCTAATTTCTGTGACATCTTCCTAAACCTCCCTAGTCAAATTAACTATTTCTTTATCTATTAATTTATAACACTTTAATTAACACTCTATATGAGTAGTATTCATATTGAATAATGACTGTACAATGATTACACAGATATCTGCTTCCCTACATAGGCCATGAATACTTTAAGAACCCAGGTTTGGATTTTACTTATTTTTGTGTTCACAGAACTTTACACTGTATCTGGCAGGAAGCAAGCATACCAGTCATTATGCATCCCCTTTGACCTTCCCAGAATGGCAATGTGTACTTAAGCTTTTCTCCTTATAAAAAAGAAGACTAGGAAACAATGAAATGCTAGAGAGAGGAAATGGAAATAAAGGAGAGAGAATGTTTCACTTATAGCTGAATGAAAATAAGAATTTAAGTTAATTAAAAAAGAGAAAATATTTCATAAGGATTTAGATTTTCTTTCTGTGAAAAAAAATAAATTTTCTTCCCCTAAGGAACTGATGCCTGATATTCAGTAATTGAATTCCAAACTATCCTAAACATGTCTCCAAAGAAGAGTATCAAAATAAGATTACTTGTGCATGTCAGTTAGAGTTTTGTCTTATACAAGTGCTTCCAAATGATTCTAACATCCTTTAGGAAGCTGTAAAAGTTAGGGCTATAAATAAAGAATACATGAGTTCAAGAAGATATATTTCAGTTTTTTCCTCTAAAGCAAACTTCACTCTTTTCTCTAAATTTCTTAGACTTTTTCAAATGAATATGCTTTGCTTCAGAAGTTATTTATATTAAAGCAGTCTAATTTATGTTTAATCAGAATTATTGTCTTTGGGAAGTCCTGGGTAGTATGAGGGGAAGAATTCCTTAGAGATAGTTATTAAAAAATATTTCCTAAAGCAAAGCTTCATGTGAAACTGTGCTCAAATGAATGTTCAAGAGCCATGATTCAGTGGAAGAGATAAATGGAGTCTTTAGATCTTGGAATAGAATCATCATAGATATTGAGGAGTGCAGCCAGAGCAGATATTGGGAACAGAAGTAAAGTGGCAGCCAGGATGGTTATGATGCGGATGTGAGGAGCAATAGATCCAAAAAGTAAGGTGTGTTTGTTTCCACATGATCCAGAGTTGGGGAAGCTATAACTATTTTTCTTTGAGAGAGATTGAAGGTGATTGAAGAGCCACCATTGTGCTCACCAACTATGGGGCCATAATTAATCCATTTCCAGAGTGGTGCCAGCAAAAAAAATAGCAGAAACAGGTTTTGCTAGAGGCAAAATTTGATTCAAGGTGTTAAGTTTTTTTTTTTACTTATTTGAAGGGGAAGCAGGGAGTACCCTTACAAAGGAGATGATGATTCTGAAAGGAAGAGCAGTAATGGAGAGATGAAGAGATAAAAAATAAGGGATTATCCAGATGAACTATCATTGTTTGAAAGCATAAATATTGAGGCTATCAAAAGTTTCCATTTTGTAGTAAAAAAGGTAGTGTTAGATAAATGATGTCACAACTTCTGATCCTCTGACTCTGTGCTACTTGGGAACATTTAAAAATCCAATGGAGTTAAGTGTATATTTGGAATTTAGGTTGGAAAAAATGGCTGGAAGGGGTCTCAAAAAGAAATAAAATGAGTAAGTGGAACTATATCATACTACAAAGCTTCTGTGCAGCAAAGGAAGTCATCAGCAAAATGAAAAGGCACTCTACTGAATGGGAGAAAATACTTGCAAATCATATATATTATGAGGGACTAGTATACAAAGCATATAAAACTCATGCAACTCAGTAGCAGAAAAACAGACCATCTGATTAAAAATGAGCAAGATAGTTCATTATAGGTGTATAAAAATACCACCAATTTCTGAATATTAATCTTGTTTCCTGCTACTTGACTGAATTCATTTATCAGTTCTAATAGTTTTTTGGTGGAGTCTTTACAGTTTTCTATATACAGTGTCAAGTCATCTGCAAATAAAGACAGTTTTACTTCTTTCTTTGGAATGCATTTTATTTCTTCTTCTTGTCTGATTATTATGACTAGAACTTCCAGTACTGTGTTGAATAAGAAAGGTGAAAAAGAACATCCTGCCTTTTTCCTGATCTTGTGAAAAACACTATGTGAAACACATAGAAACACTTCATTACACTTCATTTATATATGGAATCTAATGAATAAAATAAATAAACAAACAAAATAGAAACAGAATCATAGATACAGAGAAAGGACTGACCGTTGTGGGGGGTTTGGTTGGGGTTTAGGTCAAGTAGGTGAAAGGATTAAGCAAAATAACTACAGACATCAGAATGGTGATTATGAGAGGGAAGAGGGTCAGGGGCAGGTAGAAGAGGGAATAGGAGTGATAAATGGTGATGGAAGGAGACTTGACTTTGGGTGGTGAACACATAGTAAAATATACAGATGATAATTATAGAACTGTATAGCTATAACCTACAAAATTTTACTAACCAATGTAGCACCAATAATTTCAATAAGAATATATATTAAAAATGAGCAGGAGATCTGAAAAGACATTTTTCTAAGAAAGACATACAAATGGTCAAAAATATATGAAAAGATGTTTTACATCATTAATCATGAGGGAAATGAAAATCAAAATCATGATGAGATAGCATCTCACACCTTTTAGAATGGCTATCATTAAAAAAAAAGTAAGTATTGGCACGAATGCAGAGAAATGGGAAATCTTGTGCTCTGTTGGTGAGAATGTAAATTGATTCAGCCACAATGGGAAACAGTATGAAGTTTCCTCAAAAATTAAAAACAGGACTACTATATGAACCAGCAATTCTATTTTGGCATATTAATTTGAAGAAAATCAAAAGACTAACTCAAAAATATGTATCCTCACTTCACAATAATGTTCATTGCAGCATTATTTACAATAGCCATTGTATGGAAATGATCTAAGCATCTTTGAAACAGATGAAGAAGATGTGATACACACACGGAAATGGAATGTTATTCAAGCATAAAAAAGAATGAAATCTTTCCATTGGTGACAACATGAATGGATCGTGATGATATCATGCTAAGTAAAATAGGTCAGAGAAACTGTTGTATGATCTCATGCATATGTCGAATCTAAAAATCTGAACTCATAGAAACAGAGCAGAATGGTGTTGCCAGGGATTGAGGGTTGGGGGAAATGGGGAGATCTTGGTTAAAGCATACAGATTTTAAGATGAATACATTCTGGGATCTAATGTTACAGCATGGTGACGACTTCACAATATTGTATTATATTGAAAGTTGCTAAGAAAGTAGATCTTAAATGTTCTCACCATGCATACAGAAAAGGTAATTATTTGAAGTGATGGGTGTGTTAGCTTACCTTATTGTGGTAATCATTTCACAATGCATGTCATCACACTGAACATTTTAAATTGCATTATGTTATATATCAATTATATGTTAATAAAGCAGGAAAAAATGAAAAATAAAACAGAAATGGCTAAGAGAAGTTGTAGCATTGTACGAATTCACCCAGAATTCACTTCAATTAAATGCCAAGATGAGCAGTTATGGTGGGTGATGTGTAAGCCTATCTTCTTTTAAAAACTAAATAAAAATTATGTTCTCTCTTCATAAAACAGCAAGTCCATAATTAAAATGACAAAATTGATTGGAGGACTCAAATAAGTCTTGGGTACTTTAGAGACTAGTTGAGTAATCATCTTGTAAACTCAGTCTGATGGTAAAGTAGCCACTTGATGGCAAGACTGATTGCCATCTTCATGGTTGCCTAAAAGCTATAGGAATTCCCATCCTATATGTGATGGGAATCTGGGCTAGTTTATGGAGGATAATAGATTGTTAATCTGCTTTTTGCTATCAATTTAAGCAAGATTGCACACCTGTTCTAAACCCCTGCAAAATCTTTCTCTGGTATTGAAGAAAATGCAGGCCACCAGGACAGTCTGACCATGGAGTTAGGATTACAACCAATATACAGCTGCACGCCCCGATGCCTTCCCCAACACAGCTCACAAAAACAGTTACAAGATGTTCCAGGCTTCAGGTCAGAAATGACAGTGCAAGCAAAACTTCAAGCAGAGGTTGCAGGAATGGCAATTGGGCAGGGTAAGAAGGCTAATAATAGGTGAGGCTGAACAATGGTGTGTAAATAATTATATTTTTTTTAGCTTTTTAAACAATTGGCTTCTTCTGCACATTTAATAGTGCCTGTCTACTATTAGTAAAAATTCAGGAAAACATATATTTAACATACATTTAAGCCTTTGAACTCATTTGTCTTTCATTTGGTGTGTTGTGGAAGTAATTCAAATGTGAATGAATTACTCCAATTTAAATAAGCATACCAATATAAATGCATATGTGGTATTCTGAGAATATAAGACCCTGTTCTGCCTGGTAGATAATCAGTAGTTCTGTTCTCAATGTTAGATTTATAGAGAGGGGATTCTCAAATCCCCATAACTGAGGAGTACAGAGAGAAAATAAAAGTAATTCATTGGTGTGATATGATTTCATACATTTCAAATGAACTCTTAGTGTAGCTAGATAATTTATAAAAATAACAACTTTTATAATTTTCTGTACTTCTTTGTATATAGTTCTTTCCTCATTTCCCAGTTGCTCACGTTATCCTCCTAAGAATCAGATTATTTAAACCAGAGGAAAAAAAACCCTAAAACAATGTTCAGATGTTTTAACTTTGATAGTGGGCCTTTGGGAGTCTAGGCTGTGAAAGAATCTGAACAGATAACTTATAGAATTATTATGGATCAAAAAGGTAATAGAGGAAAAGCTGTCTACAATTCTTATATCTATAAAAACTGTGAGACAGTAATCCATCCTGGGAAGGAAGAAGGAAGAGAAGTTGGACATAAATGGTAGAAGTATGAGAGAGGAACAGACCTGGGGGGACCAAGAGGACAGGTGTGGTCAGCATAAGGGGAATTTGGGGTACTATGTGAAGGGGTCAGAGCTGGGACACTATCTGGAAGTCAACACGTCCAGAGTCTCCATTTTAATTTAATTTAATTTAATTTAATTTAATTTAGTTTAATTTAATTTAATTCCACCTAAACACCCTAACCTTACATCTACAAGAACTAGAGGAACAACAACAAACAAAGCTCAGAGTGAGTATAAGGAAGGAAATGATCAAAATTAGAGCAGAATTAAGTGACATAGAGACTAAAAGAATAATTCAAAGGATCAATAAATCCAGGAGCTGGTTCCTCAAAAAGATAACCAAAATTGACAATCCTTTAATCAAACTCATCAAGAAAAAAAGAACCCAAATCAATAAAATGAAAAAGGAGAAATGAAGTGAAAGAGGAGAAATTACAACTGATACCACAGAAATACAAAGGATTGTAAGAAATTACTATGAACAAACATCTGCCAAGAAATTTGAAAACCTGGGTGAAATGGACACATTTCTAGAAACATAAATTTCCAAAACTGAGTGAAGAAGCAGAAAGCCCAAACAAACATAACAGCTAGTGAAATTGAAGCAGTAATCAAAAAACTCCTGGCACACAAGCACTGGACAGGACATTTTCACAGGAGAATTTTATCAAACATTTAGGGAAGGGCTAACCCCAGTCCTTCTCAAACTATTCCAAAAATCCAAGAAGAAGGAAGACTCCCATATTCTTTTTATGATGCCAGCATTATCCCAATTCCAAAGCCAGATAAAGACATAGTGAAGAGAGAAAACTACAGGCCAATACTGCTGATGAACATAGATGCTAAAATCCTCAACAAAATATTGGCAAACTGCACCCAGCAATATATTAAAAAGATCATACAACATGAATAAGTGGGTTTATCCCAGTGACTCAAGGCTGGTAAAATATATGCAAATCACTAAATATAATACATCACAGAAATAAAATGAAAGGCAAAACTACATGATCATATCAATAGATGCTGAAAAAGCATTTGATAAATTACAGCACCCATTTATGATAAAAACACTCAGCAAGTGGGAGCAGAGAGAACATATATCAACATAATAAAGGCCATATACGAGAAACCTACAGCCAGCATCATACTCAATGGGTAAAAACTAAAATCTTTCCCCCTAAGATCAGTAACAAGACAAGGGCATCTGCTTTCACTACTTCTGTTCAACAGAGTATTGGAAGTTCTAGCCACAGTGATAAAAAAATAAAAAGAAATAAAAGGCATCCAAATTGGAAAAGAGGAAGTAAAACAGTCACTGTGTGCAGAAGACATGATAGTGTACATAGAAAACTCTATAGATTCCATCAAAAAACCACTCACCCTAATAAATGAATTTGGCAAAATGGCAGGATACAAAGTCAACATTCAGAAATGAAAGGCACTTTTGTATACCAACAATGAAATATCAGAAAGACAAATTAGAAAAAGTACCATTTACTATGGCAACTAGAAAAATAGAATTCTTAGGAATAAACTTAACCAAGGAGGTAAGAGACCTATGCTCAGAAAATGATAGAACACCGAAGAAAGGAATTTAGGAAGACACAAATAAATGGAAGCCCATACCATGTTTCATGGATTGGAAGAATTACCATCATTAAAATGTCCATACTACCCAAAGCAATCTATAGATTCAGTGCAATCCACATCAAAATACCAATGACATATTTCACAGATTTAGAATAATATTTCAGAAATTTATATGGAAACATAACCCCAAAAAGCCTCAGCAATTTTTGAGAAAGAGGAACAAAGTAGAAGGGATCATAATACCTGATACCCAACTATATTACAAGGTCACTGTAATTAAAACAGTCTGGTACTGGTATAAGAACAGACACATAGATCCATGAAACAGAATGGAGAGCCCCAAAATAGACCCATGTAAATTTGGTCAGTTGATATTTGACAAATGGGGCAGGAGCATAGAAATGGAGTAAAAATAGCCTCTTCAATAAATGGTTTTGGGAGATCTATGTCTTTTTATGACTTTTGTTTTGAAATCTATTTTGTTTGATATAAGTATTTCTACCCTAGCTTTTTTTTCCTGTCCATTTGCTTGGAATATTTTTTTTCAACCCTTCATTTGCAGTCTGTGTAGGTCTTTTGTTTTGAGGTGGGTCTTTTTTAGACAACATATATGCAGGGTCATGTTTTCTTAACCATTCAGCTACCCTACATCTTTTGATAGGAGCATTTAATCCATTTACACTTAAGTTTATTATTGATAGGCACTTATTCATTGCCATTTTTCATTTTGTAGCTGTGTTACTCTCTCTCTCTCACTTATTTCCTTCTTCTTCTTAAAGTAGTTCCTTTAGCATGTCTTACAAGCTGGTTTGGTGGAGGTGCATTCTTTTAGCCTTCTTTTGTCTGGGAAACTCCTTATTTCTCCTTTTATTTTAATTGACAGCCTTGCTGGGTAGAGTAGTCTTGGCTGCAGGACTTTGATTTTCATTACCTGGAATATTTTTTTGCCATTCCCTTCTAGCTTATAGTGTTTCTGTTGAGAAATCAGCTGCTAGCCTTATCAGAGCTCCCTTATATGTTACTATCTGTTTCTCCCTTGCTGCCTTTAGGATTCTCTCTCTGTCTTTAAGATTTGGCATTTTAATTATGAGGTGTCTTGGAGTATGCCTTTTTGGGTTCTTCTTGATTGGGGCCCTCTGTGCTTCCTGAACTTGTGTGACTTTTCCCTGACCGAGTTAGGGAAGTTTTCTCTCATTATTTTTTTAAACAGGTTTTCTTTGCCTTGCTCCTTTTCTCCTTCTGATATTCTTATGATGTGCATGCTGTTATGTTTCATGTTGTCCTAAGTTCCCTTAAACTGTCCTCCTACTTTTTGAGTCTTTTTTTCATTTTGTTGCTCTGCTTGGGTATTTCTTTCTACTTTTCTTCCAACTCATGATTCAGTCCTCTGTTTTATCCAGCCTGCATTTAATTCCTTCTAGTGTATTTTTAGGTTCAGATATTGTATTCGTCATTTCTTCCTGGTTCTTGTTTATAGTTTCTATTTCCTCTTTTGTGTTGCTGTAGTTTCCATTCAGTTCCTTGTATTTGTCACTGAATTCCTTGACGGTCCCATAGAATTTTAAAATTCTATGTCTGATAGATTGCTTGCCTCAATTTTATTTAACTCTGTTTTCCTCCATTCATTTTGATTGGGGTTCTTTCTTTGTCTTTCCATTTTAGGTGACTCTTTTTGTTTGTTTCTGCATCTCAGGATGCTCTACTTTTGCCTGCCTATCTTTGTGAGGTGGACATCTGTAGTAGGAGTTCTGTGGGACTCAGTGGTGCAATCTCTTTGATTTCCTAATCTGGATACTCTAGGTTTGCCCTTTATTCACTTTCTGTGGGCTCTTTTGTTATATTTGGGCTTTGCTTGTTGGTGGCTCCTTTTTTGGTGGGTTCTCTCCCCCAACTGGCTGACTGGTAGTCATTCCTGCTGCATCCTGTATGCTGTTGTATAGGTGTTGGCTAACAAAGCAATATTACCAGAAAAACAAACCCACACCAGCATAAAACAAAACAAAACACAAAACCAAAAACCTACCACATCATCAATATAAACAGCAATTGAACAAAGATTAATAAAGGTGGAGAGAGATTAACAATATTATAAGATAGGAAAGAGGGAATATCAAATGACTAAAGAGGGAAAAATGACTTTGAGTGGGAAGAGGGAGGAGAAATGATGAGTAGAAAATGAAAATGAGGCAAAAAGGGAGAGAATAAAATTTAAAACTTAAGTAAAACAGGGAAAGGTGGTGGCAAAAATGGACTAAGAGAAAGGAAGAGTATACTATGAGGTTTGAAGTAACATTAAAAAGGTATTGAACCACCAGAACAAAATTGCCAAAAAACCGTAGCAGGATCAATAACAATGACAGCTGAGCAAAGATTAATAAAGGTGGAAAGGGAATAAGAATATTACACCAAAGAGACAAGTGAATATAAGATGTTTGCAGTAAAGAAGGATTATTTTCATAGGATGGGCAAGGAAAACTAATAATCATAAAGAATAGAACTCAGGCTAAGAAAGGGAAAAATAATTAAAACAAAATTCCTAACTAATTCAGTCAAGGGAAGGGGGAAAGCAAAATGGAATAAAAGATGGGGAGAGCACCCCATGGGATTTAAAGTACAAACAAGAAGTGAACAAATAGGAATTCCATTGGAGAAGAACAGCAGTAACTGTGATATCCTTGCCCAACTAGCCACACTTCATAAAGGTGGAAAAGAAATGAGACTTTTATAAGAGGGGAAAAAGAATGTGAGCTGACTTAAGGAAGGAAGAATGCTTTTGTGAGGATAGACAGGGGAGAAACAGTAAGAGCAAGGAATAGGAACATGGCATAGTGTGGGAGAAAATAAGTTGACGGCAACAATAAGAAAGGTCAGGAAGAAGGCAAAGTGGAGTTAAGACTAGGGAATGGTGCTATGGGGGATTTGAAATAACAATAATATGAAAAAATATATAATCTGAATAAAAAGAATAAAAAATATAAAAACCAAGAGTGTTGGGTTAGTTGGAATATGATTGAAGTGTAAGAAGAAATATTTAAAGCCTATGTGAAAGGGAAAAAAGATGAAAGAAAGAAAAAAAACATGCAAGTTTTGAGGAAGAACGAGGTGAAATTCATCTCAACTGTTGGGTGTTTGCCTGTTGACTTCTTTCTGGATCCATCTTTGGTTTTTTAACAGCTCAAGGTCAAAGCGTGGGCTGTCCAACTTCTGGCAATACCACCTGTATGTCCTTCACCTGCCTCTAGAGGGAGCTTCTGTTGTGTTCAAGAGGGTAGGACATCTGTGCCTCTCCTGGGAGGTGGTGTTTAGTATCCTGGGAATATTGTGGGTGTGTTTTCTTTGCCCCTAAACCTCCCACCTTAGTCTTTCCCAGGTTATTTCTGATAATGTTTAGTGTCTGATTAAATAGCTGTCTGTTTCAGTGGGGCGTGGACAATCTGTTTAAGAGTGTCAGCTCTCTCCTCCTTGGTATAGACAGCAGCTCTGTGTGCATGCCTAGGCTGGGCAGTGCCCTGAATCCTTGCTGCACACTTTCTGAATGCCCTGCTTTTTTTTGCCTCAGTGAAATAGGGCCCTAAGACCCAGTGTGCTTTGTCTCCCTGTGAAGAGTTCAAATGGGCCCTTTTAGGCACTTGTCTAGTTGTCTTACTCTTGTGGAAATGCCCCCTGTGGTGTTGATAAGCCTGTCCTACTAGTTTTGCAGATCTTCCTTCTCTAACAGGATGTGGGGGCTGGGATAAACTTCTCTTCCTGGAGGTTCTGCCATAGAAGGGGGCCCAGTCTGGCCTCAAATAATCTCAGGTGCACAGTTTCCAGCCCACCGCCCTCACAGCACACTGTGGCCTGTACGCTCTACTCTGCGCTGCTGCTGGGCAGGGGCCAAGAAACTACCTCGCTCTGCACCCCTTTGATCACTATGCCCAGTTGTAATGAGTGGGAGCAAATCGTGCCCACAAACCTCCCTTCTTGTTGGCAGGGTAGGCAGTTGCATGAGCAGGTGCCCTGCCCAGCACACCACAGCTCCCCCTTTAAAAAAAGTCTGTCTGGGCTCTCCCACTGCAGCACAGAGCTACTGTAGGCTTTTCACATGCTCCACCTTTCCAAAAAGTCAAGAGTCTATTTCCATCATGGCCAGCCATGACCCTTACCTACCTGCAGTTCCAGTACAGACAGTGTCTCTCTCACTCTCTGGTACTCTCCTGAAACCCCAGCAGCCAGGGTGTGCCACTCACTGTGTGTATGTATGGCCTGGTTCTCCCTGATGGATGACTTAGCCTATCCAAGTCACTCCAGGCTGGGTCTGGGAATTCCCTGCACTGGAAGGCGAGGGACCTGCTAGGCTGCTATCTCTGACCAGGCTTTCCATGGATGCTGGTCTGGTGGCTATAGGCACTGCAGCAGCCAGGCTGCTGGCGCCATGCCTTGGGACTTTCTCTGTTCACCTATAAAACCTCCTTACTGCCCATTTTGAAGCATCCTCTGTACTCTTTGGCTTCCAAACATCGTATCAGCTAAGATTCTATCCACTGTTCACTTTGATTTTCAGAGATCAGGTAAGACTTTGAGTTGGGCTCAAGAGCAAGTGGACTCGGCTCCTACCCACTTGGCCACCATCTTCTATAGTTGCTGTTGATTTTTTAATAGATTAAAAACTTAAATCTTTTCTGAGCTAGTCAGGGAATATAAATTTGTCAGAACCAGGAATGGGGCATTTGTGAAGACATGGTAACTGAAGGGTGGATGCCCATGATATAAAACATTCAAATTTAAAATTAAAAAAAAAAAGAAATTGTGTTGCTCCTACAAAACAAATCTGCAGGTTGTATTTAGCCTTCAGGACACAAGTTTGTGACCCTCAACAATGTGAAGTTAGAGAAGGAGTTTTAGTTAGAGACTGACATGATTTCATTTACATTTTACAAAGTTAATTCTGGCTTTCTAAGGAGAATAGACTAAATGGAGACGGTGTAAAGATTAAAACAAAGGAACCCATGAGGAGGCTATGACACAATTTGCGTAGGAAATATGTTGGTTTAGAATAAATTAATAGCAGATATCAAGAGAAGTGGGTGATTTGAGATCTGTTCTAGAGTTAGAAGACAGTACTTTTTTGTATGTCTATACACAAAAATGGATTGGATTTTCTTAAAAGTTTTTAAAAATTCACTTAAAAATATGGCGAGATTTTAGTTTTTTTCTATTTGACTTTGATTCTTTAAATCACCTAATACTGTTTTTATATGAACTGATTATCTAAAATTAGCTGGATTCGTTTATGCTAACTCTTAGAGGGAAGCTGGCTCACTGCCGACTGGGCTGGGCCACCCTGACTTTCAGTTTCCTTTTCTGTGAGTCTCTGGAGCCTGGCTGTCACCTCCTGCTGGCTTCGCCTTCCAGCCAGAGCCACTACTCTCCAGCCAGAGCAACCGCTCTCAGCTTCAGCCCTTGCACAGGTCCTACAACAGGTAAAAGAGATCTGCTCCTTTCCACTTTATGTAGCCACTTGTAAACAATAGTCTTAAAAAATCTTTAAAAAATAATAATTTAGAATGTTTTTCTTGCTATCTGTCCACCCTCTGTTTACACTGTGGAATGTAGACTAAAGAGGCATAAATACAGGATTTGTGTGCCAGTACATATTATCTGTTTTTCATTATTTATAGAAAATAAATTTGATTTTCCACTAGGTTGAGAAATATGGCAGTGAGAACTCATTTGACGTGGATGCAAGAAAAGAAGTTGCAAAATTGCTTGGAAGGAAAGCAGTTTAGCCTTCTCTTTAAGGCTAGTGTTCATGATTCCAACCCTCAGGATTTGTTTTGCAGATGTCGTAATCAAGGACCTACTGTAACAGTGATTTATAGTAATGATCGTGTTATTGTGGCATATATGTCACAGGGTTATGGTAAAGAAAATAAGTCCACCATCCTTTTCAACCTTGAAGGGACTAAAGTTTTAAAATGTAAAATACAACCAGGTTTACCATTGAAAATTTTTGATTTCTGGCTTGGCCAGTATAACTCTGGAAACTCGGATTTCCAGATAGATCTAAAAGAAAGAAAGGTGACCATGAGTTTAAATACAATTGAAAAATTAACACTACCTCAATGTCAGACAGTGTCCTTTCAAGAATGTGAAGTTTTTCGATGTGAAGGTAAGTTTATCTAGATAATCTCATATAGCGTACACTCCTGCATGTTTGGAGGGTGCGAGGTGACACTTCTCTTTAATGAAAATGACATTTTCACTAGTTCTAATTTCCAGGTGACTCAGACTGAAGCTTGGCAATAAATTGTTAGCTAAAACACAACCATGGTCAAAAGTAGCATATACAAAGTTTTTTGGAGTGTATTTGTGTGAGAGAGGAGTTGAGAAGGAGGAAAGGCAGAAAAAGAGTGAGAAGCAAATGTTAAGACTGTGAGATTCTGTTGAAAAGAAACCAGAGGTTGAACTTCTCTTGATTGGTACTGGATCCTTTCTGATGCAGTTTACCATTATGTCAAAAGACAAAAGTCATATATTTGTTTTTCTATTTAAGGTCATTTAAATTCTTTCCAACATTTGCTGTTGTAACCAATGTTCCTGTAATATCTTCATGTATATAACTGTGGACAAAAATACTTCTTTAGAGCAACTTCCTGGAATTGGAATTGCTGTTTAAGAGTTATGTACATTTACATTTTGATAGACACTTTTCAAAAACTTCAGTTGTCCATATTATCCCCAAGAGTGTTATAGACATGCCTGTTTCCCTGTATCCTTGCCAATCTTTGATATTATAAAATTTCAGAAAATTTACCAATTTGGTGGTGAAAAGGCGGTATTTCTCTCTCCTTCCCTCCCTGCCTCTTTCTCTTACACCTGATCACTAGCAAGTCTAAGTGTATTGGCAATTTTTATTCTTTCTATTATATATTTGTTTATATCTATTCACTTAAGTGAAGGGCTGCTGGGAATAATATTCCCTGAGTATTTGTATGTTCCAAACTAAATATCTGTGGTCTTTTTACTTGAAGGTTTTTATTAGATTACATCATTCTGGGGTCACATTTTATTTTAGAAATATTGTAATTTTTCTACAGCATTGATGTTGCTGTGGAAAACCTAAGGCAAGATTTATTTATTTGTAAAGATATTAGACTGGGTCTCTTTTCTTTCTTTCCCCCAGAGTGTTACTTGGTAAAGTAAGTGAATGTGTCAGAGGTTAACTCCTGCCTCTCTAGTGATTCACCCATATTATTGTATATAGTAGTACTTTGTTCTTTTTCATTTTTATATAGTATTCCATTGTAATGATTCTATCATAGTTTTTAAAAATAAAATCACTGTTGGTAAACCTTTGGATTTTTCAGTTTGGAGCTATTACAAATAATATTGCTATAAACATTCTCGTACATGTTCTTTGGTTTACATATACACATATTTTTCAAAGAATATAAGCATGACATTGCTGGATCAAAGGGCTTGTGAATGTTTAGCTTCAGTAGATAATGACTAAGTTTTGCAATGTAGTCGTACCAATTTCCCCTATCATATGCACTGCTTGTGATAGGGGAAATTGGTTTTTGTAACTCTAAATCTTCTCCAATACAATGTATTATTGGTTTTACGATAGGGAGCCAATCTGATATGTGAGTGGTAGTATGACATTTTGTGAATTTGTCTTTCTTTGATTAAACTACTTAGCACTTTATGTATTTACATTTTAAACTAATCAATCTCTGTATTAATATATCCTTTTTAATTTATAAAATTGCCATTTGTTTTTTGTTAATTCCTTTTTATATTTTAAGATTAGTGTATTATTTTCTCTTTCCATTTTTCTTTTCTTTAAATTTTATTTTAATTGTTGTCCAAGTACAGTTTTCTGTCTTTTACTCCCATCCCAGCCCACCCACCCATCCCTCCCCTATTTTCTCTTTCTATTTTCAAGATTTTCCTTCTTTCTTGTTATTAATGTAATATAGTTTTACCATAAAGCTGATATAAAGGGTTTATATTTTTAGTTTTTACATATGTTTGGAATTTTCATTTTTTGTTTCCTTTTGGATTTTAGTTATTTAAGATAATGCTTCTTAAATTTCCAAAAGATTGCTTTTATGTTTGTTTTGTTTACAACTGTTCTTTTCCAGTTTTATTATATTCTGGTCATTGAATGCACTCTTCACTATTTCTACTTATGATAATTTAAAGAGGTTTTATTTGTAACCATACATATATTTTTATTTGTGAATGTTACACACAATATGCTTCTTTTTTAGAGAATTGCCATCATCATTACACCTAATTCTTTCAACTTTAAATGCACCATAAAATAGTCTCCCTTCCTAAGCAACAAAAGAATTTTGGGCCTGAGTCTCATTGGTCCAGATGAAGTCCTCAGCCTATCTCTGAACCCATCACTGTGCTCTGGTTGGATGGGCAAAGTCCTACATAATCTTCTGAAGCCAGGAATAAAACCAATTGGATTATGAATTCCAGAACCCCCAATAAAATAATTGACAGTAACTTTTGGGAAAACTTTGGTGCTTGTTGCCTCACCCAACACTGTGTGTTCCTGCATATTATCCCTTTCAGACATTGGACTGTAGAGGAGAAAAGAGAGCATTCCCAGTTTTCCCTTTCCTGTCCGTGCCGCTAGGTCTTGCTTCTCTGATTCAGAGAAGCTCTCATCTCTCTTTTTGGAGTGAGCCACACACTACTGCTGAGTTATTATGTGAGAAAAGAACTGCTGACATCACAGCCTTTCACAGCTTACCTCACTTCTATTCTAGTCTCTTCAAATGAGGTGATGTTAAGGGTATTTGCCATAATCTTCTCTTGTGCTTTTCACTATATAGCACTGTTCTTACAGAAAGGCTATTTTGGTATTTTTTTCCTAGTGAATGACATTCATTCAGCCAGACAATCACTCAACAACTTGTAATCTTCATTATTCTTTGATTATTTCCTCAGATTTATTGGACACAAGGAAGATGAAAGGGCTCAGTGAGTAAGTCAGTGTTTTTAGTGTTCAATTATTCTGTTCATTATCTTAGACTTATTCTATTACAGGTTCTGTTAATAACATTTGTAGCACAAATTATGATAGATAACTTGTGGATCACCAAGAACAAACTACAACGACATCTGTATTCATGGAACTATTTGGTAATAGTAATGTTAAAACAGAAAGAACACTGACCAGAGTGAAGAAATTTCTAATGTTTTTATACACTTGAAGGAAAATAATATTTGGCTGTATGAAGTCTGCCCGGTAAAAGTCCATTCATTGTTAATATAACAAGAACAGTTTGTGAGACATCAACTGCAACCTGGCAGCCAAGGAGAGTGGACTGGAATGTGCATGCATGAACAATGACAACTTCACTGTACTAGTCAGTGGGGGTGGTGGATGCCCTTGAGTGAGCATGTGTACTGTGTGGTCATCACATTAAAAATGGCTGAGCTAGTAGAGCAATGAATCTGTGTCAAATTTTGCATTTAACTTGAATATTCCTCCATGGAAATTATTTGAAAGATTTAGAAGGCCACAACTATGGGCAACTGGTGATTGGCAGTTTCATCAGGCAACACACCTGCTCATGCATCCCACATACATGAAAGTTTTTTTGAGAAACACTAAATCACTCAGATGACTCAGACCCCCTGAAGCCTAGATTTGGCACCCTGTGGCTTCTGGCTTCCCCCAAAACTAACATCACCTTTGAAAGGGAAGGAATTTCAGACTGTCAGTGAGATTCAGGAAAATATGACAGGGCAGATGATGGCAATTGAGAGAACTGTGTGAGATCCCAGGTGCCTACTTTGAAGGGGACTAAGGCATCATTATACTATGTGTAATGTTTCTTGTATCTTTTTCAATAAATATCTCTTATTTTTCATATTACATGGCTGACTAGATACCTTCTGTCAGACCTCACGCATGTCTACATTTTTTCTAAGAATTCTTGCATTTACAGTTTTGAAAATTTTAGATACTTGCTGTGGAAGGAGTGGCTGGCAGGTGGGAATATGTATTATGAACTTCAGGAACATGTTGGGAATGGTCTCCTATAAACTTCAAAAGTCACATATATATTGTGGTTTTTGAATTTTATTTTTGATAACTTATCTTCATGTTTAACACAGCTGACATTTATTTCTAGGCTTATATAGTGTGGCTGCTTAAATCTGAAAGATTTTTATGTCTGATTGGCCTTAGTTAAACTGTAATGTTTGCTTTTCTTTTTTTAAAATATTATTTGAAGTGGGATAGTTTCATGTCTTCATGTACAAGAAGGCAAACTGATAATCAAAAATAAATAATATAAAAGGAAAAATGAATTCAAGGAAAACTTATGGTAAAGTCTTATGATGTAACCTCAGTCTACTGTTAAACTTATCTTATCTAAACAGGCTCAGAGAGAACTTATTGTCTGCCATAAGAACTTACAAACCATATAGAGACCTGGTTCCCCAAGTACGAATTCTGCTCCTGGGTCCAGTTGGAGCTGGGAAGTCTAGCTTTTTCAACTCCGTAAAGTCTGTTTTCCGAGGCCATGTAACCCACCAAGCTTTGGTGGCCCCTGGAAGAACTGGGACATCTGAGCAGGTGAGTCCATTCTAGGTCACTCAGCATTTGCTTCTTTGTTCAAGTTAGATTTGAAAAGCTTTTTTAAAAAACTTCATTACATGTAAACTTCATCTCAATTTGTATATTTTTCAAAAAAATGAACTCAAAGGTTTTTTTTTCCTCCTCTGCAGTACAGGACATATTCCATTAAGGATGGGGAGGATGGTAACGTCTTGCCATTTGTTCTGTGTGACTCAATGGGGCTGAGTGAGAAAAAGGGGCTGTGCATGGATGACATATTCTACATCTTAGAAGGCCACATTCCTGACAGATACCAGGTATAATCTGGCTAATGATTGGGGAACTATAATTGATATTTAAATTGTTTATTTTTTGCCCAATGTTGAGAACCTAAGACTTTGGTTTAGTGCATCAGCACTTATTTTCTTAAACTATGCTTGTTCAAGATCTTTTGTTTCTTTTTGATATTTTATTTTACAAAGAATTAAAACATCTAAAGGTCTCTCCTGTCATAGCTGTCATAACAACTCTGAATGTTGTTGCACATTCAATTGCTTTTGGCTGTAATACAGCCAAAACAGAAATCTAACACATGAACTTACACAGGTAATTTTTCTTATGTAACAGGAAGCCTGGAGATAGGCAGCTTTGGGTCTGTGTGTCAGCTCTCTGATGTTATTAATTTCAAGGGTCCTTCTGACTCTGTGTTCTGAGATTCTCAGCACGGTGTGCTATCGATTGAATGTTTGTGTCACTCCAAAATTCATATGCTGCAGCCCTACTGCACAATGTGGTGTTATTTGGAGGGGGGTGGTCTTTGGGAGGTGATTAGGTCATGAAGGTGAAGACCTCAAGAATGAAAAGAGTGTCCTTGTCAGAAAAGACACAAGAGAGATGATCTCTCTCTGCCTCATGAGGACACAGCAAGAAGGTGGCTGTGTACAAACTAGGAAGGAGGCTCTCACTAGACACCAAATCTGTCAGCACCTTGATCTGGGACTTCTTAATCTCCAGAACTATGAAAAATAATGCTTGTTGTATAAACCATGCAATGTCATAATTTGTTATAACAGCCAAGGCTGATTCAGACAGGTGACTTTCATCCTCCTGCTCTCAAAATGTTCATGTTGAGCACTGCCAGTGTTGCAGGCAAGGGGAAAGGGGAGATTAAAGGGAAGAACCAGTCTGTCTTTTTTTTAAGTCTCTAATCCTTTTTGTAAGTATTTAGATCTTGAGTCATTCATTAATTTACCTCGTTCCAGTTGATTAGTCCGTCGTGCCAGCATCCTTCATTGAACACCTTTTGCATCTCTTCCCTACCAAATAGAAGCATTAGTTTTGTATACTCTAGTTTGTCCTATTGATATATTTATAAATTTCTTTATTATATTCATTAACATATTGCTTAATTATTTAAATAACAATAACAATCAATATTATCTTGATAACTCACTGGACAAATAATAATCAGTATTTCTCACATTTGTTTTTCTTGACTATATTCATACATATACTTTCCAAGTCAGCTTGTTTGTAGCTTATTTAATTGTTTGTATTTTATTTGTTGGTACTTTGATTGAAATTTTGTTAAAATTTTGTGTGAAGTTTTTTTTGCACTTTTACATATCCAGTGTTTCTGTCCAGAAACACAGAATATTTTACTTTATATTTAGCATAGAGCTATCTTGTAGAAGTAGTTAAGTTTATTTTTAAGTATTTTTTAACAAAAATCTTTATTATAGAGAACTTTAAACTTATGCTAACGTAGACAAAGCAATTAAGTGAATTCTTATTTACTCAGCTTCGACCATTACAATGACTTCTAACCAAGCTCACTTCATCCATGTCTACCCACTTTCCCTCTACTGTGTTATTTGGAAGCAAATTTAAAAAATTATAACATTTCATTCATAAATGAGTATATATTTATATATGTAGGGACATGTATATCTTTTATTAAACATAAACATAATACTCCTATCACATACAAATTATTTCTTAACTGTTCCTTAATTTATTAAATATCACCCAATGTCCAAATTTCTAATTGCCTTATAGGTAATATGTATCATTTACAGTTTTTTAAAAAATGGTTCTAAAAATTTATTCAGCTTCTTTTAACTGCACATTTTTCCTCTATCTCTTTTGATATTTTTTAGTTGCAATTTGTTTTATAAGAAATGTTTGATTATTCTGTAGACTTCCCCATAGTCTGAAATTTGCTGGTTTTACTACTTAACATAGTCTTTTTAAAAAATAGTTTTCTATGTATCCTGAAAATTTTTTTTTAAATTAAGGCTTTTATTAAGTCTGTCAGTCAAGTACAAGTCTCTGCATATTTGTACTTTGTGAGGGAAGGACGCCAATACATCCTATTATAGGGGCAAGCCAGAAAATTAGTTTCCTCCAAGGTCAAAGTATCTTTTAGGTAGAAAGCATTACATCTGGGCAGATTAAATCATACTTTCTTATCTCTCTGTTTCATCTTCTTGGTTTTCTGTTCCAGTGAGTACCCCAGTTGTCTGGCTGCTTCTGTGAGTTTTTCATCTAGGTTTTTCAAGAGATTAGTTTTCTTTTTGTCTGTTACTTCTTTAATTTTTTTCATCAAAAATAATCTGACTGCAGCAAACACATTGTCTCCATTTTGAACAATTATATCAAAGGTTTCAGTTTAGATGCAAATACCCCTTCAAACATGTAAAACTCTTGCCTTAGACCCCATTCCAGCCCACCCACCCATCTCTCCCCTCCTCCCTCCCATTTCCAACCCCCCTAGTTTTGTCCATGTGTCCTCTATATTTGTTCCTGTAAACCCTTCCCTTGTATCCTGAAAATTGATAGATGAATCTAGACACACATTCAGATGCAGGACTACTTCACAGATGCTGTTGTGTTGTTCCATGAAATCCACACAATTTCAGATTTTCTTCTTTTCTAAAATTGGTTTCATTAATGTTCAATACCTAACCCCTTTATTTATTAGGGTGTGAAATAGTGATATTCTATGTCATTCCATCTTCATTTCACATATGAAAGACTAACTTCCTCTCATCTACTATTTGATTACTTAGTGATACCTTTAATATAGAAAAGATACAATATATGCTTGATTTTAAAGTAATTTATAAGATTCTGAAATAATAACTTGGTTTATTTGCATCTGTCAGTACTAACCAGTGATTATTTTATTATCATTATGAGTGCATGAATTGCACGTATTAGATGTATGTTGATGCATGTTGTTTCTCTTCATACCGATGTCAAATGTAACATTTTTGACCAGTGGGAGCTGCTACAGTTTGGATTCTGAAACCTATTAACATAAAAATCTGCTATATTCCTTCATTTCTAGTATGATCATGAATCCAAATCATATCTTTATATTTACAGCCCAGATTTTGAGTCAGTCATTTCTCTAAGGAGTATTGGTTTGGGTCATTAGAACTGTTCATTGCTATTTGATTAATTGTTGGTTCTTAATTATTTTTAGTGCACAGATCTAAGAAATATATATTTTTATGATAAGATATACTGTAAATTCATACAGAAACTTTTTTATCCTTACATGAGTATATGTATATTGATTTTAAAGAGAGGGAGAAAGGGAGAGAGAGGCAGAGAGAGAGGGAGAGAGGGGTAGAGAGAGAAAGAAACATCGATGTGAGAGGGAAACATTGATTGATTTCCTCCCATTTACACCCTGACTGGGGATGAAACCCACAACCTAGGTGTGTGCCTGACTAGGAACTGAACCCACAATTTTTTGGTATAGGAGACAATGCTCCAACTAACTGAGCCACCCAGCGAGGGCCACACAGAAATTTTTCATTAAAACACAGGACTAATAGTTTTTGCTTCATCTCTGTTACCTTGCATCTGTATCTGCTTTAACCAAACAGAGACTCTCTAGTCTCTGGGACACCAGAGATGACAAAACATGGCATGTCTCATTTGCTTTATCTCACATAATATTCACTGTAACCTCAAACAGAATTACACAATACTATCATGAATAATTTAATAATAATTATAGTTAATATCAAAAGAATAAAAAATAATCACAATCAAAATTGGAAAGAATTAAAAATTTTTGGCTAATTTTTTATATTGTGTTTAGGACATATCATGTAGTAGGAGTATACAAATTACTGGGTTTTAAAATCAATCAGAAATAGTTTTGTTAATATAGCTATAACCCCCATTGGATGTAAAAATTCACATGCTTAATTCCATTTAACTATCCCTTTTTAAATTTAATTTTGTTTTATATTTATAATTTATATGGTTCTAAAGTCAAATATACAAAATAGGGTACATTCAAATAATTGATCTTTTTTCTCTTCCCCTTCAAATACATTTCCCCTTCTTCCTATAAATATCTAAAAATTTATTATTTATTTCCCTTTTTAACATATTAGAAAATAAAAATTTGTGTTTCTTTTTTTAGAGAAGTGATAGAATACCTTATGTTATTGATGTAACAGAATTTTGGTGCCACAAATAGTCCTGAAGTTAATAGCCTTGTACACACATCTGTGGGACAGGTTTCCAGCAGAAGAATTTCTAGTTTAAGAGTAAATGCATCGTATATTGTGCCACTTTCCCCCTTACATTCTGCCTGATGATACCACATTTCTTTCTTTTTTTTAAAATAGATTTTATTTATTTCTTTTTTTAGAGAGAGGGGAAAGGAGGGAGAAAGAGAGGGAGAGAAACATCAGTGTATGAGAGATATGTCAGTTGGTTGCTTCTCACATGCCCTCAACTGGGGACCTAGCCGTAACCCAGTCATGTGCCCTGACTGGGAGTTAAACTGGCACGATTTTGGTTTGCAGGCCAGCAGTCAATCCACTGAGCCACCCCAGCCAGGGCATCCAGACTTCTTTCTGAATGCTCTCACTTCCACCTTTGCCCACATTGCTGCTTCTATATAGAACACTCTCTGCCATATTCTTATTCCCTTATTTAGATTAACTCACCTATTTTATTTTTAGCTTCATATTACAAGTCTCTTCTTTGTAGAAGCTTTTCCTATGTGGAAGGACTGCTAACTACTTGTTAGTGTCATAATATTAGAGACTTATTTGTTTTGTTCACTGGTTTATTCAGTTGCACATTGCCTGGCACATAGTATATGCTTACAAATATTTGCTCAATTAATATGTTCCTTTACATTTACTTCTCAGTTTAATTTCATGAAACCAATCACACCATATTGTGGTAACTACATCGACTTCCCCGTGCTGAAGGAGAGAATCCATTGTGCAGCATTTGTGTTTGATGCCAACTCCATTGAATACCTCTCTGATGAGATGGTAGCAAAGATCAAAAGAGCTCGAAGGGAGATGATAAAGTATGGTGAGTCTCATTCCACTTTACTTCTAAGGGTAATTGATTAGACTATATTGTAGAATGTTTTTTAAACAGGATAGAAGAACTTAAGAAAGTGTGTATTTGAATCTTACCTTCCCCATCAGTATGTTTCGTTCAAATCAAGCACTCACTAGCTGCGTATTTTTGGGCAAATAATTTAAAATTTCTATACCTCAATTTATTAATCTATACAGTTAATATAATAATGGCATGTGCCCCCAAGATTTTTTTGTAAGGATTAAACAAGTGAGTACATATGAGGAGTTTAGCACAGCCCTCACCACCCGCTGCCACTGCATCTTAGCGTGCATATGTTTACCAGCGGTCCTAGGCTTCCCCTGGGGCCTTTAAAGATTAGAAAGAGACAGGAATGTTTTAGAAAAGGGGCAGGAAAGATGTTTGGTAAAGACAGTAGCAGAAAGGTTTTGGAGAAGGTAAACAGGATTAGGGAATTAGGATGCCCCATACTATTCTGTTTGGGAAAGAGCCAGTTTACTACAACTTTGATAAACTTAGAAATGGGGAGTGATTGACTAACTTGTTCATTGAAATTTAAAAGCTTGTAAGGGTTGTGCAGGAAGGTTCCTACTAACATTGTGACATAGGAGCAGTTTGTTTGCAGCATTTTGACATACTCTGTTTCCTTCAGGTTTCTTCGTCTTGTTTATTAGGGCCGTTGTTCTTTTCCCTAGTTACCATAGAAACACAACTGTTGATAGTATGTAAAATCAATTGGTTATGGGACTGTGCACCAGAAGTCTTAATAATTTTAACTAGTGTCAGCCTAATATATTCCATAAAAAGGAAAAAACAGAAAATCAATCAGTGATATTGTAGTATAAATTTTAGTTACCTCTTCCAAAAGGTGGTTTCATTTGAAGTCTGATTTCTTACCATGGGAGGCAATGAGGGGAACTTGCTATGGCAGAAAAATTTCAGCTACTAATGAGTAGTTTAGGGGGATTGTTTTGTGGGAGGAAGAGGACCTTCCTGAATTTCTGAAATTGTTTCATAGATAGTCTATTGCATAATTGATAGCCAATTATCTGAAAAAGAAACTGATGCTGCCTATTTTAATAAAAACAATATAAATCTGTTTGGCACAGGTGTGGTATATTTGGTTTTGCTCACTTGTGTGGATAGCATGGATCTGATTGTGAGAGGAGACCTTGTAGACGTATACAGATGTATGCCTGTGAAGCTCAAGGTAATGAATGATGTCCTTTGTAAACACATTTCTGGTATGTCACTATAATCACATGCTATTACTATATATAAAAATAAAAAATAATACTATGAAGTTTAAGAATATTTGAAACAATTACTTGAATAATTCAGACTTATTTCTTAAGTTTTAAATATGAAATATTTATTTATCTTTACATTGACACAGATAATTCCATTAATACAAGTTAATTCAATTAAGTTCAATTAAAAAATATTTGTTGATTACCTTTAACAATTGAGTCAGTGTGATAGTCTCTAATCAGATACACAGATAATTAAAATAATTTCCCTGTACTAAAATTCTTACAACTTTATAAGTGGAAATGAGGACACAGGGGAACTAGATGAGAACCAGTTGATAAGAGAATATGGTATGATTAAGTATGATAAATATCATGAAATGATTAAAAATAAAATGCTTTGAAATTCTAGAGGAGGAAAATATTGTGCTAAAGGGTATGGGGGAAGATTTCAATACTAGAGTGGCATGGGAAATAACTTTTAAGGCCGAGGAGTATTTCAGGAAGTGAAGAGACACAAAAGGGGAAAAACTCACTCCGTGGAGACAGCGTAAGTGAATACATCAATGCAGGCAAAAGCAGCATTTCAGGAAGCACAGAGCTCTTCAGTTTTTTGTTTTTGTTTTATTGTTGTATAATTACAGTTGTCCCCATTTTCCACAGCTTACTGGATCCTTGTAGGGGAAGATTAAGGGAGAAAGTAATATTTGCATGAGGTGATTTTACTTAATCAGGTGCATTATGTGTAATCATAGCAACTATTTGAAAGAGTAGTGATGTAACCAAATTCAGCTTCACAAAAATGAATCTGGCACCTCTGTGTAGAATAAATTAGAGTCAAAGGAATATGGAGGTGGGAACAGGTTGAGAGAATGTAATGATAGCTAATATTTGTTGAGCTCTGAATATGTGATCAATTTTCATATTCAATACTTGTAACAATCTTATGAGTTGGGAATTGTTATTACCATATTTTATAGATGAGAAAAGCATGCACAGTAAAACATTTGTCAATGTTTATTGACAGTGCTAAGAAGTGGCAGAGTTCTGTATTTATCCCAGGTAGTCTGGTTGCACAGATAAACTGGCAGAAGCAAGAATTAAACACCAGCACTCTATACCTAAATCTAATATAAACTAATATTGAATGCCAATTGTAATTGAAAAATTAAAAAAGAATTGAACATCAGCATTAAACTTAGCACAATTGACTTATCCTAAGAACAACTTTTAAAAGGAAATGGAAGGAAATTATGAACTTTAATGTGAGGACATTAAAAATGCTTCAATTTCAAAGTAGTTTATATAGAACTGTTATAGTTACCTTCCCTTTTAATTCATACTGAATTTGTTATGTGTTTCTAAATGAAAATTAGCAGTGATGTGAGACATGACTTGTGAAGTTCTTCTTAAAAAGTTTCTTAGGAGCCAGATCTCTATATCCATATTCTGGAACAGGAAAAATATTGCCAAATACCTACCTTTGTTATTGCTTTCTTAATTTATATTAACATTAAATAGTATTTTTCACTGTTTTGATATTTCTGGATTTTCATTTCTGTATCACAGATAGAGGAAGTCCACAGAAAACTTGGATTTGCTATTTCTGACATCTTGGTGGTCAGTAATTACACCTCAGAGTGGGATCTGGACCCTATAAAGGATGTCCTGAACCTCTCTGCACTGAGACAGATGCTGCTGGCTGCAGATGACTTCTTAGAGGATTTGCCTCTTGAGAAAGCAGGTAGATGCATTTGGTTGTATAGACACTTGAGGTCAGTTTTGTGGCTACTTCTTGCTTGGATCTACTGAGTACTTGACAGATTTCTGTGTCTCTGTGTGTTGTTGCCCTGTGAGTAATCCTGCCCATTAACCCACTGGCAGGATGTGATTTTTCCCCTCACATTTCCTGATCCCCCTACCCCCACCTAGGTTACAAGGAGTTGCACTACTTCTCTTCCCTTTGCCTTGTTTTAGGATGAGATTTTTGGAATGATGCACTTCTAGTATTCCCATTGTTTGAACATCCCATGCTGTGTCTTTGCCCTCATCTATCAAAATGTGCTTCTTTGCTTGGGACCCAGAACTGGATTGGATCAGCATTGTTCCTGATCAGATGTGATCTTTGGTTACTTGGCACTGCCTTAGGGCCTTATGCTTCTGTTTTTTTGACTGGATTGTTTTGAAAAATTTTCCTGCTCTGAGTCCCTCCCAATGCAGTGTGGCTGGTGCTAGGCATGTGCCTTTCATACGTGTGCCTCAGATTTTAGCATTATGTGTATTCTCTCTTACCAGCCTTGGTACAATACACACTGTGCTGCTCCAATCAAAGTTCAGACAGGAGTTTCAGTTTATATTCAAATCTCATTTTAGTTCCTGGCAAATCAAATTAGAATATCACATCCTCTCTAGTTCTTTTACTTAAAAACTACTGGGAAACTCTCAAACTACTAACTTCACTCATCCTGACTGTGCTATCTTGATTCCTCCACTTCTCTCTTCATGGTGCATGAACTCCCAAAGTCAGGACTGGCTTAGACCTCCAGTAGCCCAGAGTTCTTCTTCCTGCTGGTTGCTTTTCCTTAAATAATCCATTAAGAATGTTTTGTTTTTCTTTTCTCAGGTATCAGAGGAATTCTGTCACTAAGTGCACAAAAGAAAAATTAAATATGAGAGCACTTCACATATTAATCATTTTTATCTCATCAGAGGAGAGTAAAAATTGAGAAGTGAGAAAACACAGGAAAAAGAGAAGTAGCTGAAACCGAAGGAGTGTATTTTACTTATGGCTGGGCTAAAGCTGCACAAAAAAATTTAATAAGTATAAAGAGCTTGGAACAGCATGAGTTAAAGATTGTAAAAAAATCATAATGTTTTGGATATATGTTCTATACCTATGAAAAATTAAAGTTTCCCTTATATACCTGGCTCTACTTGTGTGTGTGTGTTTCATTTTGGAAAAAGTTTATTGTAATATGACTTGTCAGCATCTTTTGAGTTTTACCCATGTCGTCCTAATTTTTCCTTCTTTTTTTATTTCTAAAGTACTTGATTTTATTTTCTTTTGGTCCCCAATTAATGTTTTATTTTTCAACCTATGGCCATTTTTTTTGGTTTAATATCTTAACTCCTCTTGTAGGATGTGGCTATTAATATTAATGAGTTCCATAATACTAAAATGGAAAGAAATAGTTTGATTGCTTCGTCAATTATACCTATTCAGTTATACATAACAAAACCCAACCTGAATTACATGAATAAAAAATTAAAAAGAAAAGTATAGTGTTGGATCAAGTAATCAAACCACAGACAAGGCTGGGATTAAATTGAACTGGCCTCAGAGGGGGTTGGACCCAGGGATTCAAAAGTTATTATTCTCTAAGTTAAAAATTAAAGAGCAAAGATTATTCAAGGAGCAACTAAGTTTATTTGAGAATAGCTGAGGATATGCAAATTATGGCAAACCATAGGCAAATCTGAGGAGACAAAAGAGAGGTCAGCTTTTACCGGATTTTAGGAAAACATTGGGGAGACATTGTGTTGGTCTGTTATTGCAGGCTGGTAGTGGGCCGACTGCGGATGCTGGAGAAAGAGGATGCAACTGGTCATTATGGAGGCAAACAGCGAGGGGACTGTCCTTCTTCCTCTTGATCGTGTAAACTTCAGGTGTTGGTTACATAAATGACAAGGGTTATGTGCCCAAGAGCTCTTCCTTCATGGCTTCCTAATCACGTTGAATGAAGGTTCCTTTAATTTCACATTCCGTCCCTTTTGATCAAGGTCTTTTTTTGAAAGCATTGGTGATCAAGAGTCAGATTTCCTGTACTTAGTGGTTTTGTTTGTTGGTGCCAGGAAGGAGGGCCATTCCCTGGTTGTCATGTCCCACATCAGAGGAAAAGTGCAGAGTGATTAGAAAGCACTTAAGGACACATTTGAGTAATAAGGAAAGTAGAAGAGGGAACTTTCAGGCATTTTCCACTCAGAGTTTAGGTCTTATAAGTATCTGACATCATCTCGAAGTGTTGGGCCAATATCATCCTATTCAGTGCATTGTTTCTTCAGGAATTTGATAGACAACAGGTGCAGAGTTATAAAATAAATATACAAAAAATGAGAAATAAATAAAAATCCACTTTGTAAAATGGTCCTAAACCAGGAGCCCAAACCTGAAGGTAACTAGATTGAAAAACCAGGGTCCATCAGGTAAAGATTGTTGCAACCAATGGGTTTGTTGTCTAAGTTTATATAGTTAAGTTTCTACTTTCCCAGAGGAATTTATCCAAGTGCAACAGGTAGTTTTTGCTATGGCACATATGCCTCCTAGGTAAACAATAGAGAGCTATTCTGTTGTCTAAAACTACTTTGGTTAAGGAATCGGCAGCTATTGCCTTGGTGGTAGAATTGGCAAGTTTTCCCCGTGTCAGAGAAAGGTTTATGATCAAATATTCATTGGCATGTACACTAACAAGGTAAAAAAGTGCTTTCCCTATGGAGACAAGTCTGAATACCTCTTGGGAGTTCTTGTTTACAGTAGTTGTGAAGGTTTAGTGGGGAGGACCAATGAGAGGATGAATGGGAGGCCTCAGATTTATGAATAATCCATGAATAATAATATGAATAATCCATGTTCCTTGTGAGAATTGGCCTCTGATCTGCCAGGTATCTAGGCATTCATAGACCCACTGAGAGTGCCACTTGCCACAGACAAACCAGGTGGTATCCATGAGACTACTGCTAGGGTTTGATCAAGGCAGGATGTGGGAGATTTTGTGTGCAGGAGCCTTACATTATAAGTAACATCAAGGGAAAATTAGGTGAAATTAGTAGCATTAAGAATGAGCTAAGCAATGGGAAAAAAGTGTATACAGGCCTAGTCCAGTTATCTTGGGAGAGCTTTCTGCCTCAGATGTTTTCCACTTTGAGTCTTGGAAATCTTTAGTTTTAGATCATAGGACAGTGTGCAAGCCTTTTGGGTTTGGGAACTTCCTTCAGGTATGATACATGAATCCAAGAATCTATTCTTTGGCTCTTGGGAGGAAGTCTTTTTGGAGGTGTCTTTTACCATAAACAAAATCTCCAGGTTGTAAAGTGTGGGGAGTATGCTATGAAAAGATTACTCTACTAAAGCATAGTTATTTCTACTGGATGTCTATTTTTATCAAGTGTGGCTTAAAAGAGGCAGGAATTAGATGCATAGCGACCCCAGTAATTATTTCAAAGGGTGAGAGTTTATGAGCTACAAAGGGTCTGAGATTTAGAAGGACTAGCGGCAATGCCTATGACGAAGGTATTTGGAGGATTTTCATAAATTTGCCAGTTGTGTTTTGATGATGCAGTTGATTCGTTCAACTGACAGCAGTGGGAAGATCGATTAGGGGAATGGAGATGTTTGGAGTGCTGAAGTTTCTAATGGTTCTTTTTCCAATGTCCTGGTTTTTGTTTGTTCTTGTTTTTAGCAGTATTGACAGAGGCTCAGGGGTTTTACTTAGGGCTTCCATCTGTTAAAGATGGAGATTAAGAACTGTAGTGCTTTTTCTTATAGTTGAATCATCTGTGGCCCAGACAAGCTGGTTTGCCGGACTGACTAAATCTGGAGTGGTCATAGTCTCCCATTCTCCCAAAGCAGTGACACTAGAGCTCGAGTAGGAAACAGAACATCTTCAGCACCCTGATAGTCCCTTTTAGGCCATAGTCTGGTTATTACCTAGAATATTCACTATTCTAACCTATAATCACATAGGTAACTCTTGACTGTTTTTATCCCCTCTACAAATTATCCAATATTTATTCTTTGACATCTGACTTTCCATGGGAGGATGTATTTGCTTGATTCATGTATTTTCACATGGATAAAGATCATTTACTCCCATCTAAACTAGCATTAATGAACATTTGGGCAGTTTCCAGTTTGCTGCTCTTACAAATAGTGCTACTATAAACATTCAAATACAGGCTTGTTGGAGACCATAGAGAAACATTTCTGTTGTGTGTGTATCTAAGACAAATTGTCATGTCACAGTATTTATAAGTATAAGTATAAGTAAGTATAAGTAAGTATTTAGCTTTAATGTACATTAAAAACATTTTTAAAGGCCTTTGAACATATTTTGTACTATTTAAAAAATCATTAAACTTTTTCAAATTTTAAAATCTATCCAGAAATCAAATGTATTTAGTTTCCTATTTTATTGGTTTAATTGCTTTACTAAACCTTCCTGAGTACCAAATGACTCTTACATATGTAGTATCTTGACTTCAGGATTATAGTAAACCTAAAGTCATTCCAAGGTTCTAAATAGATGATGTAATTTTAGTAAGATTTTAACTTAAATCCATAAGTTCAAATTAATTATTCAATTAGATATTTCATTTTTTATTTTTTTTACTGTTGTTCAAGTACAGTTGTCTCTATTTCCCCCCCACCCCTCCCCTCTGCCCCACCCATCCCCACCTCCCACCCTCATTCCTAACCCCCTTTGGGAGTATATCTGGTAATGCAGGAAAATTTGAATTCTCATCAGGCGTAATGTTTTTGTATGCAGACTTATGCTGTGGTCAATGACCTTACATTTACTGCAGATGGGATCTACATGATCGGACAACTAAGAATACCACTGTAAAGAGAATTAAATCATGGAAATCTGTGAGAATTCTGTGGAAGAATTAAAATTGGCTAGGTCAATGACCACCAGATAAAACCTGGCTTCTGGCTTATAAGGGGGTTAGAGTGCAAAGTCTGATGCTCTGGTCCATTCCTTGGATGTATCTATCTGGATACATGAAATAAACAGGAATATTATTACTCAAGCTATGACGTACTCCTTTATGGAAATTGCTAATGTGGCAATACACTTTCCAGAATGCTACTAGGAAAATAAGTTCCAAAACATGACTTTGGACAAGATTCCCCGAGGTCAAGGAATGGCAGCTAAACAATGAAGGACCCTTAATGCAGACCCCAGGTGGCTTCAACTGGGTCCTGACAGGCATAAACACATATTAGACTTTGACTTTGCTTACCTGTTGGATGTAGCAAAGGTTGAAGACACTGTTAGAGGTATGGAACAATGCAATGTGAATAAACTGACTCATGCATTGTATTTTATCAAATCAAAGTCTATATTCCACTGTGGCATATGCACAAAAATGAGCTAAAAGACATATCATATGGACTGAACAAATTTCATATTATTCATATTAGTAACAGTTTGATTAAAAACATGACAATTAAAATATTTGTTGAGGGAAACTGGTGATGATAGGGACAGGAAAGACTGGCGGCTTCTTTAGGTAAATATAAATTAGGAAAACCATCGGGGAGTTTCTTGGTGTAGGGGTGTAAGGATAAGGAGAACAAAGATGGTGTAATTCCACAACTCTCTTTTCAACAGAAATTTTCTCTTGTTTTTCCAGGTTCAATTGTGTCACATCCAGTAGTACAATAGCATACCCCAGTAGAGGGAGGCACTGAAACTCAGGAAATGATCTTAATCCTTCTGAATTTGATCGACATACTGGTAAGAAAACAATGGAGTTGAGAATGACTCATCTCATGTGTCAGTCATGAGGACTGCCCTGTTGCTGAGAAGTAGGGAGGTTCCATAATTTACAGATCTAGAGGAAAAATAAACTGTGACAACTGTCAGCAAAGGGTGGGAAAGGACAAGGTCAGGGGTGGGTGGATGGTTTGAGCAAAAAGGAAAGAAAAAGAGAGGAAAAAAACTCATGGACATGGACAACAGTGTGGTGATTGCTGGGGGGAGAGAAGGTTCGGGGAGGTGGAGGAAGGCACAGGGGGATAAATGATGATGGACAGAGACTTGACTTGGGTGGTGAACACACAACACAGTGTAGAGGTGATGTGTTGTGGAATTGTGCACCTGAAACCTGTGTAGTTTTGTTATCCAGAGTCAGCCCAATAAACTCAATGAAAAAAAAAAGAGAACAAAAGAAAGAGAACTAAAAAAGAAAATGGACAAAAGACTTAAGAAAGCACTCTATAGAAATAGGAAATATAAATAAGAGTCAATTCAAATTCCAGTAACAGAGGAAAAATGTTCTAATCATTAGCAGTAAAACATACCCAAATTAAAATAATTTGATTCTTTTAAATCTCGTTTGAGGTTTAATTGACATATCATCACACACTGCACACATTAAAGGTATGATATTGAATGAGTTTTAACATGCGAATCCATCTGTAAAACCATCTTGACAATTAAGGCAGCAAACATTTTCATCACCGCTCTCAGCAGGTTTCATATGGCCCTTGCAGTCCACTATCTTTATTTCACCTCCTGCCCTGGTGCTCAGACAACTGGTCTGCATTCTAATCAGTCTGAGTTAGTTTTCAGTTTTAGCATTTACAGAGGTGGAAGTTAATGCAGTGTACCCTCTTTGTGTTGGGTTTCTTTTATTCAGCATAAAGACTTTGAGATTCACCGATGTTGCTACATGGATCAGTTGTTCTTTTTCGTTGTTGTTGCTGAGTAGTGCTCCTCTGTGTGGATATACCACATGTCTTTTTCCATTCCCTGCAAGAGACTTTTGACCTGTTTCCAATGAAGTTGAAGATATGCAGATAGACTCTATGAACTAGCAATTTCACTGTCAGTTATACATCTTAAAGACACTTTTTATATGTGCATCAAAATATATGGTGTATTACATAGAGCATTTCATTTCATGTAGCAATGAAAATTAAAGAACTATAACTGTATATAACAGTATATTACAAATACAACATTGACTGAAAGGAGAAAGCTGTGGATGAATCTGTACGTTATAAGTAGATTTATGAAAGTCTCACAACAGTTCTAAATAAAAGGAATGATGACTTCAGAAATGAAGATGATAATTACCTTTTGAAGGGAAGGGATTGTGAAGAGTGAGCAGCTCACCTGGTGCTTTGGCAGGAGCTAAAAATGTCCGCTTTTTTGTACATTTTGTAGTGGTGGTGAAATGGATATTTGCTATACATTATATTTAATTGTACATTTGTATATTATAGTTTTTTGCATGCATTTTACATTTTGTAATTAAAAGAGAAAAAATGAGAAGTCATATCATACACAAAATTTGGAATTATACAAAACTGTGTCTGATTTTTTAAAAATATCTAATTTCTTCATCTTATGGATGAGGATGATAACACTTTATTCATAGATATGAGTTAAATTAGATTATATGCATAGTTAGATTTTCAGTGTAGATAATGAGAAACATAAACTCAAGTGCTGATAAACATTGCTAATCCTATATAACAACAACCTAAAAACTTACTATACCTATTGTAAATTTAATTTTATTGTGGTTGAAAACAAAGATAAGACTGGGACTTGGCAGCTCATAAGAAAACAAAAGATGCTGATAGTTGAAGTATCAAAGTTGTTTTTTTCTTGTTTGATATTCACTTTTAAAGAAAATACACCTTTGGGTTCAACAGAATACTGTATCTCAAACTCGAAATGTAAAATAGCAAACCTAAGCATATTAAATGACTTGGTCTAGTTTGCCCTCTAGTGGCCAGCGCCTTACTAAATGGAGAGGATGCTAGGGTTAAAACTCAGTGGGAATAAAAGCGGCAGAGGCTTCTAATTCTTAAAAGAGCTATAACAACAGAAAATTTTTAATGTGTAATTTTGTAAATAGTATACAATATTTAAGTGGAAAAATAATTCATTCCTTGTGTTGAGTATGTGAGAGTATTTGGAAATGCTGTGTTCTTCATTACATTTAAAAAAGTTTCTGACATTATATGTATGGGACTTATAAATACTCGCATTTCAAGCTAACATGGGTGTATGCTCCTGTAGCATGTTTTTCAACATGCAGAGCAGGAATTTTAGTGTGTTATAACCAAGATTTATGGTAATCAATGGACACATAAAGTGGGTAGTTTTGCCTTTTGCTTTTTATAAATGTGATCCCCAATTACATTATTTCTGAATCATGAAATGTTGAACCTACTTATACTTAATTTGTGCAGGCCAGTTACAACCCATGGAACAGAAGAAACATGTCGCTTTTAGTGCCATGTTTCTTCATTTTTAATTTACTTTTTATTTAGGATTATTCTCACTGAACCAAGAGTTTGCAAATTAGTTCCCACAGTAAGTTGGTACAAAATCATGACAACACGCCCTGCTTCCTTGGCGGTACTTCCTTCACAGGGATTTAAAATAGATTCCCTTCAGCTAGGTAGTATTAAGTCCAAACATCTTAGGATGGTTTTCCTATTTGCAATATAATTGATCCCAAGCGATAAAACAAGAAATCCACTGAGTGACTTCTACCTCCTATTTTCTGTATCTTCCTGTCTTCATGCTTTTGTTCATATTTGGGGCAGTTACTCAATTTCTATTTACCTTGTTTTCTCATCTGGTTAATGGGGATAGTTATAGTACCTACCTTGGAGAGCTGTTTTGAGGATTAATGAGAGAATATATGTAAAGCACTTTTTAACAAGTGTCACAAATATTGTCAACACTAAATAAATGCCTATCATCATTATTCATCTTTTTTTGATCTTCCTTCTGTAACATTCCTCCCCTTATACCCTTTTATTACCTGCCAATCAAGGACTGGTTTCTCTGTCCATTACACTTTGCTGACTCTCTGTAGATACTGGTCAAGCATTGTCATACTGTGTATAAATTATTGAGCTATATGGTGGTGTTTATGGCATATTGCTTTTTGTGGGCAGGAGTTCAGTTAGTACAGTTTATGCACATAATTCCTCATAGATGTTCAATAATGTTTTGGGAGAGTAAATTAAGTGTTTAGAAAACAGATGAAGGCTGAGAGGATGTGAACCTGATTCATTAAAAGCCAACTGAGCACAACAACAAAATCAACTATTATCAAACATGGAGGACTAAAGTGTAGGAGACCATTCGGTGTGGCGTGGGCCCAGCTCCCACTCAGAGATGCACAGGACCCATGCCCATGGATAGGTTCTCCCGTGGGGAATCAGGCCTGCAATGTACCTGGGCCGCTTTGAGTCTTGCTCTTACTAAAAAACTCCCTCACCCTGAATTGAGGACATTTACTGCAAAGTAACTTCCTAAAAACCATGCTACACCTTCCAAGGATGAATGTAACCCATTCAACCACTTTTGTCTTTTCATTTGCAAATATCCCTCTTCTATGATGTGATTATCGGCATCGGCTCCTTTGTTTTCTATAAAAGGTAACCACCAAAAGCGAACTTGTGCATAGTAAATGAGGACCATCATGTAATGTGCCGAGAAACCCAATAGAGGCTGGTCATGGCAAGGGCCAAGGCTTATGCTCCCCTTGAGAGAAAAGCCATGCTGTCCCTTTTCCTCCACGGGACTCAGTAGTAGTCCATGTGAATGTCTCATTTCATCCATAATGACTTGGACACTGCGGGTTGGTGTCTGCATCACTAAAGTAGGAAAAGGCAAAGAAAGGTGAAGCTGAAGCTACTGCTCCTCTTATTAGTCAATTTTAATGGCCACCTGCTTCCGTCAGATTCCAGGCAGAAAACAGAAACAAATCCAGGTCTTTCAAGCAAGTCATATAACGTAGGAAGTTGGCTACACAAATGATGGGAATACTGAGAAGTCAAATGCAGGGAACAGAAGCAAGTCACAGGTTAGCCATGTAGGAAGCAAAATTTTATCTCTACCAAGCCTAAATTTTCAATTGGGGATCTTTAACAAAAATGCAGATTAACAAGAGAAAAAGAGTATATTAAACATACAGTGCACATCATGCGGGCAAAACCTCAGTGAAAAGTAACAGAAAGCTGTGGCTTAGAAGTGCAGCTTATATAGCATTTTCAACAAAGAACAATAAATTTGTAGAGAAATGTTAGCACAGAGAAAAGCAGTTTTAGGCTTTCAAGGATGGCAAATTGTAGGAAGGTAAATATATGGAAGAGAACTAATGCAGTAAGATGTGTTTGCAGATTGCTCTGCGGCTATACCTGGGCTGATCATCTGTCTCCAGCAAAAGAATTTATATCCTGCCTTTAGGCAAAAAGGAGAGAGTAGAGAAAGCTTTTCCTGCTTCTTAGGTGCTGTTAGCTCAAAATAGTTTTTATGTCAAAGAGGCAGATTTTGGGTGACATATTCTGATTTCCTTCAACTAAAACAGGAAGCCGCTCTTACCCATAGGATAGAGAGAATGTGATGAGAGGGTGTTACCAGTACAAGAGCCACTCTAACCATGGTGGGGACTTTCTTGTGAGAAGAAAAACTGTGCAGGGTGGGGCGGCCCCATGGAAGTTGCAGCCTTGAGGAAGGCAGAGTTGCTGCTAGAGGTCATGCTGAAGAGTGAGACAGGAACAGACACACCCCAGGATCTGTACAGTTCTGGCCTCCATCTCTAGCTGGTGTCTCCTGCTGGCCAAATCTAGCCGTAAAGCAGCTGAGGGGGCTAGCCTGGGCAAAGCAGTCTGCAGGGGAGGGCTGTTCTGTGATATGGAGTGGAATTGGGGGCCTGCTTGAAGAACAGATGTGGAGGCAAAGGTTGAGCTTTTAACCCCATCCTATAACCCCTCTTTTTCCTTACAATTTACATTCCAGTCTCTGGCCTCCTCTTCATTCCTAAACACAGGATAAATGTTCACACTTTTACTACTCCTGCAGCATAGGATGCAACCTATATGGTTTTCTTCCTATTAGAATTCAACAAATTGTTCAAAGCTCAATTAAAATGTCACACCATTATATAACTTTTTTCACACTGTAAGTTAAATAAAAAAACTCCATCAATCCTTTTTAATACTTTATACATCTCTTGTAGTAGTAATTTTTGCTTTACTATACAATGGTTTATGTGTATGTCTTTCTCTTCTAATATTAAAAATGTTTTTGGTTACTGCTTGACTGAAAATGCCCAGAGATTCAGTACTCTCTTTAGTGTCAAGATGTGGGAACTCTGAGTTGCCTCCATAGGGCACTACCTAAGGCGGTCTGCCTCCACTCTCAGCCCCGGCCCGAACACATATACATTCTTTCTGTCTGGACACCAGGGAGCATGTCTATAAATTCAGAGATATGGCCTGAAAAGAACTTTCTCCTTGAGGCATGGGGAGCTTGGAACTACAATGGATATCAAGAATTTAGTCTTTTTGGAGAATTCATCATTGCTGGCATGAGTGTAGTTTATTAAAAAAATAAGTGCATTGAAAATTTTTTATAATATTTTTATTGAGTATGCTATTATAGTTTTCACAATTTTCCTCCCTCTATGTCCCCTCCGACCTTCCCCCGCAACCCTTCAGCATTCCCCCGCCCCTTAGTTCACATTCATGGGTTGTACATATAAGTTCTTTGAGTCCTGTTTCCCATACCATTCTTTTATCTCTCTCTGCCTACCTTATGCCTACTAACCATGCTTCTTCTTCCTGTACCTTTCCCCTATTCCTCCCTTCCCCCTCCCCACTGAAATCCTGCCCTGTGATGTCCATTTCTGTGATTCTGTTCCTGTTCTGGTTGTTTGCTTAGTTTTTGTTTCCATTGTTTTTCTTTTGTTTTAGGTTCATTTATTGATAGTTGTGAATTTGCTGTCATTTTACCTACAAAGGAGTTCCCATTAGACTGTCAGCTGATTTCTCAAAAGAAACCTTGCAGGCAAGAAGTGGTTGGAAAGAAATATTTGAAGTCATGAAAGGCAAGGACTTACATCCAAGATTACTCTATCCAGCTAAGCTTTCATTTAGAATGGAAGGGCAGATAAAGTGCTTCCCAGATAAGGTCAAGTTAAAGGACTTCATAATCACCAAGCCATTATTATATGAAATGTTAAAGGAACTTATCTAACAAAAAGAAGATCAAAAATATGAAAATTTTTTAAAGATCATTTTCTTCTTCCATTACAGAGAAGGTTTCCATCTCTGCTTCAAGATAAGGCTACAGAAGGTGGTAAAGTTATGAGCAATGTGCTTTTCCTTAACAACTGGTATGGACCTGATTCATTGACACAAATCTTAGGGTTGGTCATTATCTGCAATATCTGTAGCTTCAAAGGATATATTTCCTGGTGTATCAAATTACAAATCTGCCAGTATTCTGGGAAAAGATACCTCAGCTGTTCAACAACATTCTTTATTGAGCATTCAGGTGCCATGAACTTTTCAGGTGTTTTAAGGTCAGTGAACAAAGTTTGGTCACAGTGATTGCTGGGATGGTGAGGCAGTTTCTTTAGGGATGTGAGATGGGGTTATTGAGGGCCCAGCTTGGATTAAAATGACACAGTCTAACCACATCATAGCAGTGTCAAGGACAGGCATTTTAACATACATGTCTCATTAGTCATTACAAGATCTTGATATCTAGAATCTTGCATCTTTTCTGTAATCTCCACAAAGTTGGGATATTTTTCAAGTGTCTCAGACTGTGGGTTTTGGGATTCACTCCTTTACTGTTCTAATTGTGCTCCTTTTCCAGGCGTATTTTGTTTGTAGAACATTTAGCACTCATCTGGGCTGCATTTTCCATGCATTCAATACACATGGAAAATGTTTATCCTGAAAACCATGTGAATTTAAATTTACAAGGATGGACTCCTACTGGAATTCAAGAGAATTGATTTCTTTTATCTTTCATGATTATTATCAATACGAATCTCCACTATGTAGGGTTTTGTACACGACATAGATTCTAGAATCTGAGGGGTAGCACTAAAATGGGACTCTGGGAGCATAGATTCAACATTTTGTCGGATTGTTAAGTGGCTTTGTGATTTGAAATTAATTTCTTTACTTCTGTAACATGTAGACTTTTTATTAGTAAAATTAAGAGCTTGGACTTCACGAGATTAACTCTAAGTTCTTTTCCAGGTCTAAAATTGTGTGATGTAATAAATATAAAAATCCCAGTATAAATCTTTGCATAAGGGGATAGGAAGTTAAAGCTCTATAAAATGTATCTCATACAGATGGGGTTATAAGTGATATAATTTGATTTTAAAAGTATTCTGCCAGCAAACGTGGTGGAAGAAGTCCTTACACAAAGACATAGGCACCTGTAAGTTACAAACTGTCTTTCTGTGACTTTCATCTCACCTTTCCTTAGTTTTCTATTCAGAACAAGTTTTCTCACAATTTGCAGTCAAATAGGATCAAAGTAGTGTATACAATGAGCCCCTGTTTACTCTGTCTTCATTCATCCTTAAAAATGATCAAATGATATATGAAATACTTGTAATTGGTCCCAGTTTGTCACTTATGGGCTCAAATGACAAAACTATATGCCCAGAGAGGTGAGAATATCATTTCATTACTTTGACCAGGTTAAGCCTGTGTGACCAAGAAGAGCTATGATCATAATCAGCATTGAGACTTGGGCAGCGGGGAGGAAAAGGACAGATGAAGCAGATAGTAAGAAAAGGAAGAGCAGTGGGAGAGGGGACTGGGAACAAAACTGCAGTGAGAGCCGTCTTAGTGCAGCCCTGCAAGCTTCCGCAGAGATCGTTAATCAGAATGGTGGCTAGGTGGCTCTGTTCCGCTGCTAATGTCATGTTTTCTCTCTTTTTGCTAATAGTTGCAGACTGATTTGACTGCATTAAGTATATGTCATAAAACCACAATATATTAATTATGTTATTTCCCTTCACAACATTTATTATTGTTGTTTTCCCTTACTGCCAGTTATTATAAATACTTGCAGAAATTTAAATAATACACAGGATTATAAGACAATGACTCACAAAGGCTAATTGTAAACCACACACTCTTTTAAATAATCATTTATGAATTTATATGACAATTCTGGGTAATCAAATCCCCTCACCAAAATCAAAGATAAAGTCACCAATGCACAGTCGAACTAAGTTTAAAATGTCTTTGAAAAATATGCTGTTTACATTATTTTTCCCAGGTGCTTGCCAAAAGGTACCCAGATGTGAAAACAGATGGAGAATCAGGTACATTCTTGGCTGTGCAAGTCACTGAGGAAAACTACCACCATCTTTGAGAGACCTTCCTCAAAGTGACTGTTTCAGAGAGGTTTAAGCTCAAATGGGTGACTCGCTCTTCTAAGGTGGTGCTTCCTTGCTGGACCTGTAAAAATGCATTAGAAAAGGCATTTAATGTTCAATGGATTTCCAAGTATGCAAAGTCATTCAACAGGAAAGCACATCTTTTTAAAAAAAGACTGGAACAAATAGATAAATACGAACTGGGGGAAAAAAAAGTTCAACACTTACCTTACCCCATACACAAAATGAACCCAAAATGGATTATAAAGTTAAATATAAACACTGAAATTATTAAATATCTAGAACACTTAAAGAAAAATCTTTTATGATATTAGATTAAATGAACATTTCTTTTCTTTTCAGTTCATATTTTTATTGTATTTTTTCCATTACCATGTGTCCCCTTTGTACACTTCCCCCAAACATCACACTGTTGTCCATGTCCGTGAGTCCTTCCTCCTTTTAGGTCAATCACTCAACCCCTAACCACTCCCCAGCCCAGAGCTGTCAGCTTGCTCTCCATCTATGAGTCTGTTTCTATTTTGCTTGTTAGTCCAGTTTGTTCGTTGGATTTCACATATGAGCAAAATTATATGGTATTTGTCTTTCTCTGACTGGCTTATTTCACTTAGCATAATACTCTCCAATTCTATCCATGCTGTCACAAAGGGTAAAATTTTCTTCTTTTTTAATTATTATTTTAGTATTCCATTGTGTAAATGTTCCATAGTTGTTTTATCCACAAATCTATTGATGGACACTTGGGCTGCTTCCATGTCTTGGCAATTGTAAATAACATTGCAGTGGACATAGGAATGCTTCTGTTCTTTTGAATTAGTGTTTTGGGTTTCTTTGGCTAAATTCCCAGGAGTGGGGTTGGTTGGTCAGAAGGTGATCCGTTTTTAATTTTTGAGGTATTTCCATGTTACTTTCCACAGTGGCTGCACCAGTCTGCATTCCCACCAACAGTGCAAAAATGACCCCCTTTCTTCACATCCTCACCAACACTTGGTTGTTTTATTAATGATGGCCATTCTGACTGGTGTGAGGTGATATCTCACTGAGGTTTTAATTTGCATTTCTTTGATGATTAGCAATGTTTTGGCACCTTTTCATATGCCTATTGGTCATCTGTATGCCCTCTTTGGAGACATGTTCATTCAGGTCCTTTTCCCATTTTTTAATTGGATTATTTGTTTTTTGGTGTTGAGTTTTATAAGTTCTTTATAAATTTTGGATATTAATCCATTATCAGATATATTGGCAAATATGTTCTCCTATTCACTGGGTTGTCTTTTTATTTGTTGATGTTTTTTCCTTTGCTGTACAAAAATGTTTTAGTTTGATGTAGTCCTGGTTGTTTTTTCTTTTGTTTCCCTTGCCTGAGGAGATATATCAGGTAAAATATTGCTACAAGCAATGTCTGAGATTTTACTGCCTATGTTTTCTTCTAAGATTTTTATAATTTCATGTCTAACATTTAAGTAATCCATTTTGAATACATTCTTGTGTGTGGAGGTGGTTTTATTTTTCTGTATGTATTTTTCCAATTTTCCACACCATTTATTGAATAAACTATCTATAGCTCATTGTATGTGCTTGCTTCCTCTTTCAAATATTAATTGACCATAAACGTGTGGGTTGATTCCTGGGCTCTCTGTTCTGTTCCACTGATCTTTGTGTCTGATTTTGTGCCAGTGCCATGCTGTTTTGATCACTATGGCCTTATAGTATAGTTTCATATTAGGTAGTGTGATTCCTCCAACACTAAGAGTACATAGGCTTTCCCTTTTCTCTATATCTTTTCCGGTATTTGTTATTTCTAGTCTCTTTGATAATTGCCATGTTAACAGGTATGAGTGGTTGATTTGCATTTCCCTGATGGATAATTATGGACAGCATCTTCTCATGTACTTGTTGGCCACTTTCGTATCTCCTTTGGAATGTCTATTCAGATTTTCTGCCCATTTTAAAAAATTAGATGATTTGATTTTTTTGTTATTGAGTTGCATGAGTTCTGTATACATTTTGGATATTAGCCCCTAATCAGATAAGTGATTTTCAAGTATTTTTCTCCCATTCAGGTTGCCTTCACAGTTTGTTGATGGTTTCCTTTGTGGTGCAGAAGCTTTTTAGTTTGATGTAGTTCCACTTGTGTATTTTTGCTTTTGTTGCAGAACCTCACAATTCTCTAGACCAGAATCTGATGATGGAAGGATTAACTATATGAAGAAGAAAGAGCAATGATTTTGAGAGGTGAGTGGCTGGCTCCATTGGTTCTCATATTTTCCCTGGAAATCCATTCATTGATGTCTTGGGCTATAGACTCTATTGGTGATTTTGTAGCATCTCACCCCTCTTTTACCAGTTTTGACCTTAGAGCAAAGGTCAGCAAACATTTTCTGTAGAGGCCAATTAGTAAATATTTTCAACTTTTTGGCCATGTAGTCTCTGTTGTGACAACATGACTCTGGTGCTATGACAGAGACAAAAAGTAAATAAATGGGAATGGCTGTGTTCCAATAAAATGTTCTTTATGGGCCCCAAAATTTACATATTTTATAATTTTCATGCATTATAAAATATTATTCTTTTGATTTTCCACATTATTACTAAAAATAATAAAACATCCTTTATTAAAAATATAAAATATATTCTTTGCTCAAAGACTATACAAAAAAGGTCAGAGGTGAATTTGTCCCACGGCTGTCGTTTCCTGATCCTTGTCTTAGGACCTCAACTCCTCCCCGATATCCAGGATCCTCAGGAGATTTCATTCTCTTTCCATGGAACAACAGAGTTATGGTCCTATGGGATTTGGGGCAACTATTCTGAGGACAGTCTGTTTCTGGAATCAGCTTCAGCTGCTTAATAATCACATAATCAAGGAAGAGAAGAAGGCTTATTAGTTTAGTGGTTATTCTCTACATTTTCTCTAGAAATAACTCGGAATGACTTCTGTTTATGAACAGGTATAAGACTTGACTAGAGCCCTGCACGTGCCCAGGGGGACGGTCAGTAATGAAGTAAGTGCCTGGTTGTCTGGCAGAAACAGCATGAAAAATACTGACGTTTACCCTCTCTTGATGAGCTGAGGCAGATAATATAGTCTAATAAGTAAGGACATTAAAAAAGAAAGACATGGGATACAGCAGTAAGATAATAAGGGCATATGATAATGCACATCCAACTGTGAGTAAGATTGTGTTAGCCCAGAAATTCATATTAAAGTAAAAAAAAAAACCCAAAACCTAGAAATCTATCCCCAAGATTCTAATCAGTTTTACAAATTTCAAAAACTCAAATGGGAAAGTATTTTAAATGCATTTTCAGTGGATATAAGGGCACCTCTTTCCAAATCAAGTTTTCAGCTTTGGAAAAGGAAAATTAAAGCTGATGTTTATAGCAAATTTGGAAAATGGTTCTCTTGTTTATGTCAGAAACTGCATCCAGTTTTCCCTGAAAAAATCCTTCTAAACAGAGGAATTAATTCTGCAGAATTTTAGTAACAAAGAACAAGCTTAAGAATGAACATACCAGTATGGGGGCAAGAGGTTGCTTCAGAGAAGATATTGTTAGGGAGAAATGGAGTATTTGAGTGAAAAAACTGTCAGTATAGGCTCCCCAATAACTGTGAAGTTGTCCAAGTCAAGAAACAAGCGAGTTTTGCAAAGACAGTTAATTGAAAGGACCAGTAGATGGCATAAGTAAGTCAAGATAGACTGAGAGGCTCAAGGACAGAAAGACAATTTGGCAGCTCCTTAGTTTTATGCCTAACCCTTCTGTCCAAGCTTGCACTATTTGCCTCTCTGATCTTAACATGCTGAGCTACTACTACAACATTAGTCCACACTCAAGAAGGGTCCTATGAGCACATCTTGAGGGAATTAGGACCAAACTCTCAATAAAATGATAAGGCTAGAAGAGAGTTACATTTACTATTACTGTATTCCCACTTCCACCCCCATGCCTATTTCCCTCCCTCCCACCATCCTTCCCCTTCTCTGTACCTCAGGTGCAAAGATCTGAGTCTCTTATATTCTGCTTACCATTGTCACTGGTTGAGAACCTTTCTGTTTTTTAAAAATTTTCCCCCTCTTTTCTAGGACTTCCAAATTAATCTCCCCCATAGGCATTTAGGCACATGTATCTGATATCTCACTTTGACATTGTCTGTACATTTGTAAAATATGTAGTGTTTTGTATATGTACTTATTTTTAATTTTCACATGGTGTCATACTGTTAATTATTTTTTTCATTCAACCCCAGGTTTCTAAGAAATATTCAAGTTGCTGTTACTTCTAACTGCTATTATTATTCCATTGTATGAACCTATTACATTTTTAATTGGCTATTCCTTTAGTGATGGACAAAAGTAGGTTTAGGTTACTTGAGGCTAATTATCTACTTTTTTCCTTTTCTTAGGGCAAGATCAGATTTTAGTAAAAGACACATTTTGTAAAATGGCTTCTAAAAATATAATAAACAGTGAATAAGACGGAGAAAACGAGGTATATGTGTCCTGGGAAAAGTATACTTAGTCCTCTACAGCAGAGCTGCTTTGTTCTTTTGAGGCTTCTAGAAGGGCTTTCTGATTCTCATTATAACTAATCTTTACATTTTAACACACAGAAGTATAAAAATCAAGGCACTGTTCATGTTCATCTTGGATTTATTTTCTCTGTTCTAACAATGTATTTTGAAATGAGAACCAAAGTACAAATGTTATAAAATTAAAATAACTGGATGATGTTTTATAACCAAAATCATGACTATTTTTAATCTATCTCCTCTCCACATATATAATAATTTTTATGAAAAATGAACATTAAACACCAGTAAGTATATGTGCTAGATAGATGGGCAATATGGTGAAGCAGAAATACTATATTCTTTGGTATAGATCTGGAATGGGGAACTTTTTCTATTAGGGCTGCTATGGAGCAAAATGTGCCTTTTCAACATTCATGTTGCAACCCTAACTCCCCATGTGACTGTATTTGGTAACAGAGCAATAGTGAGGTGATTAAAGTTAAATGAGGTTATGCAGGTGGAGCCCTGATTCCACAAAACTGGTGCCATAAGAGGAAGAGGAAGAGGAAGAGGAAGAGATGCCAGAACACTCTCTCTACTATGTGAGGACACAGCTGGGAGGTGGCTTTCTGGAAGCCAAAAGGAGCTCTCACCAGAACGTGACTACTGCCACCCTGGCATCAGATTTGCAGCTTCCAGAACGGGGAGATAATGACCTTCTGTTGTTTAAGCCACCCAGTCCATGACATTTTGTTATGGCAGCCTGAGCTGACTAATGCAAAGGCCCGGATTGTACACAGTTTAGGACTGGCATTAACAGGGTTATTTTGGGAAGTCTTTGTAACAAGGTGACAGTTGGCTGAGAAATCAATCAGCAGTGAGATCCAATTATGCAAAATTCAAGATGTTCCTGGCAGAGTAAACAGAAAGTGCAAAGGCCTCAAGCTGGTAAATGTGGCATCCTGCTCGCTCGTGGGGGCAGGAAGGAAGGGGCGATGCTCAGGACAACAATAGGCCAGATGTGTCTGATTTAGAGTGTGAGAGTGTGAGGCACAGGAAATATGGAAGGAGGCTGAGGAAAGTAATGTTATGGTGAGAATATAAAATAAATCTTCATTTAACTTAAAGATTGTGGGAAGAATTTGGATTGTGCATGTGTGTGCATGTGTGTGTGTTTAACTTCTTATTTTTTGGAGCACTTTAAAGCCTGAAAGTAACTTGATATGATTTGTGCTTTTTTAATTGTTGTTGTTTAAGTCACTTTGGTTACCTAATGGAGTAGAAGCTGGGATCCCAGATAGGAGGCGATTGTAAACCGGAATCACTGATGCTGGAAAGAAGGGGTAGATTTCAGATATTATTTAGATTCAGAACCATCAGGATTTGCTGATGGATTGTAACTGGAAAGGAAGAGAAAGATACTGCTACATCATTTTTTGGGTTTCAACAATTATGAGAGGGATGGTACAATTCACTAAGATGAGGAAAAGGGGAAAGAATAGAGTTTTTTTCCTAAGGACAGGGAAGCAAGTGTTTATTTTGGGAATGCTGCATATAAGATGCCTAATAGAAATCCATGGAATTACTAAATAGGTAGTTACTAAATATGTACAAGTCCACACCTCAGTAGAGAATGTGGGTTGGTATCTGGTCTTCAGCATAGAGATGGGAAAAAGCCTTGGGACTGAATGGATTCCCGAGAACAAGAGTGAACAGAGAAAAAAGAAAAAAGAAGAAAAGAAAAGAAAAGAAAAGAAAAGTCCAAGACTGAGCCTTGGGACATCAGAGGCTGAGAGGAGGAACAGCAGGAGAAGGAGAAAGAGGAGAAGGAAGAGGGCAATCGAATGGTACCAAGAGTATTCCATGGACTTAGGAAGAACACTTACCTTAGGATAGTAGTAATTACGACAATGAAGAACAGATAACATATTTAGAAAAAAAAAGAGGCCAATTATTTTGGACACTGCTGAGAGAGTGTGAACAATGAAAATGGAGCCATGACTATTGGATTTGGCTATGGAAGTTGTCAGTGGACTTGACAAGAGAAGATTCTTTAATAGAAGGGGATAGAAACTAATGGACAGTGTGGAGGAGAGAATGAGAGTATGAATTTGGAGGTTAAGAAGGAAAATAGGATGAGCACTGAACTTAATTCATAATACCTGAGACTAAAGTTGATCTCTGCCACTTACTAATTGAACTATTCAGAAAAATCACTTATTTCTTTGAACCTCATTTTTCTTCTCTGTAAATTGAGAATAAAACACCACACACAAGGGTTGTTATGAGAACTAAATTAAATGATGTGTGTAAAGTGCAAAATGAACATAATGGACACTTTACAAGTATCGTTTACTTTTTCCTCTCACATTCTATTCACTGGATGCACCCCTTCTCCAGGTAGTGAACATTTACTGTGGCCGGTCCAAGGGCCAGGAAACTCTGGCATTGTGAGTATAAAAACTGCTAAAAAAAGACTTTGCTGTTCTAGTTTCTTCATTTATGAACCATATGGAATAAGCATAAAAGCCTATATCTTGGTCTCTGGAGGCTACCCCATGGACAAGAAAACAATATTTGTAGTATATCTTGAAAACTCTCCTTGGAATATATGACAAGTTTTTATCTAAGGTCCATCCACCTCTAAGATCTACACTCCTCTAGACTGTGAGTGACAGTAAAACATGTATAATCCAAGGATGGTGCACTTTCACCCAGAAAACTATGATTGGCATTGTCAAGTGAGTGCTGACAAGTTCTAGAAACCCTCTAGTGTGTTCCTATTTGCTTTGCGCATGTACTGATCTCCATAATGGAAAAAACGTTTGTGAGGAGCCAGTGAATGGCCTTTCCTGCATCTTCTACACTGTTGTTTCTCTTGGGAGATTTTGTGTCCTAGCCGGCCACAGTGGTACCCACAGTCAAAGAATGGGAGCTATTCCAATTGCAGGTGCTGCCACATTCAATTTTCCTTTTTTGAAGCACGTCCCCTTATTTCTCTCTCTTTCCCCATCCCTGTACCTCTTACTAGAAAAAAATAGTCTTTTTAAGGTTCATAATTAAAAATGGTTTACTGATGAAAACATTTGTTTATGTAATAACAATAATAATAACTAATTACAATCCAGCTTGAAGGGTTGTATATCACATTTCAGCCAAATAGGACTCAAAACAGCTGAGCTATCAGATTCTGATAAGTGATAATGGAAAAGACTGCACAGCCTTAACTGTAGTGATGCTACCAGGTGTGCTATAAATATAATTTCCTCTTTCATTAAGGACCATAATTTGCCATTGATTTTATGTAAAACTTCGACTTCAATGGAAATTCCTTATATTTAGTAAGGAAAATACGGCCTTTGATATTTTCTTGAATGTTTCTAAAACATTTAAACTTGTACTCTTTACAGTATGCTGGGGTACTATAGTACCCAAATTTTATTTTATTCCTTAAGTTTTGTTTTTTGTTAGAAAACATACATAAAGTTACTGTAATTCTGCTTAGAGTGTTTATTGTTTTTGTAAAAAGTTGTTATAGAATCATATTCCCAAGAGAACTATAACACAGATTATGTCTGCTTGAAGATAGATTTAAGTTCAAAAGAACAATCTTTGTGGAATCTACAGAATCCCTTTTCTCACATTTCACGCCATATTTGCACTGTTTTATTGTTGCTTTGTTTATTTATGTATGTGTGTTTTAATAATGTCTGAAGTCCATGTACTCTCTGGAATACATTCACATGAGATATGACATGTGCTGGAAAGGAGGCAAATTCTATTTTCCTTCCAACCATTCACTCACCATTCCAGCCACATATCACATAACCTTCCACACTCTGCACCTCCTTACTCCCCTTCCAAACACAGACCTTTACACCTAGATGCCTTCTGTTACACAGGCACAGCCACAGCCACAGGTATTTTCAAGAAAGCATGGTACTAAAAATACCATAACGACCATCATGCTTTTGCTCTATTTTACTTGCTATCAAAAGAGCAGAGCTGGAGAATGGTAACTTGATCTCTTGTGAGTATTCCTCATTTCCTCCCTCCCCCTGACATTCTTCACCCCTTTTTCCTTCCCTTCCCTTCCCTTCCTTCTTCTCCTCCTCCTCTTCTTCCTCTCTCTCTTTTTCCCCACCCCACTAAAGAATGATGCTCACTGTTGAGGGGATTGGACATCCCCATCTTGTTAAAGCAAAGGCATGAGTAATGAGTAATCTTTATTATGGAAGGGAGCACACAATTCCTAGTACTTACTGAACATTTGTAAGAAAATCCTGGGGATTATGGTTGACTGTGGATTCCACCTTTAGGGATGGAGCTGGCTCCACGCCTTGCCCTATGCTAGGGGAAAATAAAACATGGTTCTTCCTTGCTGATGATTTTCTAAAGATAAACATAACCAATCAGTTCAAGATGTATGTGGTTTCATGAGCATGCATCAATTTTTATGTGCATAGGAAGTTCAGCTCTGCCACTCTCACCAGGTACACATGGACAAGTTAGTTACCCAGCCACTCTGAGCAAAGTTACTATTACAAGCTGAGAGTTAGGAATCAGTGACACTAAGATACTATATCATTGGTGCTTCTTTTTTAAAAAGTACAAAATTTAGGTGTCAAACAATAATTAACTTCTGCCTATGTGCCCATGGATAACTTGGGGGTAAACAGACCTAGGGTGAGTGCATTTGGGTGGCTCTGCTTCGAATGGCATCTAGCTGGCATTGGATCCTCTTTAAGAGTTGAGCTCAGACCTATTCCAGGTGTGTTATCCTGGGTCTAGGCACAACAGAGTGAAACAACTTCCCAAGCACCTGCCAAGCTTCATTTTGCATCACATCTGCTAGCATTTTCTTGGTCAAAACAGTAGTGTGACTTGTCCTGAAGTCATGGTGTACTAGGGAAGTATCTCTCTTCCACTCTGCACTGAGGTGGGGAACAGAAGAAGAGTAACTATTTGTGAAAAATTAAGATTAAAATCAGAATTTATTTTTTTCTAGATATTTGTTTCCATCTTATATTTTGGTGCCTCCAGAAAGGAGAACTTCAATAAAATATATTTTTGACAAATTTTTTAAATTGTGGAGATGAAGTGCTGGGGATAAAGGAAAAATGAAGCTTTCAAAGTATTAGTTAAGTAAACACTATGGAAAAATTTCCTACATTCATTTTAATTGTTTTTTTAATTTCATCACTTGATTGATAATCTTTATGGACTAGGCAAAACATTAGAAGCAGTGCTGTTGGGGTCCAGAGAAGGTAAACACATGCAAGAACTTTGGAGTAGGGTCTCTGAGCAAGACATTACTCTCGTATTTTATGTAATGTTGTCTTATCAGAAATAGAAGCATAGCAGATAATAATTTTCACAGAATATGTAATCATTTATGTGAAAAGTAACTGCCTTTTCCTATAACTGACCTTACTATTTCTTTCAAACCAATATTCCCAACTGAAGGCAGGAGGGGTGTTTTTTCCCCTCTTACTCTTTCAGGTAAATTCAGTCAATTTCAGGGTTTTTTTGGGGGGGGCTTAGAGGGCTATCAAGTTTAAACTAAATGGAAACCAAGACTTGTGCCCTGCTCTTTCTTTTCTTTGATCATAATTCTTAGTCCTGGGCCAGTGACCCACTGTTGTGGTGTCAGTGGGCAGAGGCACCTGCCCTGTGCCAGCACACACTAAGGTGTTCCAACAATCTTCAGATGATGGCATCCCTTTACAGCACCTGAGTTTGGAACTTAAGCCCACAATGTTGGTCTGTAGGTAAATTCTCTAATCTCAGCTCTCTGCATCCTCAGAGTGGTGAAGCTCATTTCTACAAATAGCATACCATACAGGAAAAAAGAGAGGCAATCAAAAATTTGTTGGCAGTTCTCAGCATCTTGTTGGGGCACACCGGAGCTCTGTGAGAATGCCTTGGGCATTCTTCCTGGGTATTTCTCTGTAGCTGGTCTCTGTACTGCCCCATGACTCCAGAAGGGAGATGAGGCACATAACTCTCTGTCCAAAGATTACCCCAATTTATTCTCCTAGGGGCTCTCAGGCTAAAGGCATGGCATAGGCCACTTGAAACAGTGACTAAGGAAGGCCCTTTCCTCTCCAATTCTTTCTTCGAAGTTTGAATGATCTCCATTAAGTGGAGCATAAAGAGAGATGAAAAAGTGTTTCCTCCTATTATTTTAAATACTTATACCCTTACCCATAGATTTACCAAAGGACTGAGGTTTTTGATCTATGAAGCCAAGAACTTAACAGCTCTCTTCTTTAATATACTACTTGCTAAGTGGTGATGAGTGACTCCAAGGAAAAATGACCACAGAGCAAAAAGGAAGGAAAAGAAAAATATGCCAGTTAATATCTCATCATATCATCCTATCTCAGCAGTTTCAGGAGATGAGAAAATCATACTTTAAGAACAATAATGGTTTACAATGGTGAGCCTCCTCAGTGTTTTCAAATATTTTCACAGCATCATCTCATTTAATTGTCACAATGGCCCTCTGGGGTTGAGCTCATTTGCAGCTGTGGAGTGTGCATATATTTTATCACTTAATGAGCTGCGTCTCCTGAGACTGTTGTTTTTAGCAGGGTTAGAAAATACAGGTATCCATGCAGCTGGAACCAACTTGGGGAAAATGCTGCACCTTTTCAAACATAAACATAATTGCTTTTTTATTTGTAAATTTGACGTTGCTAAATAATGGTAGATATTTGTTGAGGCTTTGCCAGATGTACAAAAAGATGGTTCTATTCATGGATATTTAGCTTCACAGAACAATTCAAGGATTCAGCATTAAAGGCATAGCTATTTAAGTTTACAAGAATACCACCCTGTCTTTTTTACTTTATGATTGCCCACCATAGTATTAGCTTAAAAAGTGGGGTGGGCATTGCAGCTAAGCACAAACCTGGACTTGGAATTACTGGCTAGCTGACATGTTGGCCCATGCTGGTTTGGCTTGGTTTTGCATGAGTTGATATGAGGTAGCTCTGAGAAAGAAATTTCTTAAAACCCATTGGTAGGAGTAGCAGACACAGAAAAATAGAATAAGATGAAACAATAAGAGGAAAGGATTAATTACAAAGTAGTGTGTCTATTACTTGGCCTTGCCCCTTTGACTAGTTCTAAGCCAGGATCATTTAAGGTAACTCAGATGAGATATGATATAAATTATATACAGTTATTTCAGTGTTTGGACTTTAGTAATTGGGATAAATGCTACTCTTATTTATAATTTACCTAAGGCCACGAATAATAAAAATAATATATAAATGATTTTATAAGATCACAACTTGGCATTAATTTAATTTTTGGTACTTAAATACTAGGTGACCTTGGAAAAGTGGCTTAAATTTTTTGTTGCTTAAATTTGTCACAAAAATAAAGAGATTGATTTGAATGGTCTCACAGGTCCAATTAATTCCAGAAATTCCTTACCTATGTTTTATTTTGGTATATATATTTTAAGTAGTGACTCCATAAGACAGGACAGGTAAGGTCTGTGTCCCAGTGGGGTTAAATGATTCATCTAGTAAGTAAGCGGCGGACTCTGGGGCAAAATAAGGTTTTAGGACCACAGGGCCATTGTGCTTTCACCCCATGGAGTCCTCCCTGGGGAGGGACCCTAGGAATGGGAAATGCCCACGTGTAGCTCATTACAGTTGGAAAACACATTAATTTAAAAAATCAAAAGGGCTCTGGTTACTCACTCTGTAGCAGCACCTAGCTTGCTTCATTTTCCTCAAGCTTAGAACTATTATAATTGTTTTATTGTTGATGAGGTTATTTCCATTATTTTGATTATTGTCACTTTGTAGTATAATTTGAAGTCTGGGAGTGTGATATTTCTGGATTTTATTTTTATTATTTTGAAAAAATAATCTTTTATTTAACTTTACTTTTGACAATTTTTGACCTAGACAAAGACACCATATGATGAATCTTTTTGGAAGGGGATGTCAAAGACTAGAGAAAATTAAAGTCTTTGACACTATCACCTAAGAGACCAGTGCTTCACGAAGAATGAGACGGTAAGTTTCTGAACTTAGTCCTGTGTACATTCTCAAACTATTGCTAATGACCTTCTGTTGAGCATGCTTCTAGTCTGGTCTTGCACTCCAGTTGCAAAGCATCACACGGTTAACTGCTTCTTCTTTTGCTTTCCCTGAGGGTCATATGTGCAATAGTGGGGCTCTCCTATTCCTGAGAAGATAAGAATCTATCTGTGTTTTCAAATGCTCATGGTCTTGGCTCTCATTTTCCCAAAAGCAAATGAAGATCTAAATTCTTAGCCCTGTGGGGGGTGCACTTGTGTTTCATTATGGTGCTGATGAATTCATGCAATCTGTCTTTCTTATAAAGATGTGCAATTCATTACAGAGCAAAGGTTCTCATGAGTCTTCCAAACAACCAGAATCACACCTTTTAATAAGGATTGGAAAATAAGGCCTATGATTTCTTGCCTATCAGAGAGAAAAAGGAATGTGAAAGATATACAAAGTTCTGCCTCATGTAAATTGGTACTTGCTTTTCCAAATGACATGTTTTCTAGTGCAGTATACAAAGATGCATTAGCAGGTAGTAGAGAGAGCTGTAAGGTCTTCTGGTGTGCTGCAAGTAATCATAAAAAAGCCTGACTTTAGGGGGCCAGGGGAAGTAAAAGCTGTTGTGCATTGTTTTGTCTTGCTAAAGGCTGCCTTATTGCCATAATAATCAACCATAATTTTGACTGCAAGAATGCTACCAACATTTCAGGCATTCTAGAGAATCTGTCTACCTATATACTGGAATGAACCACAGCCAAATTAACCTGATAATTAATTGGTTATCAATAGAAGGAGGCTTTGACAATACAGGTGTATGAAGATACCCAGCAATTAAGGGGTCATTTGTCCAGATGAAAAATAGTAGACCAGATGGGACCACATTTTTTTTAATTTTTAATTTTAGTTTATTTATTACAGTTTCTATCCTTTATTCCCATTCCAGCCCACCCACCCATTCCTCCCCTCCTCCCTCCCCTTTCCAACACCCCTAGTTTAGTCCATGTGTCCTCTATATTTGTTCCTGTAAACCCTTCCCTTCTC